>JAMAAV010000051.1:0-61824 GCA_023625155.1 Aspergillus sp. B3601
GTGAGCGCCGTGAAACACGACAGGCCCTCTAGATGTTGGCCTGCGTGGGGACAGGTGCCGTCAGTGATCAAAGAGAGACGACGGATCTGTCTCTGATACTGTACAAAGTATCCTTGAACATCCAAGATATTGGGGGGGGGATGCAGGTCCCGATATGCCATCTAGGCGGGTCAGTTGCGGTTCCTTCAGGCAATGTCTCAATACACACCGGAATGAATGGAGGATGCCAGGTTCTAATCAAGTGAAAACTTAGTGTATCTGAGACGACAGGCTCTCTAGAAACCTCCTGTGATCAGTCAGTTCATGTAGGCTTCCTAATATAAGCCCTCTTAGTAATATAGCTGGTAGGAAGAAGTTGCTATTATATACACAGCAATAAAACTGAGTAATAAGGATTAGAGCTTTTACCATTAGCTCCCTAGTATTATGCAGAATCTCCCCAACGCGGTAGTCAGGACAGTCCCCCAAAAAGAGACTGACATCCAGGATATTCAAGGCCCATTTATTACTGGCACGGAAGATGATCGCACGGTAGAGCCGAGGGAACAGAGCAATATATAATATAGTTAAAACAAGACTTAATAACTGAATACTACATTATGGCAACTCACACATTGTTAGCAGTATTTCAGAGCTTAACGGCGATCCCTACAGTACATACTAAGTCGGTGATGGCATCAATAAACTCAAGCAGTAACTGGCTTAGTATAGTTTATTATATAGTAGTGCGAGGCTGTCTCAGTCACGAAGCACTTATACTGCGGGTCCTTCTTATAGACCAGAATAGAATATGCCCTGCTACCATTTTTATCGCATTCTGGGACTCCCACCCTTTTAATAGGGCATATCCCAGAAGCTCCTGTGTATGGAATTGGTTACACCAAGCCTTTGATGACGGATAATCAGCTGTAGTCCCCGGGGTTCCATTGTGGATCTTGCTCGTCAGACATGAGGGGGTTCCCACAACGCAGCTGAATATGACCAGCCCGGTGGTGAAGACTGTCAACTCCCGAATCTGAGAGCATCTCTCTCCGTTTGCTAATTCTCCACTACACCACCAGTATATCTATGACCACCAAGCCTGCTATCCCAATATTGCTACCGTGACCCACGATTTTTCTTCCCTGCCAACAGCTCTAGTCGCTGTCGAGACACAGCCGGCGAGTGTGATACATGGTAACCAAGTGATCCTGTCACTTGAGGTACAGGATGCGCAAGTGCAACTCATGCAACAACAGCAATATAGTCAAAGGTTTACAGATTATTCACCAGTACAATACCCACCTCCATACGCCCTCCCGGCTGCTGAAGGCCATCTACTTATGACCACCCCTATTTATCAGTATATGCTGCCTACAGAGCCTCTGACAAAGCCAAGTCCTGGCTTGGAATTTCCAGCAGTATTTAAAGTGTGATTTTTTGACCCACTATCTAATCCACGGTGTCGCCATCGATTGAAGCCAAAAACTTAACCAGTGATGTACACGTATCGGAACGAGCCGCAACTTGTAAGCTGTTCGCACAGGCTTCGATCCTTGGTTGGCACTACTCCATATGTTATCTTGCCGGCCTAGGGCGTAATAGCCGAATGTTGCTGTTATTAACATAATACTATAAAGAAAAGGGAAAAGAATGTGGCCTTATAATCTTGTATAGGCAGATATTGAAGTATCCATGCTTGACCTCCATTATGTCGGGCCATTGTCCGTTTATCTAGTTTGGACACAATCCAGCTGGGGGCTTCTAAGATTGCTTTGCCTTATTCACTATAATACCAGCATTTCTGTGTTTGATATTTAAAGCTGCTGCATACCACATTCTTTATCTGGGCTGTTATTCAGTTTGATCTTCCATGCCAAAATAGCACATATTCTCAATATAGTACTTTTGACCAGTCAGGCTTTCCCTCAATGTTCGGATCTAACTCCAGCTGGATATCTAAGTTGAATAATATCAAGGCGTCACCGTAGTACATACGGGATGTGTAACAAGAGATCAAGTCAAGGAAAGCTAAGAGACCCTGTGATTGGCCTTAGTGTCTGAGCTTAGGGGAACATTCTTTGACTTGTCAAGCACCTGACGACTGAAATATTCGATTTTCCAATGATCTGGCTTCTGTATGGCGCCGAAGCATTCCATAGAACAATACTGCTGGCCTGGCTAATTCCTTGGGCGCTGGTCTCGGGGTTTGCTTTTCATGTCTCAAATCCCGGAAAACTGGCTGGACGCCATGATCGCGTAATGATCAACAGCGTGCTGTGATAGAGTTTGCCACTAGGGATGCAGTTACATGACTGTCATCCTATCAAGCGCACCAGCTGGGTAAAGAGCTGCAATGAAGATCTCGCGACCAAATATACATTTCGTTAAGTGTGATATTTGCAAATAGTGCTTATCTAGCTAGACATTGATCACATTCCTAATTCCCGGTAGTTGAGCATACATTAAATTCAGCGCTGTAATCGCGCTTCTCCTTCAGCGCTGTTCAAGGAGACCTGCAACCTAATCAAGGGGGCGCCAAAGGTCACTCAGGGAAATCGACAAGAACTCTTATTGCCCGACGCCGCATATTTGAGGCCCCGATAAGGCTCTGGAAATCCTCTGGCCTTCTCCATGTTAGAAAGTACCTGTGCGGCAGGGCTGATTGAGCTGGCGGCCAGCGACTGTGACTCAGCACTCAGCAATACTGACTTAACCTCTGACATGGAGAGTGCGCGTCCAAGTGTTTTCAAAGGCGTTTGGGAGAATGAACGCCGATACCACAGATAACGTGACGGCCACTATTTCCTTCCAGAGGATGAACGAGAGCAGGAGCGGCTTGACCTTCAGCATGAGATATTTTTATTGGCAATGAATGGCATGCTCCATCATTCGCCAATCCAACCCAATGTACAATGTGTCCTTGATATTGGCACCGGGACCGGCAATTGGGCCACCGACTTCGCGGATCAATATCGTATATCGTTCGGCGGAGGTGATCGGCACAGACTTGAGCCCTATTCAGCCGCAGTGGACTCCACCAAATTGCAAATTCGAGATAGACGACTACGAACAGCCATGGGCGTTCAAGCAAAAGTTTGATTTTGTACATGGGAGAATGCTAGCTGGGTCTATTTGTGACGTTCATAAACTGTTCCAACAGGTGTATGACAGCCTGGCACCAGGCGGCTGGTTTGAACTGCAAGACTTTTGCTTCCCTGTTCGGTCCGATGATAACACCATGAAGGAATCGGCCTTTGTGACACTGAATGGGATGTTATTGGAAGTACTCTGTATTGCTGGACGAGACGGCACCTTGACCGAGCAGTATAGGCAGATAATGACGGTTAGCGGTTTCGAAAATGTGGTCGAAGTCAGGTACAAGTGGCCGCAGAACGGATGGCCGAAAGACAAGCATCACAAAGCTCTAGGCTTTTGGAATATGGTCAATACCCTTGATGGTTTGCATGGATTCGGTGCAAGGTTATGTACTCAAATTCTAGGGATGCTAATGGCAGAATTTGAGCTGTTGTTGATGCTGTGCCGAAAGGATATACAGAATACCAACATACACGCCTACTGGCCGATGTAAGTGAACACGGTTTCCTATATGGTAGCTCCATGATGCTAAGTTATAGATATGTCGTTTATGGACAGAAGCCACAACGCCCGTAAGCACGATGACAGGATGGGTCTTTTCTGCTGCATAAAACACTGCATGGCTGTTCACGAAGAACAGCAGTCACTCGCGGGCGCCGAGCAATCTGACATACTTCCCAACTACTGTTACCCCTACTTTCACTGAACTTGTCGGCGCTTTTTTTGCTCGATTGAAGGAAGAAGATGGTTATCATGAGGATCAGGGTGGGTGAATCAGCATTCTGTTCGATATCACGGCATTCTGTTCTGGAATATTCACTGCAACATATGAGTTGGAAAAAGCAAAAATCGAAAAGCCCGGCAAGAAAAAGGAACAAATACAATGAGATTGGTGTTAAAAAATCACCCATGATATTTGCTGCATTATACTATCGGCCCGTCTTGTGCCTGGTTGTGTGCATGGCAACGTCTCCAGACTACTGCCTCAGAATGTCCAAGTCATCCTGCAGCCGCTGACCACTTTTGCGTTCGTATTCGTCCGCATAAGCGTGCGCTGCTGCCGTTAATTTCCCGAATATTTAGTCTCCTCTAAGAGAGTCCACCTCAGTATTTGCATTGAGATTATTTTCGCGCAACCATTCGGTATAAAAGCTTCTCATCATTCTGGGCTTGTTGTCGTGGCTTGAGCTTCCCTGGTCTTGACCTCCTCGGCTTTGGCCACCCTGGCTGCCCGCATTTTAGCTGCCCGCGTTTTGGCTGCCACGTTTTGGCTGCTCGGGTTCTGACTGCTCGGGTTCTGACTGGCCGGGCCTGGCCTGCGCGGATCGCCTGGAGAGGTCCGACTACCCTCGTTTTGGGCGCCTTGGGCCTGACCAACTTAGCCAACGCCGTTTGGCTCTCCTCGCCCTTGCATATTGTTGTTGGCTAGGTGGCTTGCCGTATCCCCGCGGATTGCGTTCGACTCACCCGGCTCTGGAGACTCTGTCAGACTTGGAGGAGTTCTCTCTAGATCTCCCAGGTTATGCCTGTTATCTAACAGAAACTCTCGATATCTTTTCACCTGGAGGAGTCTGATTTGATAAAATTTCCTGTCTGTTCGTTCGCTCGAGGCCTTTGACTGGCTGCTGAGTGTTTTGTAGTCTGATTGATTGATCCACGTGCGCTCTAACTCATCAGTCCATTCGACCAGAACAGTACTGTATGGGTACCTGTACCCCGTGCCGCGTACCTTGTTTTGGGGGTTCAGCTCTTCTACTGACGCTAAAAGGTCTTCGATTCTCTGTATCTTCTGCTTGGGTTTCCAGGCAATGTTTAGGATCTTCTTGATCTTTTCCCGATGGATATAGTCCCCCTCTTCGTTGGTCTCCATTGCTTTCTTGTGTGGGTTTCCGCGGATGCTTGTAAGTTTACCGACAGTGTGGTCTGCTTGGGTGTATTCCCAGACGGTTATCGCAGCTCTTGTATCCGTAGGAGTTCAGATAGATTGACCCTTTAGCGGCCTTGTTCATGGCTAGCGTCGTCCCGTCGTCAAGGCCCCATCCCTCTGCTTCATCATCATCTCCTGTCAAATCGATCGTATCAACTGGACGTATATCCACATAATTCTCGGGTGTGCTGTTTTCGTTGTCGTCCTCCACCGGAACATTGTCTTCTCGGGTCTGCGCAAATTCCGGGGGGTCCGATCCTAGCCCTTCATCCACATCCATTTCGGATCCATGCTGCTCTTCATCTGCAGCTTTGATCTGGGTCTGAATAGCCTCTCCTTTCTCGGTTAATTGATTAAGTTCATTGAATAAGGCCTTGAGCTGCGCTTCGTTCTCGGCCTGATTGGTGATTTCTGGATTCTGAAGTCTTTGTTCGACCTTATGAATTTCACTCTCCAGAGTCTTTTTCTTCGTGGTATTCTCATTTGACTGCACATGCAAATCGTTGAGCCTGTTTTTCAGTCCCTCCGTATCTCTTGCCCGTGCCCGAGTCGTCATACGACGTGGTGCCTTATTGACTCCGCCTGATTTTCCGGTGCGGGGCGCCATTTCAGATAGCTGTTGTCGATTGCTCTTCCGGCTCTTGGTGGAACTGTGAGCTTGCTAATCTGCCTGGATATAGGGGCATCTTGGTTGGCCTTTATATAGCCAAGTGATGGTAGATGTTCCCACCGGTTGCTACTCTGGGGACGCGATGTCAGATTTTGAGGACTCGTTTGCAGTCCATTGTAGAGGGAGACGTAGCGAGAGGTACCCTCTCTCTCTATCTTCTGTTTTTGTGATTGGCTTCAACTCACAGCCACTTTTATGACCCCGTCACATTAGTGAACTTCCAGACCAGCAGACTAGACTCCAGCGACTACAGTACACCCCAGTTACTTTCTGTGTTGTGGTGAGATATGGGGGAGGGCGTTGTTTAACGTTAGGCCAAAGGACACGATGCATCATATCCAGCCTGAGGGCCCGTCAGCATACGTTATCCCTCAAGGAATAAGGGCATGTCGGTTCGTCCCGTTCAAAAAGACGTAATCAGGCAGTCTACATGTTGAGGTTCGCTTACGTGTATATCCGTCCATAACTGCTACGAGTACTCCCAATTCCGATAGTTTATCAGTGAAATGCCAGTCCATAAGGACCTACAGGGAACGATATGTTGTAGATATCACCATAAGAGACAACTGATAGGCAAAGCACTGATTCTTTACCGAGTCACATCATCCACGCCATACGGTCCATTGTCATCTTTAGGGAGCGACGTTTACATTCTTTAAACCATGTCTTTTGCAGGTCTTCCACCGGAACTTGTACTGCAGGTTGCCGCTGCGCGCTCCGTGACACGCGAGACATCTTTGCGTTGATGAGGGCAAACAGAGGTCTTTATCGCTGGTTGAAAAAGGACCTATACCAATACAACATAGACCACGAAAACAGCTCCGGACTTCTACGGGCTGCCAAAAAAGGGAATATGTCCGCGAAGTGTTTTTTTCTTGGGTTGGCAGAGGTGGACCTACACGCCCGAGATGGCGCCGGACAGACCGTTCTCCATATCGCCGCCCTGCGACACAATGCGTTCTCCATTATGATGCTTCTACTGAGACAGCCGTGTAGATATCAATGCGTTGGACCCTGACGGGTGTTCCGCGCTGTCGTACGCCGTACGCCGAGGGAGCCGCGCCGCTGTTCGGCGGCTTCTTGAATCCGGCGCGGACGCGGGCATACAACATGTTGATGGTGTCACACCACTGAACATGGCTGTAGCTCAGGGAGACGATGTTATAGTACGAATGATGCTAAAGGACACATCGTCCAGTTACTGCTTGATCATGGCGCTGATATCAACGAAGAAGATGATTACGGCCGAACTCCATTGGGCCGCGCCAGGAAAGCAGGGCATGTTGATGTAGGGGAAACCCTGCTGAAGCATAGACCTTTATAAAGTCCTCGTCACTTGTCTGCAATTAGAAGTTATTTTTCTCCAGCGATCTGATCGGGACCGCAAGTCGGAGGCAGAATGGAATGCGAGAGGGTACGCTCCCTCGCCTTCGTCATTCTACCACACCTTATTGGCCCATCCATTCGCAGCAGAACTGACGGGGATCCTCTCCTGCTAGGCCTAGATCTGGTCCGGATGTCGACATGGCCCGCGGTCGAGTCGTGAAATCCACTCTCCGCAATCCATATCGGATGCTCGGTGCTGGTGGTGGTGGTACTGAGATGGAGCCGAGCCAGACCGGCTGGTCCTCGACGGGTGATGTTGTTCTGAGGGAACAGTGAGCGGAGTGCCGGCACGCGATTGCCATTGCCTAGGAAATAAACGAGAGACGGGTACTGCGTGGTCGGATGGCTCATGTCCTGCACGATCTGATCCATCCGCCCGGCTTTTTGATACCGTTTTCTTCTGTTCTCGAACATGGGCGGTATCAGACTGCTAGTGATAAGTTACATTAGCGACATCATTGGTGTGCATTTTCTGTAAATCCTGACCGGATTCATTGCCTAAAATGATCAATGCCAAAATCCTTGGCCCCCACGGCCACTGATGTAGATCGAAATCCTGTAAGATAAATAAAGGGCTTGGGCCTTGCTAAAATCTCTGCTTACCCTCTCACCTTCGTAATCCCTCCCCATACCTTGATCTTCCTTATTCAATATACAAGATGTTCTTTGTACGAGCGAGGCCGTGGCCTCTTGTCCCCAATCTCCTGTTATGGACGACAACAAG
This sequence comes from Aspergillus sp. B3601, assembly GCA_023625155.1. Classification (NCBI taxonomy): domain Eukaryota; kingdom Fungi; phylum Ascomycota; class Eurotiomycetes; order Eurotiales; family Aspergillaceae; genus Aspergillus; species Aspergillus sp. B3601. The sequence continues at coordinate 7,786 of JAMAAV010000051.1, forward strand.
TCTCGCTGCTGATCGCAAATGTTTCAACCCCGACTCTTCGCAAGCGACAGGAGACATTCCTTGTACAAGTGATGACGTTACATTCTGCTGTAGTAAAAACGATATATGCATGTCCAATGGGTTATGCTATCTCCAGGGGACATCAGGACTTGCATTGTCTCGTGGAAGTTGTACTGATATGAGTTGGGGTGCTTGCGGCTCATACAAATATTGCTGTAAGTAAACTATCTTCCCTCCAGCACCCCCTCACTGGCTCTATGGTACCAGTGAGCTAATGCGGTGGCTCTCGATAGTTGATTACGGCCAAGACTCGGGATTTCCTATCGTTGCCGGAGATTTTGACGGAACCAAAACGGTGCACTGCTGCGGTCAGGCATCCTACGACAACGGAACCGTGACTTGCCCCTTGGAATCAGTCTCTGTACCGGTCGGCACCGCTATCCAAGGTGCTGCTGCCCTAGCGGCCAGCTCAACAGGAACATCGGATTCGTCTTGTCCCTCCGGTGCAGGATCCGATTCTAGAGCCAATCACTCGTCTTCATCCAGAGAAACGGCAATTGCTGCAGGGATTGCTGTCCCACTGGGAGTTATTGCTATCGCGTCTTTGATCTGGGCATTCTGGGAGCGTCAGACTCGAGTAAAGTCTCTTCTTGCACAGGCAAAGTCCTTGGAGGGGTATCAAAACACCGCCCAACTCCATCAGAAGATGTCCTACCCTGTACCACCTGCAGAAACACAGGCTCCATTGGTGGAACTTGGTGGCTCTCCTAGAGCAGCAGAGCTGGATAACGAAGGATGCCAGAAGCCTAGTGGCCACCTGTGAGCTGAAATATGTCACACTAATACTATAATACTATACGCAATCAACATTAAGGTTGTTGCAAATGCATTATAATTTTTCTTTGACCAGATACTTGAGGAGCCCTCTACTTACCATGAAACATCTTCACCAGTTGACTTGTTGGGAGATCACAGCTGTTATTCAGAAGGCCGAGCTGGCTAGCCCACGGTAATCACTAAGCTGCCATCTTGCCGGCGTGGCTCACTCGGTAGTGAATTGTGTTAACTAGCCTCTGTGTAGTTAGGCCGCAGCAGTACAGGGAGGACCTTCCTTCTCTCCAGTATTTATGGCAATGGACTTTAAGAGTTAAGAAGCCTTACAGCCCACCTAATCTCCCGGACTTTCTTCTGATAGTAGAAAGTAGCCAGGAATCATGGAGCAGCAAGCCCAATCAGCACATATACCTTTGCCTTTGTATTTAAAGTTTGTGCAACTAAGGTCTTTTGCAGTCTTCGGAGTGTCTGCAGTCTAACTAGAAGATGAATTGCTATAAGAGCTACCGGGGAGTGTTGGTGTTGAGTAGATCGACAAGCCTAAGCACACGGGTTGGTTTATATGATGCTAGACCACTTGCAAAGAAAGCGCTATCTATGTTACCTAGGGAGAAGAATTGAGGCTGTATTCGCTTGTAAGTCTGCAAGAAATCGGTCTTATCCACATGGTTGATTCCGTTTCGCATAAAGTCTTCAATCTGCTGGCCATATAGCTCTTTTAATGGCCCAAAACAGGCCACGTCAAGTGGTTGAAGCAGATGGGAGGCGTGAGGCGGTAAATAAAGAGGTATAAGCTTATTTTGCAGTTGCATGACTTTTATGGCCATCTATAATTAATAGCCAGTGCGCACCCACGGTAGAAGACTTGGTATGTTGATCAAAGACTTCCTTAAGCTACAGCTCTGCTAGTTTATTATCTGTTCATCCATTCCCACTAACTCCAATCATCCAGCTACTTGGTAGATCTGTATATCAAGCACCTTGGTGTTGCTTGCCCGCTAGAATGACTAGTGGAGGTACGATACGCCCGGCGGCTTGAATTGTCTCGATTACAGTAGTCTATTCTCGATTACCTATTTTGTAGTAGATTGACGCGTGTAGGCTTGCCATTTCTTCAATCATGTAAGGTAGATTCGCTGATCTTAAAGCCCGCGCAGCAGCTCAGTTACCTTTAAACTGACCTTTCTGAATAGCTTCAAGTGCAAGTGATACTTCCTTCGCGTTGAACCGCCGAATCTGCAGAATTCGTGGACATCTTGTTGGTTGAATACCCAAAGGTGAAATTGTTGATGGTCGGATGCGCGGCGTTGCGTCCTGCGCGAACTCGGTGTACGAGTTGCACACCCCTAACTTGGTGGGTCTGGTCCATAGCCCTAACGTCGCTAGGTGTTGCCTCCAAGCTCACTAATGCGCGGTCTGACTCGCCGGCAGGCTAGGGTTCTCATGAAGTGTACGGAGAACTCCGTAGCCTACCTCCTCGGACATGTTCAGAGTGTGGAGGACCCTGAAGATTAGGTATCACGGCTACTTTGGTCATCTAGTCAATCATTCAGCCCCCGGGTATGTGGTTTCAGACTACGTTCGTTTTTGACTGACGGGCATTCTCAATCGAATTACTCACAAATATCCTGCTCAGCTAACTGGGCTGTATCAAATGCCATGCAAAACAGTTGTTCAAAGAACATGACGAGCGCACCGATAATGCCCAACCGCACGAATATTAGCGGCGGCGTTTAAACAGTGACCACGTTGGGCTTCTCAATGCGCCCATGTAGATCAAGCAGGATGTAAGATGATATTCCGTTGCTGATAGGCCGAACTAGGGGTGGCTCAGCAGAGACGGGCAACGCAGGATTCTACGCCCCCCTGCGGGTGCTCAGTGGCCAGTGTAGTAATGATCACTTAGCACTAACTATACCTGCAGAGTAACTAAGCCGAGGGCTTAGCCTCAACTGCATGTACTTTAAATCTGCAAGCATGAGTATGTCAAAGATTATATGCCAGCAGTCTTGCTATCCTTAAGCTAATATCTATAAGAAAATTAAATTATCTAGATGAACAGCTTTAAATATATCTAATGAATACGAAAAGCTAGAATTATATATCTATAAGCCAGCTTATAGGAGATCTCATTGTTATGCGCCGCTTATACCGGCGCCGGAGGTGCGTGCCTGACGCACGCTGCGGACCGCAGTGGCCCGCGGCAACACCGAGTGGTTGAACGAGCTTGGGAACAACACGAAACTGGTGAGACAACGGCTTGGAGTGGTTGTTCATCGCACCCCGACAGAGGACTTCGATTTACAAAGCGCAAACGCGCAGGCTATTGAGAAAATAATCGAAGAAAATGATCTAGTTGCACAGGGTTTTCGGATCGAAGAAGTGGCGTGGCTCAAGAAAAAGGATAAGCCATTAGAAAGTTTGCATCGCTTGGTATCTGGTTCGACTCTGCGGAAGGCGCTGAATACAGCCTGAACAACGGCCTGCTTGTCGGCCAGAGATACATCGGCAGCGTGGAACGGCGGGAGATCAAGAAAAAGAGGTACTTCCGGTGTCAACGGTTCCCTATCGCAAATCACCGACACAAAGGAGACCTTCATGCGCGGGCAACGGTAAGCCACCATCTGGAACAGTAAAAGCAGGCTGATGAAAGAACAGGATGAAGCAACCAAGCCCCGGTGCTTCCCTGAATACGGAATCGCCCGCGTGGACGAGACAACAAGCAACATTGACCATCTCAACGATGTTGCAGCCCAAGACACAGTGTGCGTGGCGCAGCCAGGAACCTGCGCTCGCTCATCCCATCTGGGACACGCCTCCAATTTCATGTGCAATCAAGTACGGCTCAACGATGGACAAGGCACTGCGACTGACAAGAAGCCACAGTTGGACCATTCCATCCAAACGATGTGTGTAGACCTTATCAACGCCGCCAGGGCGCTGTCTGCGGCCTGCCGCTTCGGAAATGATTATACGTATGGCTACATGACCAACACCACCTCGGGGCCTGACAGCTATCCTTATGTGGTGGCACTCGGTGACGACTATGCCTTTGGGTCGCATTGATCTTGGGGCAAATTGGCTCTATTGCCACCAAACATTTGGAGTGTTTCCCGGGTTGTTGTGGGGGTACTGGTGCCAATACCTGAATGGGCCAGTACCCTTAGAAGTGAAGGATTGGTTATGTCCTTTTCCCTTAAAGAAGATGATATTTGGCCGTCAATTTTAAGAGTACTTTGTTTAAGCTGAGCCCCACGAAGCCCACCGCAGAAAACGTTTCTGCTCAGGCTGGATTCCGAGACTGTAATAAATGTCAGGGACTCCAGTATCTGCGCAGTTCATGTACCATTAACCTGAAAATTTGGTCAGTCGAACATGGTTATTGCCTGTATCTGGGCATCAATTTCCAGAAGGGTTGAGTACTTAACTTGAGCAGACTCTTCCGCGACGCGAGTGCAAATTATGATCATAGTTGGTAACGTAATTCACCAGTCATCTAACCACTACTAGTAACCCGACCAAAGGATATCCCGTATAAAATATCGCTTTTATAAGAGTATGTGTATGTGAGCTACAGAGGTGTCTACTAGTGCCTAATTAGGCAGGTTGATGACTAAGGTGCGAAGTTGTAACGTAATTCCCGGTCGGTTCGTGCATCCCGGTCGGTTCGTGCAACTCCAAAAAATCAAACGCGTCAACTATCCACCAACTTCAACTAGCCACCATGCCACGAAAAGCGCGTAAAACGAAGCAAGAATTAATTGAGCAAGAGGGCAGACTTCAATGCGCCATTAACGATTTAAAAAATCAAAAAATCTTGAATACTCGTCAAGCTGCATTAATTTATAATCTACCTCCTCAAACCCTACCTGATCGACTAAAGGGACTTCAACCTCAACCAGAACTCCGCAACCACACGAGTAGGCTATCTGAGAGACAAGAGGATGCATTAATAGCATGGATAGTATCACTTGATATACGTGGCGCTGCCCCAAGGCACTTCCAAGTACAAGAGATGGCCAATATTATCCTGGGTACTGATTCCGCCACCCCCCTAAGCCAGTGGGAAAGAACTGGGTAACAGGGTTTACCAAGCGTCGCCCGGAGATAAAAAGCAGATTTGCTAGAAAGATTAATCGCCAAAGAGCACTGTGTGAAGATCCGAAGATCATTAGTGCTTTTTTCAACGAGTTGCAGAAGGCTAAAGATCAGTATGGTATCGTGGATGAAGATATCTATAACTTTGATGAAACTGGCTTTGCTATGGGACTTATTGCAACAACAAAGGTGGTTTCCAGAGCGGGAATGCCTGGCAAACCATGGCTTATACAGCCAGGGAATCGGGAATGGGTTACAACTATCGAATGCATCAGTTCAAGAGGGTGGTCAATACCCTCCACCATTATCTTCAAGGGAAAGGTTCATATTGAGGGATGGTTCGATGAAGCAGCAATCCCAGGAGATTGGAGAGTTGAAATGAGCGCCAATGGATGGACTACAGACATAATCGGCCTACGTTGGCTTCAAAAAGTCTTTATTCCAGCTATAAATAAGCGTACAAGAGGGGGGTATCGACCTCTTATTCTGGATGGCCATGGAAGCCACCTAACGCCTGAGTTTGATATGACATGCAAGGAGAACAATATCATTGCAATCTGCATGCCTGCCCATTCATCTCACCTTCTGCAACCTCTGGATGTTGGCTGTTTTAGCCCTTTGAAGAGAGCTTATGGCAAGCTTATTGAGCAGAAAGGGCGCCTGGGATACAACCATATTGATAAGCTGGATTTCTTGAAGGCTTATCCAGCAGCTCACAAAGAGGTCTTTACCATGGAGAATATTAAAAGCGGATTCAGAGCAACTGGGATAGTCCCCTTCAACCCTCATGCAGTGCTGGATAAGTTGAGCTTAAGTATAGTCGTTGAAACCCCCCCTCCTAGTAGAGGGAGTGCTTCAATCCCTTCCTCCCAGCTCTGTACACCTCATACAGTCCGTCAAGTGCATCGAAAAGCTTCCCTAGTCAAGAAGCTTCTTAAAAATGGGTCTAGAAGTCCTACATCTCCCTCGAAGCGAGCGCTAGATGAGTTTATAAAGGGCTGTGAGCAAGCTATTTACAATGCTAGCTTACTAGCAAACGAAAACTGCAATCTTCGCGCAGCTATTGAGAATGACAGGCAGAAAAAAGGTCGTTCTAAGCGCCAGATGACTCCTATAGAAGGTCTTTCATTTCAAGAAGCTAGGGATCTAATTTCGTTGAGGAATGAGCAATTGGAAGTCGAGGGGGGGTAGTACTAACTTAGTTATCCCGGTTGCTGAGATAATAATGAGGCTGGGATCACGTGTATATATATATTCCTGTTCACCAGACTACTTGTATCTGATAGAATATGCAACACAACACACAATCAACTCCCCTCAACAACATGAACACAGAAGCTTCGCTTACCAACCAACAGGGATAACTAAGTTATTCAACAGAGTGCGCGCGAGACAGGGTGAGTGGCTCACTCTGCGCGCACCTTTGTCACTCAGCTGAAAACCTTAATCTCCTCTGTTCAACGAATTTAGATTATCATTGATTAATGGGTTGATCGCTTCCAATACTGGCGAACTTGGCACGAAGGCAGTGCCGCAAAACCCCGCCCAAAAATCCTGCTGGCTCTGAGCTGGGTGTTGGATGCGACCCTGGGTATTATAAGCTTTCATGGCTTGATCACAACCAATCAAGAGACTTATGGAGGAGCTTGGGTGTTTTCAAGTTTAATCTTAGCTTAGATGATAAGGGTATACCGTCACTCAGGTGGAGGAGTGCGTAATCGGGCTTGTCGCTTGCCATAAGCTTTGCAAGAAGGGATTTTGCCTATTCACTACAAAGACTGTCTCGGGCAGACCTGGTCAGCGCAAGTTCTGCTGCACCAGCAATCCAATCGTCGAGGGCTTTATAAAATCAGAGGGAAGCTGATGGTCGCGAGGGGAGCCGTACTCGACTCTCACCAGGGAGCTTTGCTGGGGAGGGAATTGAGGTATGACTGAACGACGAGCGAGCCCTCAGGCGGCGGCTACATGGTGTGTGGTCGTCGAAAGAGACTAACTGGGCCAGGCACGAAGACAAGGAAACCAACCCGCGCTGGCCTTGGAAGTAAAGCCTGTTGGCCATGCAACTATTTTCATGTGATGCCCAGGCCGCTGACTGTTAGCAGGACGCTTAAAACAGCGTCAAGTGTAGCCGCTTTTGGCCGCTGGCTAAATGTTTCATTATTTACAGGTTCTTTGGGGTGTTGTAAAACCTTAAGCAGTGAGAAGAAGAGATGTGAACAGCTTTTGTGAGAATATACCGCCAATACTCAGGCATCGTGAGAAAGCAGATACTCCACAAAGTGGTTAACATGTTATTGATACCCTATGCAGGGTATGGTCTATTAAGACTGATGGTTGCAGATATGGGCTGGCATCTTGGCAAGGACTGACGGGGCAACTAGTTAGTCTAACTGACTTACGTGGCAAGCTTTGGGGATGCACCTGCCCCACTTAAGTCATGGCTGTGTATGTCTTCCAACGTGGCTAGGCATTCTCTAGCTGGCTGATTTCCCAGACTTGGCACACCTAGTATATAAACCCCAGTGATTCGCCTTCCTTAGTCCCTTTAAATAACTGGCTTGAAAGACTTTTCTGTCCTCAATCACGAGAGTTTTATTTTAGTTTCGAAGATACACCTGCCTCATACAATCCTCAGCAATGTCGCGCGGTGATCATGTACTTCCTGGAACGAAGGTCAGTATCAAACCTAAATATTTAATTATAGATTGGTGTTTTTAGTCTTCAATAGGTCATCGTTATCACTGAACCTTCGCATTATGGTATTGCATGGAGTCCTCCCTCAGCACAGACCAAGTGGAATAGTTGGACAACTTTATCAAGTTTTTGGGGTGATGATGGCAAACCTTATCTTAAACTTGAGAACACCGGCCATCCTCAGTGGAAGCGGGTTGTCCTAAAAGGACATTGCAAACCTTTTTCATGTCAGGTAAGTGGTTATAGAGCAATTGATGATTAGTGCTAAAGTCGGGAACACTAACATCAAGAAATGAGTTGTCAGACCCAGTCAGCATAGTGGATCTGATGCCTAAGGAATACATCCCTGGAGGGGAAGGGCAAGTAAGGCATTGTCAGCCAATGAATCCACTACGCCGCTGCTGCCACAATGGAGAAATGATGGCCCACCCGATCATGCGGGTCAAAGGAAATGAGCATGATGGGGATGACCGACGTACTTGTCATGCTGAAACAGCGTGATGGGCGTCATGAGAAAGGAGTCCACTACTGCCTGTATCCAGAAGTTTGACTTAGTGTTTGTTATTCTCAGAAGCATAACTAGTCTACCTTTCAACTTGAACCTAGACTATTACATCTCTATTTTCTTTAGTTGACGAACCTACTAAGGACTCTTCTCTACTCGTTCGCAGAATATTCTTAAGGCCCACCAGGCTGACAGGCATAAGATCGCAAATGTAGCTATTTCGAGAGTAGTGGGCCCATCTACAAGATATTCATGAGATTTCGGTCGATTGCAGAATCATATCTTTGGAAATAGCTCCAAGGAAACACAAAAGAGGTAGATATCCCGTATTAATATTCTAGAAAGATTCCAGGCTTATTTTTGGTATATCATTATCTATTAATTAATGTCACTTGGCAGGCAACTGGACGTGCTACCTAAGCAGAACCCCACTAAAGGACTAGCTAAACACATGCCTGAAGTAACGAAACGGGACATTATATGTTAGGAAAGAGTTAAGGAATCACCTGGCGCTACCCTGGCCTGGTCCTTGGAGGTGGTGACCTGTTTTGGCTATCTTTAGAGAGAAGGGGTTGCCGACCTCTCCTATCCAAGTAGAAGTATAGACTGATGCACTATTCAATGCCTGAGCGGCCTAGTCCGGGCATGTATCCCTGAAGAAGGATGAACCATGCACGATATGGCTGCTCACCCCAGGCGTCACTACTCGCCTGACTCAAAAGCTGGCCGTACTGGCCGCCCAATAGGACGAGCATCCATTCCCACACGGGTCTAATGCCACGTGACTACCGAGTGACGTTAGTAGACCTCGCCAAAACGCGGGTTGGGTTGGGTTCTCACCTTTTCAGCCCGCCCATGGGTTACCCAAGACGGGTTTTGGGTGTCTCAAACCCGCCCGTGGGTTACCCAAAATACCCAAAGTTAGCATAATTGTTGTATAAATCAGATTAGTCATTAATTATATTTTCGGTAATTCAACATTGTAACATATTTCCCGCTCAACAATGGCAACAAACCTTGTCAAAATATATATATGCTTTACCTCTCACGTCATGCGTATTGACTCTGTACTCTATAAACCAACCAAACTCCTGGTCAACTCTATAATTAAAAGTGTTTACATGATGCTAAAGGCCACCTATACCTCCCATCTAAATATATACTAAAAATACACCCTTTTAATACCCCCTTTCCCGTCATAATTGCATTCAGGTTCTCATGGGTTTTCATGGGTTTTGGGTCCGAACGGGATTTGGGTACCCATTCACGCGGCGACGCGGTCTGACGCGCAAAAAATAGACATATCTAAAACTATAAAAGCAAAAGAAAACGAACACCAGCAGCTGTAATAACTACTCATCAGCTACTTTGATGATGTTTCACTATTCACATCCTCTAGATTATCGCAATCGCCACTATGGCTTCATCTAGTTCAAGCTCATTAAGGTTAATACCTCATTCATTCAGCCCTCTGCAATCAATTGAGCCATCATCAGATCCAATTCTCGAGTCAGACTTCCGCTCGTCAGTATGTTTTGAACGCTAGCTAACCTATGGCAAAGCCTTTTACTAGACCCTATTTTCCTCTGGGAGATCCCCCGGCAATCTTGAAGCATATTGGCCCTGGCTGTAAAAGGAATTAGGTTCTATATGACACGGCCTCTGAAGACGATTTCTTCTCCTGGTGGTTGCATACTGAGTATGGGCGACAGTTGAATGGACATGGAAGGTTAAGGATTTAATAGTTAATCAGGATATACTTAGCTGAGGTCTGGAATCACCTTCACCAGGTGGTAGAGATACATACAGGTAGACCTAAGGTAGTATGTCAGTCTTGTTTAACTTTACTGGACCACCCACATCATAAATCCAACGGCACTAGCGCCATGGGAAGGCACCAGAAGTCAAGCAGCTGCTAAAAAGGTAAGAAAAGGGCAACCCAGCAAATCCTTATCCAGGATTTAATCTAAAGGGCTTCAGTGGGAACTGTGACAACTGGGTCTTAGTTTACAAAAGAACAGCTAGAGGAGCAGCTCTTAAAAACCATTACTGGCCTGCGCCTGCTGTTTCAAGTGGTGGAAGATATTACATTCCAGCAATTACTAAATCTGGTCTATTCTGGATCCCCGTGCTTAGAACTCCCATCTGCAAAGACACTCCATCAACAATTGCGTGATGCTGTGATTAAACAACATATATCTTAATTAAAGGACCTGCTAGAGGATACCAAGGTATTACTTGCCTTAGACTGCTGGACCAGCCCATTCCAACAGGCATTCATAATAATAACAGTATATTTTTATTAATAGCAGGTAGAACTACTGTGAGCTTCTTCTCAGCTTTAAACCTCTGTATAGCCCTTACTCAGGGACTAATCTAAGTAACATGTTACTTCAGCTATTAAAGGAATAAAATCTTTTAAATTAAATATTTACTATAACCATAGATAACGCAACTAATAATGATACTTTAATTCAAGAACTATAGGATATATTGCTTTTTACTAGTACTATTAGCTCTAAGACTCTATTATTTATGTTTCTTGCATGGTCTATGTCATCCAGCTTTATCTCAAGCAGTTTTTAGGGCATATCAGGGCAGCACCTAGAAATGAGGAAGTGGGAATATTATGGTCAGACTCTCAAGTTAGTTTTCTGTAGGACTTAGTAGAATATGGCAATGTTGCCTATACACTCGCGAAGGTTTGACCCTCTGTTACTGATTAATAAGCTGTGTTAAATCTTTCTGCCTAAATCCAGTTACTTGCAGTTTTTGTGAATGCTAGTCCTTAACAATGGGATGTATTTACCTCTCTTCAGCCTGTCTATGAGCAGCTTTTTCTGATCTAGGATATACAGACATGCTGGAATTCTATATTTTTAATGCTTCGACAGGCGCGGAAACTGCGGATTTGTTTTGACAGATATTACAGTGATCATGACTACACACAGTTCAGTGATGTTGAGTAGCGGCAGATCGACTATTTTCTCTAACTAACAAAGCCGTTCTTTCAGTTCATAATAGCCCTCATGAAAACAAAGAATATAATAATCCATAGTATCTTTCTTATATAAAGGAAGCTCCTGGAATATATTAAGAAGTCAACCCAGAGTTTAAACAAGAAGAAGATATTATAGAAAAGGGCGATATATAATACTTTACTTACTACAAAACAAAAGCTAAGAGATTATTATAATGAAACATACCGCGACTATAGATTCCTGTATGCCACAGGGACTATACTCGCACCCCAGTACAAGCTCTCGGTTTTTGGTGATATAGAATACTCTAAATACTATAGTGAGACCTTACAGCACTATCAGGGATACCTAAGGAAGGGCTTTCTTCAATACCAATAGCAGATTCCTGATTTATTCTTCTGTCTTATAAGGTATTATGCCCCGCAGTAAGTATTGGAGTTAGACATGCTGCTTGGACCATCAAGCAGCTCTTTGCCCAGCAGCAAAGACTAACAGGATGAGGTGGACTGATATCTTTAAGAAGGTGAGAAACTTTTCTAGTATTCTTTTCTCTTTATCTAGAAATTGACATAATACAGGGATTGCTCTGCTCCTGCCAAGGGCTTACTAAAAAGATTATGAACATAACTATCCTATCCTCTCCTGTCTTGCACGCGATTTACTCTCTGTGCCCGCCACTGGCGCGGGGGTTAAACGACTCTTTAACAGTACTAGAGACATCTGCTACTATCACTATGGCTCTCTTAATAAAAAGATAATTTAAGACCTGATGATGTTTATATATTCTCAGAAGTTGACTTTAGATAATAAGCAGCTCAGCTACTGTGGGAATATACTAGTAGAGGAAGACAATCAAGTAATATATAAAGTAGAATCTGCTCTTAAAGTAACAGAGGATAAGTTCAACCCTATCAGTGATTATAAAGAGGACGCGGTGGAAGAAGACAACACCTAGACTATAGAAATAAATAAAGAGAGTGAGGGTGAGAGTAAGTTAGAAACTTCTAGGATAGGTAAGATACTAATGAATATTTATAAAGAGCCGGAGGAAGATGTTGAACTTCCTTAACTCCCACCTCCTATTATTCAACTCAGTGAGAGATCCTAAAAGCAATCTTCAGGAAGGGTTATAATACCATCCAGCAGATTAGAAGAATATGAAATATACTAGACTTAAAAATTAGATAGAAGAGCAAATATTATAATATTATTTTAATTCAGGCAGAGAGAGTTCCGAGTTTTATAGTTATCCTTATCCGAATCTATATTAGGGCCAAACCAAATGAATACAAGAAGATCTAAAAAATTACCACATAATTTAATGTATGCTGATAAATAACCTTCTTTTGCTTTTGTAGGTTACTTGGCAACCCATATGGGTTTTTGGGTTGGGCTAAGAAAATCAAAACCCATCCCGGGTTTTGGCGAGGTCTCAATACACGGGATGCCACGTGAGCGTACAATCATTCTCTTTGGGCGCCTTCTGGGAGCTAGGGTGCTGCCACGAAACTTAGTCTTACGCCGGCAAGGTATCGATCAGGGCATGCCTGCGGATGGACTGTTGACACTCACCGGGCGGTTTGTAGTTTATATCCCCGAGAAGCTGGCAGGAAAGGGCTTCCGAACGAGAACCAGCCTGGCTGAGGGCATCTCTGGTGCCATGCGGTTGTTCACCCTTTAAATTCTGTTGCTCACCTCTCACGCCAGGTCTATCGCCACCTGACTCCAGCTACTTGTTCAGCTAGGACATTGATGGTATGGACCGCCCTATAGCCGTGAAAGGAGGTGCCACCACGAATTCGTCGTTAGAGCTACTGTTAATTGGCGCAGGAGGGTGTTCCATTGGCACTGAGCGTCTGAATGAGCGGTCTGCAAAGAAGATTGTGACATGCTTATAACGTCCCTTCAAGTATTGCCGAATATGTGCCAGCACACGACGCACGAGTAGGTTTTGCTTCAGAAAGAGGCCATCGAAAACTTGCTCCCCTGTGGATAGTAGTAACAAGTCGAGGGATGATAGGCCCCTCAAAACCATGACTCTTTGCGTGGGGGTGATGCTCACTGTGGTGACTTTCGATTGTTCCTGCGAGTCAACACGTAGGTCTCAGGATCTTCCAGGTCTCATGATCCGTGGTATATTCCAGTATGATACCCACAATGGTCAAGGGGAATATTGTTAAAAATAAGCAAGACTACGTCAACTGGGACCAATCGTCAGAGTTCCATAGGTACAGTATCGTAACCTTGGCCAGTCAAGGACAAAAGGCAGCCGAGATGAGTGGCCGGTATAACGGAGGCCCTGGTTCAGAAACGTGAAGCCAGAGGTCTGTATAGACAGATTTGTCACATAAACCGCCGCATATGACTGTTCCAAACATCGTCCACGCCATCTTGGCGTCGATACTCCTGTCTTTGGCAACTACCTGAGCCTTGCTATCAACCCGAACATTTCGACAGCACCGGCTCTATCGATGCGTTGATACTACCTTCTCGGTGGTCGTTCTCGTTGCAGTGGTCGCGCTCCGTTGGAGCCGTTCCCATCCCCTCAGCTGCGTTCCCATCGGTCAAAGCCACAGGAGATCACCGCTGACGAGTTTGTGATAGGCGCCGAAATCATCACATCTATTACGGGCTTCTTTCCACCGGTTCTGGAAGTGAGTGTCCATGCAGGAGGACAGGTCGGGCATATAATGGAGAAGAGCCTATAGACTGTTTAGTTCCTTCGACTACAGTTCATCCTGTCCGAGATATCTTTGTTTGCAGCTGGGATGAAGATATTCTATGTATTACTCTGTGTTATCCATATCACCAAGGCCGCGATGATTCTTGTTAGTTACTTAACTTATAATCCGGCTGGTTACACCCTGCTGATTCTCACCGCCGTGGACTATGTGGTTGTCGCGGCGGGTTACCTGTGCCTGGCCCAACAGACTGTTTATGACTCCCGATTTCAACGACGCCTTGTTCGTGCGGTTTACAGCATGTTTGGGTTCTGCGGCCTCTTGGCAACTGTTGCAGCGATAGAGGTATTATGTCATGCCTGGGGTTTATCCCAAGAGGTAGTAAATCCCGCCCCACCCGCTATTTCTGGTTAACATCCTCCTGATAGGTACAAATGCTTCTGATAATTGCTTTATCTATCCGTTATGGGTAGAGAGTGCCTCGCTAGTCAGGGCTGACGCCAGAAGGGGTTTCCCAACCCTGTCTAGCGAGAGAGCAAACCGTACACCGCAATCCAACGATCACCACACGATTGTCTCCGTCTTACAGTAGAGAAGTCGACCGGGCTGGTCGACATGGATTGACGAGCTACGCATTTGCATATGCAGACGCCCAGTAAATCAGCCATGTGTTGGAGTATGCAGATAAGGTGGCGATTACAACTTCCCGAAGAATCATGTTATAATCAACGCCCAGACACAGCGGATGGATTGATAGACAAGTGCGATATAGGAATCCACAAAGTACGCGCACAGAGCCTTCTGCCGCACGCGGTAGATCCGGCATCACCTGGAACGGCGAACATTCCATCAATGGCAACCCCTCACACAGCTGTCCACCGATACGGTTCTACTCTGATCCATCTTGCTTCTGGTTACCAGCATCTGCGGACTCGACTAGGGACTCCTTCTAATTCTCTAGGACCCTGATGATGCCTTATTCAATCTTCTAGTATGCTTCCTTATAGTACGACACAAGGACGTTATATTCCAAGGACCAGTACTCTGCCTGTCATTTCTCTTCTGAGAGGCTGGCATTAGTGTTCTTAAGTTACTGGTTTTCTTTGTCGAGGCGCTGGCTTTCGGCATTCTTGGCGACATATGATTCCCACAAGCGCCGGTAGAGGGCTACAAGGCGTGCCGCCTGGGCAGCTAGAATAGGGTCCTTCTCATCCAGGCGCTCCAGCTCACGGGCTAAGGATCTGAATAGTTCCCGCGGCTGATAACGCTTTCTCATCATTGGTGGGAGGTTCCATCTGTAGAAGTATGATGAGTATGGAGTTCTTGGGTCCGTGTAGAGCTTGCTTTCACACACCTATATGGATTTTTGACGGGGTGGCTCCATAGGTTTTGTGCCTCTGCTTTCGTCGGCAGGACCAGATCGACTGCAGGACGATTCACGCTTACGTTTGGCGGGACGTTCCAGGTAGGGGGCCGTAGCTTCCATAGCGCAAGATGCTGATATTTGACGGATATAGTCCTGATAGATATAAGTGTGCTCAGGCATGATACAGGTTCCACAATGCTTATATAGGAAATATAGTGCATCTCTGCGAAGAGAGAAGAGACTCATATTTCTCGTACAATACTACCCTACAACAATACAAGGACGTGGGTGTTCACTGGTCAACTGAGGCGCTTGGCTTTTCCAAAGACACACCGGTCGGGTAAGGAGAACGCTTAAAGACAAATCTGAGGGCCGTGAAAGGCCAGTAAAGGGAAAAATGCGCCGTATCGTCGCTCGATGCATATTCCCGGGTATCTACGTGGGATTCCATGATCTCTCTCCTAGTTGAAGATCGGGTTGATAAAACGGAAGGAATGCGTCTACAAGGCACATTTTTGACTACCTTCCCATTTTCCCTTCTGTCTGGCAGAGGAAACCCCGTCTTTGCTGTAGTGGTTAGCCGCTACGAGACGCCGGAGATCCTTTGTTGAGGACATCAATCGAGCTTAATATATATAACTATGCGCAGGTTAACGTAGGCATTTCAGCTTTTCATCGATGCATCCCGTTCCCATTGTGCCGCTAAATTATCGCTACAACACACTTGAGAAGTCTGTATGTCGATATGAAGCGGGCCGAGGTGCTTCTGTCGTTCGCGATGGCTATCTCTACGGCTTCAAGCTGCTCTACAAGAAAGCGGCTTATCTCAATCGACAATGCCCGAGGGCAACCACCGGTCCGAGCTACTGGACTCGCCGCCACATTCACCACACCAAAGAGATAAGAACATGAAGGATGAACGCCAACGGCGGTCACGCGCCCCCTCACCCAACTAATTCAGCAAGACAATACAGCGGGCTGTTCCTAAGGGTTAGTGCACCCTGATTTTCTCTACAAGAAGAGGCCTGATGACGAGCGTTGTATTTAGTCGCAAACTATGCTTGTGCAGTGGTGAACGCTTGTATGCTGGCTGGCAAGGGCGTGGGCATGAGAGGGAAGGAGACGAGGATTTCGGGAGAGCGACGGTGTTGTGGTTTACCATGTGGTGTCCCTCTTCGAGTATGAAAATTTCGGACACTCATTAGTCCGCTATCTGCCCAGTTCTACAATACAGTGCCCTACGCGACTACTTTACTCTCGTGGAGAGGCCATGAACGCTCAACTCCACTATCTCGAACAAACTTCGTGATCAGGCATCTATTCGAAATCCAGGGACCGTGTATACTACGGGATTCGTAGAGGATAGACCAGGCAAAAGTGACATCTGCTGACACTCCCGCCAATCAAGGCTGCGCTATGAGCCCAGTCATGGTGTTGTCGGCGCTATTTCACGAGCAATTTCTCTAGTCGCTCCAGGTAATTACTCGGGTTATGCTCAGAAAAATCACGCTTTCATGGCCAGTTTATGCGGAAGCTCTGTATTTATAACGGGTAAACAGTAACAACATGCCCCATACCCGAAGGAGTCCCCGCTACTCGGCGGCATTATTTACGGTATATATCGGAATAACACAAATAATATCTGCTCGGTTTGCCCTCTCCATAACATCTCAAGCTGGATAGGGGCCATGGTATCCTAGAGGACTACCACAGTACACTGATGTCTGCAAACGCCCAAGGACATTCCCCAAACTTGAACCGGGCACATGAAACCGGACCAACGTCGTGCTTGGTGATGATCCCCGTGTGAAAGAGCTCCAGGGCGGGCTGGGTTGCAGGTGGTCTTTGGCCAATGGTAGTGGCCTTCCGGTGATCATGTGTGCAACGCCTTAGCGCTAATGAGTCAATGCGATGGAGATGGTAGAACGCCGACAACCTATGGATCTGGGGTCTCTTGCTCGGCGCAATGCTGAGGCTTTGCGGTGAAGGGCTGATCGAGGAGGCTGATCGAGGAGGTGAAGCGGTTATGCGGGTAGCCTTCGAGCCAAATACGATAACAGCATTATTGATTTTTAGATGCCTATTGACTGGTGCATAATTCCACCTTTGAAAGATATCTGCGATTGTGGAGACTGCTTGTATGCCGGGATTTCTGTGCTGCTTGCTCTTCTCACTGCCGAGCGATTTTGCCAGCCTCTCTCAACCGGTCGTGATTGTCGGATATCATCAATCTGGCTGCAATCGTAAAGCTTGTCACCCGGGTTTTCGGCTTTGATTCCGACAAGGCCAGCTCCAAATGTGCGGTGACCCGCTTGGTGAAGTCAATCGACTCTCGACATCCATCTCCGTGGGGCGAGAAAGCGATACACCTTTCATGGTGCAACAGATCGATCAGGGTGAGAGGGCTATGCAAGAAAGACATGATAGGAAGCTAGAGTAGTCAGTCGCAGAGACGATGTTTGACTTAAAGATGTAGCAGCAGGGTTGATGTCTCATTAATATCAAATCCACTATCTCAGTACGGAGGTTATCTAGGGCAGGCGTCAGGGAAGTACCCGGCGCAAGAAATGTTGTCTTGAGAAACACAAGAATCCCTTTGCCTTTCGTAGGAGCGTACACCCTCTTGGGACCCTCTATGCAGATCCCATCTGTGCAAGAGTTTGCTCTATCTTTATATAATCCCCGCGGTCTCTTCCAAGGAATGCCCTACCCCGCATAAAATGAGGGCGTACGCGAAAACGCGTTGCCTCCTATGCATGCTCAGGAATGGACCTCATTTTTGGAATGTGGTCGCGGTGACGTTGTCCGTATCAGGTTTGAAACCGTGCCTTGTGCCTTTATTTTTATTAAGGCCGAGACTTGATCAGACACGGGTCGTCGCATTCATGCTTAATTACCACGTAGTTGAACATACAGTAAACTGCGGTCACTCCATACACCATAATATTAGACTCTAGCACTCAGGGAGCTACCTCGTGCGCTAAGATGACTGCATTCCTTGATCTAGGTACTAAGTAGAAAACTACACAGATGGATTCTATATCACTGTCTCAAAAGAGCACAGCTTGCTGATGCTCGCCTTAAAACTCTTTGCCATGGGTCACAGTAAACTCCAGTCTTCAGGTCGATTGATGCTAGCTTCATTCTCACACGGCACAGTGCCGCTATGTCCGGGCTCGATGGAGCTGCAGCGCTGCGGGTGTAGATGGTTTGATAGATCCCAATAGGCCCCACGGACAAGAGCCCGGAATCGGAGTCTCCTAGTTCTGCGAATAGATAGTCCAGGTCCGCGGCGTTAGTCAACAACCGCGCTAGGATTGCTAGGCCGAGGGTGTCGCTGTCATCTCCTCGCAGTATGGCTGCTGGGAGCCAAAGAAGCCACAGTCGCAGCGGTTGTACGCGGTCGAAAGCCTCCTCAGCCGTAAAGGAAACTGAAAGCATATCGCCATGGAGGTCCAACAGAAACTGGAGTAATTCGCTGACTTGATTATAATGGCCCTGCTTCTGAATAGACTGGACAGCCTCGATGTGTGGAACAATGTTGACAGGGTCACGGAAGTGGTAGTTTGATGCAAGATGTGAATTCAATATTTCCAAATTCAAATTCTTCTGATACTCGAGGTATTTTGCAAGTTCAGACCCTTGTTTCAACTGCAATGGCATTGACAACAAGACAGAATCCATTCCCCGCCGTATGGAGGCCCAACTGGACCTGAGATTATTAGTATTCGCTGTATTATAAAATGTAGATTCATATACCATTCGCTATCTTGCCATGATAATAGCATTGATGCGGCAAGGATTGCCTCACATTTGCCCGGAGAGGAACCGCGAACGACCTCTTGCAGTCCCCGAAGTGCGATCACGCGGTGGTGCAAGACTAGTTGTGACATATTCACGTCGCAAGTGGTCCAGGCTAGATGGGATGCGGACAGTGTTAGGAGCGAGCTCATTACAAACCTGTCTGAGATGGCCATCGAAAGAAGCCTGGACACTTCGACCCAGCGGACCAACCGCTTCGAATAGGTCCGCGTCGTTGCGAGGTACTTCAGGCTCTCATGATCCGTCAGTACCTCTGTCGTGGTTCCATTTTCCAAGTGATATTCCCAACACCGAAGGGCCTCCTTGATAGCCAGCAATTCTTTCTCCTGCGTGGGATAGTTCCTCTCCGCACCGTTCAGTTTCCTGCCGTCGAATGCCACCGGATGCCACTTGCCATCTTCAACAGGTTGGCTCAGGACCATTCCGATAGCCCATTCCGACGCATCCGTCTCGATTCGGAATCGTTCCTTTGGATTCACGATGGCGAGGACAGGAGCTGTGACCAACGCGGTCTTTAGCTGTTGGAACGCTTTCTCACAACCGGCGTTCCATAGTACTGATCGATATCGTCTCTTCCGTTCCCCTGCGTCCTTCTCCTTCAGGAGCTCATGCAATGGCGCTGCTATCTTGGCAAAATCCCGAACAAATCGACAGTAATACGTGGACAGTCCTATGATCTGCCGCAACTCATGTACATTCCTCGGCTGCGGCCACTCCTTGATGACCTCAAGCTTGTCTGGAACTGGCCGGACTGTCCCTTGTCCGACGATGTGTCCACAAAATTCCAACTCCTCAACTCCAAAGACACACTTCGAGCCCTTGACAAACAGTTCATTCTGCTGTAGCGTCTCAAGAACTGTTTTGATATGCCGCTCATGTTCTTCCCATGTTTCCGAGAAGATAAGTATGTCGTCGAGGTAAACGAAGCAGAAGTTCTCTAGATAAGGGGCCAGGACGCGGTTCATGAGCGTTTGGAATGTTGCTGGCGCGTTTGACAAGCCAAAAGGCATGGCCAGGAATTCATACTTCCCGAAGAGAGTATTGAACGCTGTCTTATGGATCGATGCCTCATCCATCTTGACCTGCCAATAGCCAGAGAGGGGGTCAATTTTGGAGAGATACTTCGCTCCACCTACTTGGTCGATGAGGTCTTGAATACGCGGAAGTGGGTATCCATTCCGGAGTGTCTTTTGGTTCAACAGACGATAATCGATGCACATCCTCCATTTCCCGTTTCCTTTTGGAGCGAAAACAACAGGGAAGCATGGACTAAACGAGACTCTGATGATCCCTTTATTGAGTAGCTCTGTAAGCTGTCTCTTCAGTTCCTCCAGCTTCTCCTGTGATAGAGGATAAAACGGCTGGTTGACAGGTGGTTCATCGGCCGTGTCGATACGGTGCTTGAGTCCCCGTTCAGGGGTTAACGTCGGTGGCAGTTCCTCCCGAAAGACAGCGGCGAATTCCTTGACGATGGCGTCAACCTTCTCCTCCCGTGTGGCATTGGCCTCTTGGAGTGGTCGAATAACAGCTAAGACAGCCTCTTTCCCTTGTTTCTTGAGGGTTCTTGCCGCCTGTTTCGCGCTCATCAATTCCAATGACGATTCCACACTCGAAACATGATTTCTGATATCGATGGGCCTGATGGCATGTAAATACCTCCCATCCTTCCCTGGAAATCGCATCTCAGACGTAGTCCAGTCGATTTGGGGGTTCACCTTCTTCAACCAATCTCGCCCTAAGATCATATCGTGATAGGGCAAGTTCAACGCGTGGATCCCCACGCGAGCTTTCCATTCTCCAAAAGCTATCGGCAATTGGAGGTAACCCTTCGTCTGCAGGGTTTCTCCGTTTGCCACTTCGACATCCAGTTGCGTCGCTCTTCGAGGGGTTCGATACGCCTCGAGCTGTTCAGCTAACTGGGTCGACAGGAACGAGTGGCTGGCTCCGGAGTCGATGAGGATCTTGACAACCTTGGCAAGTGCTCCAAACCCGATAGTGCAAGTGTATGAAGCAATGTCCGATCCTATGGCGTGCAACTTGGCCTCACGCCTCTGAGGGGGAGGCATCGGTGGGCGACCTCCTCCTGACGGGGGTTCCAACGTATCCGGAACCTTCGACTCCCAGGCTTCCGTTCTGGAGACCCTTGCCATTCTGGCCACTAGCTCCTCCTCCTCATCTAACGGCCTTACTATTTTCCCGAGCCCTTTGACTGGGTGGCCTTCTTATCCTTGTTGTTAGGACACTCGGGCTGTCGGTGTCCCTGCGTTCCGCAGGTAAAGCAGGCGCGGTTGATCGAGCACCACTTCCTCCACTGAGGCGATTTTTTGTTCGGCCGTTCAGACCGGGTGGTGAGTGCGCTCAAATCCATGGCATCGGTTTGATCGATACCGGCTTGTGCTGCGTTCATGTGGTGCCCAGCGATGGCGTTCCCTTGTTCGTACTGGCTGAATCTCTGCACCAGTCCTTCGAGCTTCGTAGGAGGGTCGAGGCCCCTACCAAGCCGGGCTTGAAGGGCAGGCTTAGCTCCCATCTTGAAGTATCGAACCACGAGGTGTTCCGGTAGGGTTGGTTTGATCTGGGCGGCTATATTTGAGAACCGACTGCCATAATTTGCCACGCTGGTGCTTCCTTGCGTGCAATTAATGAAGCGTTCCCACTTCTTATCTTCACTAAGAAGTTCCTTGAAGTTATCCGTGATCCATTGGCGGAATCCCTCCCAGGTATCGATAGGTCCGACCTCCTTTTCTCGTACTCTTTCCTCCCGTGCTCGCCACACAGTCCTCGCCGTCCCGTCGAGGAAGACCTTGGTGTAATAAATCCTCTGTATATCCGAAGGATTCTTTCCTGCTAAGGTGCGTTCAGCCTCGAAGTACTCTTCCACTGACTGAAGCCATCTCCTTGCAGCATCGTTGGCAACTTGTCCGCCATACTTCGGTGGCTTCCTGATATCCGAAGACTTTAGGTAAGGTTTTGTCGTCCTGGGCTGAGTGGCCACTTCCTGACTCGGGGTCGTGGTCTCCGCAGGCGATTCTTGCTGGGTTGTTGCATTATTATCTTGTTGTCTCCTCAGAGCTTCGAGGGCCTCTGCCTGTTGTTGCCACCGAGCCTCTGCCTCCTGCAGCCTTTCTCGATTCTCCCGCTGGGATTGGTTCCACTGTTCTAGAACCTGGCCGAAGGCTGGAGTCTGGTTAGACTGTTGTCCCGCAAGGAACCATACCGCTTTGATGTTGTCGTCCCAATTGCCCGGGGGATCGTGATGGTCGGTGTTGCCGAGGGCGCTGTGGAGGTTGTTTTGCTGGTTTGCCTTTGTCACAACTATCGTAATCGATAATTCTTGATCTTGAATTTGCCTTTCTCGGGACATTATCCTCACGCCTCCTGAAGTACCCCTTCGTCGATTGTCCTCTGGGTTCCAGAAGCGTGGGAAGATTTTTCACGGGTGGACCTGTTGATATCATAACCGTCGATGGGCTTTGCCCAGCTAGGCTTCGGAAGTTTCGATCTACTAACTCCCTTCCCTCAACGTCACCGGTGAAACCGAAGACATGCTACCAGATGTGATAACATCCCGAGATCGGTAAATATCGAAGCTATCGAAATGCCGAAGTGCAGCCCGAAGGCTGACTTCTGGCGTTGTTGTTCTCTAAATCTACCAGCTACCTAGGCTTCTATATAGATACCACCGAAATATCGGCAGTAGTCCCACCCGATGGTGGAACTACCGGATATCGATACTTCCGATGATGTATCAGGAGCACCGATATCGTTGACCCCTACCGCAGAGAATCACATATATATAATTTAAAGTTATAAAATTTAGTGATATTGATCTTGAAGCCCTATATTTAGTTGTGGTTAAAATATTCAAGATTTAAAAAGGAATATTTTGTATGGAATACAAGCTGCGCGGCTCGGGTGTCCAAAATCCACAACGCTTAAAAAACTTGAAGCTATCGCCAACCACCAAAAACGCCTATCTTATTAAAGACTAAATATTGCGACGGTTAGGACATCTAACTCTTGTATGTCCTTAAATATTACATTCAGAACATGTTGGTGGAGCGCGTCTTGGCGTTGCTGAAGGTAAAGATTCAGAACTCGCTGGGGGGTCAACTACTTCATTAGAACGTTCGTTTCTTCGCCTAATAAGATCTCTGCCTTCCTGGATAAAAAGGCCTTCAGTAGGGGTCATTTGACGCCTAGATCGAGTTTTTTTCTGCTTCTCTTTTTCATTTCCAGTGCGGAGATCGTGGTTTTCCTTTGCAAGCTTTGCAGCGTTGTATAGAGCCTTCTCGCAACCATTTATTTATGCTGTAGAGCTTTTTTTGATGGTGTTGAAGGGCTTCGAGAACCTCTTTTAAAAAGCTTTTTGATTGAAGATGTCTGCCGCTGTAGTTGACGAACTGTATAAGGCGTTGCGAGCGTTGAAGATGTCTCTGAAGGCCCTCCGCGGCTTGAAGGGGGTGTAGGGGTAGCAAGCAAGATATTCAACTTATTTAGCACTCTTTCTCAGTTGAATGGACAAATTCCTGCGGCAGTAAAGCTATTTTGAATATTTTGAGGTTTAAAGACCTCCCGGTGAGCTTCCGTATAGGCCTTCAAGAAATCTAACTTGTTAATATGGCTGAATCCTAGGCGCATCTTTGAATCCACAAGAGATCCGTACGCGCGCTTCAATGGCCCAAAGCAACCAATATCTAGAGGTTGAAGGAGGTGAGAAGAGTGCGCTGGCATGCAAATAGCTATCATATTGTTGTCATTGCATACTCTATTGAATTGAGGCGTAAGATGACTCCCATGGTCGTCTATAACGAGTAATTGATGTCGACCAACTTTCCGGCTAGTAGTAGCTGGAATAAAGCATTTTTGAAGCCATCGAAGGCCTGTCTCGTCACTCGTCCAACCGTTTGGGCTGAGTTCAATCCTCCAGTCATCTGGTAAGCAGGCTTCTTCAAACCATCCCTCTTTTGGGACCTTTCCTTTAAAGGTAATAGTAGATGGAATCGCCCAACCGCTCGCATTGGTGCATTTAATTGTCGTGACCCATTCCCGATTGCCTGGCCAAAGAAGCTGAGGCTTTCCAGAGATCTCAGAGCTAGTAATAAACTTTGAAGCCGATATAATACCCATTGTAAAGCCTGTTTCGCCAAAGTTAAAGATACCCTCGTCTAGAATCCCATACTGCATTTGAGTCTGCTAAATCATGTCAAACCACGCGCTGATGACCTTAGAATCCTCGCATTTAGCTTGCTGGTGGTTTTTTTTCGTGTAAATTGACTTTTCAGTTCTGGTCATTGCTTGGTAAAGCTGGTGGCCCAGTTCTTTCCTACCGGCGTGTATCCAGACGGATTATCTGCTTTTAAAATAAGCTTTGCCATTTCAGCAACATGCTCGGGTCTAGGGGAGGCACCACATCAATTTCTAGATAGTATCTATTCTATTAAATCCTCCTCTTGAATTATAGATAGCTGGTGGTTATTTGCGCGGAGCTCTTGTCGATATTCGCGCCCTCGTAGTCGGCCCCGGAGTGTCCAGGGTGGTATATGTAAAACTGCTGCCGTGCGACGAATACTTGAAATTTTGTTTTCATTTAAAGCGGAAATTGCAAGTAGGATCCGGCCCTCTTGCTCAACTATATTTTGAGATGGTTGCTGCTTTTTTTGTGGCATGGTGGTTGTTTGAATTGCTTCAGTATTCCGACGCGTGGACAATCGGTGAGGTGCGCCGCTCCGGTGGAAATTACGTTAGTGATCTGGTGGTATACAAATCTGAATATATATAACTCTATATAAACGTGTTATCGCGACCCACCCCCCTCTTAGCCCCCCTCTAGGTATTATGTTGTTTAGCGAGTTATCTAGAATGTCTTATATGAGGCTATTCACTGTTATACTAATCGTACTAGAACTGGATCCGATAGTACTATAAAGCTTCCTTGATTTCCCATCGCAGTAAGACAGTAATCATCGACTTTTACCATCCAAACAAGACAACTGTCATTGCGCCACACTCCGCCACATCTTCAATGTACATCGTCGCTTGGTTTCACGATTCAAAAGATAGTGGGCACATCCACAAGGCCATTTCACTAAGCACATGCATCCACTTTCACTATGCACCATAATGGACAAACTGCGCCCAGTTGAGTGGCATATCGAGGTCAGCTTCACGCACTGCTAGTACTGCTTCCTGCAGCGCCATTGCCACGGCCTCGTTGGGCAGATCTGATAAACTTTGCTGCAATATTGATGCGTAGAAATTTCTTGCTATTGCCACACACTCTGTATCCCCAGCTGGCCATAGACAACCCACAACATGAGGAAACCCTGATACCTGGAATCCACTCACCACGTGGATAACCTCATCAGACAACCGCACGGCTCTATTCTCTGCTGTTGAACAAGCCGAGAGATAAGCAATCTGTGCATGCTTGAGATGTATGCCTGAGATACAGGAGACTGTCAATCGGTCTTGCTCGGCAGCATTCTTCTGTAAGATGAGTCCGCTGTTGGATGGATCAGAGCTGTCTGAAACTCCATGGCACGCAAAATGTGCGAAACGGCATTCTTTCATATTCTCAAGGACTTCCTTAACGCTGGGATGCTCCAGAGTTTCTATGCGAATGTGAGTGTGGCTTTGAGCTACTCTTTCAATCGCTCTTTGTTCATTTTCAATGCCTTTGAGCTCTCCGGGGGCTTTCTTGTCGGTTAACCCTTTGGGGGTGGTTGGCATTGTTGCAATGAGTAGCAGATCATCATCTGCCATCTGCTTCTTGATGTGTTGAATCAGGTTCTGCGAGTAAGAGAGTGCCTTGACTGATGGTGTATATGAAGATATGACCTTGCTATAGGCATTCTCCGTTGATTTTCGAGTATGCATCCCAGCAGCATGGAAGGGCATACCATTTGCCAGTCCGGCCCCAATCCACCACACCCTTGGACGGCCGCAGTTCGGTTGGTGGCGTGTCAAGAACTTCTCAAGAACTAGCTTCACACACACCTGCCACAACCAAGCAAGATATTCAAGGAACTGGTCGTTTTTTGCCCTTAGCTCTTTTTTTTTTCTTGTTGTCCATTTTTGCCGTGCCCAACGTTGTGCTTCAGATGGCAGTAATGTGGAAAGTGTAAGCGTCTCGACACCGTCACTGAAGATAAGGATCGCATCACTTCGGATCTTAGTAATATTGACAACCACGATACAGCCATCACTAGCACTCTGCTGCATCATACTGACTGTTTGGCCAAGTAAGAACAGCTCATGGCCAGGAATGGCCCTGATTTCCTTTATGCACTTCTCCAGCTCAGCCACAGCTTCACCACGCTGCTTCCCATGCCTTTTGGCTGATGGAAGATGGGAGTTATTTGCCTCCTCAACAAGGCTTTCATACCGCTTTACAAGCTGAGGATAGACCTGAGCAAGGTTTGCCATATCAGCGTGCTGGTCCAGAAGCTTACTAATAATCACTGCACGGCCTTTCTCAAGGAATTGGAGGGCCTCCATTGGCCTGTTCAATGACAACAGGAAGCCACATAGATCAGAGGCCACTCCTGCAAATGCTGATATTATGAACTGCTGGTCGTTAAGGTCAAGATATCCTGTGTGTACAGTGGGCAGAAAATCAATTACAGCCCTTCCCAGGTCTATACCAGCCGAGACTTGGTTCAAGAACGCAAATATCTCCAAGCAATGACTTGCAGCTCTAACACGAACAGATGGCACAGCACTTGAGCAATGCCACGCTCCCTGGAGACAACTGACAACCTTCTCAAGATCCTTCATCTCTCCTGTCTGGTTATACCAGGTCTGAAGCTTGTTCGCAAGGCTGATCAGGTAGTGTGCTTGCTCTGGGTGATCTTCTGGAATTGTATCCATTGCCTGCTGAGTCATTTGGATTGCCATCTCAAGGTCCTTCATCTCTCCTGTCCGCTCATACTGCCTCTCAAGCCTGTCTGCAAGGCTGAACAGGCAGTGTGCTTGCTCTGGGTGATCTTCTGGAATTGTATCCATTGCTAGCTGAGTCATTTGGAATGCCATCTCAAGGTCCTTCATCTCTTCTGTCCGCTCATAGTGCCTCGCAAGCCTGTCTGCAAGATGATTTAACCAGAATGCATGATTTAAGTGATCTCCTGGAGTTATTTTCACTGCCTGTTGAGTTATTTGGATTGCCTTCTCAAGGTCCTTCATCTCTCCTGTCCGCTCATACTGCCTCTCAAGCATGTTTGCAAGGTTGGTCAAGAAACCTGCCCGTATTGATTGATCTGCAGGAATTCTTTCTATTGCCTGCTGAGTTATTTGGATTGCCTTCTCAAGGTCCTTTATCTCGTTTATCCATTCGTACCGCCTCAGAAGCTTGATTGCAAGGTTGTTCAAGAAGTGTGCCCGCCTAGGGTGATCTGCTGGAGTTGTATCCACTGCCTGCTGAGCTATTTGAATTGCCTTCTCAATGTTCTTTATCTCCCCTGTCCGCTCATACAAGCTCTGGAGCCTGTTCCCAAGTTCACTTAACAAGAGTGCATGGTCTTGGTGATCCACTGGAATTATATCCACTGCCTGCTGAGTTGTTTGGATTGCCTCCTTAAGGTCCTTTATCTCTCTTGTCCGCTCGTACTGCTTCATAAGCTTGCTCCCAAGGTTAGACAGCAAGTATTTTTGGTCTGGATGATCTGCTGGAGTTGTATCCACTGCCTGCTGAGATATTTGGATTGCCTTCTCAAGGTCCTTCATTTCTCCTGTCCCCTCATACCGCCTCTCAAGCCTGTTCGCAAGGTTGTTCAGGCGGCCTGTCTGGTCTGGGTGATCTTCTGGAGTTATTTCCAGTACCTGCTCAGCTATTCGGATTGCCTCCTTAAGATCCTTGATCTCTCCTGTCCGCTCGTACAGCCCCTCAAGCTTGTTCCCAAGGTTGTTCAAGCAGGCAGTATGGTCTGGGTGATCTTCTCGAATTATATCCACCGTCTGCTGAGCTATTCGGATTGCCTCCTCAAGGTCATTTATCTTGTTTGTCCGCTCATACTGGGTCTCAAGCTTTCCTGCAAGATCATTCAACCAAGCCCCATAGTCAGGGTGATCTTCTGGAGTTATATCCACTGCCTGCTGAGCTATTTGGATTGCCTTCTTAAGACTGTCCATATCTCCTGTCCACTCATACCAGCTCTCAAGCTTGTTTGCAAAATTGTTTAACCAGACTGCGCGGTCTGAGTGATCTGCTGGAGTTGTATCCACTACCTGCTGAGTTATATGGATTGCCTTCTCAAGATCCTTTGTGTCATCTGTCCACTTGAACCGGCTTTCAAGCTTGTTCCCAAGACTGATTAAGCGACCTGCCCGCTTTGGATGACCTTCTGGGGTTGCTTCCACTACCTGCTGAGCTATTTTAATTGCTTTTAAAATATCCTTCATCTCTCCTGTCTGCTCATACCGGCTCTCAAGCTTGTCACCAAGGTTATTCAAGCAGGCTGCTTGATATATGTGATCTTCTGGGATTATATCCACTGCCTGCTGAGATATTTGGATTGCCTTCTCAAGGTCCTTCATTTCTCCTGTCCTCTCATACCGCCTCTCAAGCTTGTTCCCAAGGCTGGTGAGGCAGCCTGCTTGATCTGGGTGATCTTCTGGAGTTGCTTCCACTGCCTGCTGAGCTATTTCGATTGCCTCCTCAAGGTTCCTTGTCTCTCCTGTCTGCCGGTACCACCTCTCAAGTTTGTTCGCAAGCTTGATCAAGCGGCGTGCCTGCTTTGGGTGATCTCCTGGAGTTGCTTCCACTGCCTGCTGAGCTATTCGAATTGCCTCGTCGCGGTCCTTCATCTCTCTTGCAAAATATTAATGAATAGGATGTGTCATATCATACAGTGTAGGAGGACTCACAATTACAGAGAACAATGGAAGATGGCAGGTTCATTACCAATCCGCGGGATACTGTATTGGTAGTGCTCCTTCTGTAATTGGCAGCAGTTCACAGACGGTGTCCTTGGATCCTCGTGTTTTGCTCCTGG
The DNA here is from genome assembly GCA_023625155.1 of Aspergillus sp. B3601. Taxonomy (NCBI): domain Eukaryota; kingdom Fungi; phylum Ascomycota; class Eurotiomycetes; order Eurotiales; family Aspergillaceae; genus Aspergillus; species Aspergillus sp. B3601. The sequence continues at coordinate 36,759 of JAMAAV010000051.1, forward strand.
CGCCCGGTTTAGCTTCTATAATGCTCATAGATGCTAATTCGTGATTCAAGGATGGAATAGTCACAGGTTTGAACCAGGGACATGAAAATATGCTGTGGTGGGGTAACTTATACACCATGTCGGGAGGTGGGCAGGTAGGTAGGTGATATTTTACGGCCGTGGTTCACCGCCTAACGTGGGTCACCACCTGCCGCACGTTACCGCCTGCCGCACGGTTTCGAGGTCGTGGACCAACAACTAAAATGAAGCTTTTAACCACATATAAGTTATATTATAAAAAGATCTTTTAGTGTAGTATTAATAAGGTCCTAAAGTTGCTGTAAATAACTTTCAGCTCTCACGAAAACGTTGTGGGAGGCGGATCTGCCTTCCTCGACGATTAGTAGGCAAAGAGGCCTTAACAACCTCTTCAGGCCCCTGAGGAGCTATATCTCCAGTATTTTGAATTACTGAAGGCTTAGAGGCCTTATTTCTGCCTTTTCTAGCTGACCTAAAGTCATTTTGACGCTGTACAGAGGCCTCTTTAGCAACACGCGCTTCCTCTTTCTGGCGCTTCTTCTCCTCTACCTGCTGAAGCCTTATTTCTCGTTGAGATGCCCTAATTTGCTTTCTTTCCTGAACTAAGCGCTGCTTCTCTTCCTTTTCCTGCTGTCGACGAAGCTTATCTTGCTCTTTTGAAGCCTTAATAGCCTGTATCTCCACCTCTTTCGCTGCTTGAAGATCACGGAATTGTTGAATCTTTTTTGGTGAATAAAATACTGCACCACCATCTTGAGGAGCCTGCAATTCAAAAGTAATAGGTTTCCCACGCTGGCGCTTCTTTTGTTCAGTAGATATAGCCTTTTCTAGGCCTTGGCAGCGGAGCTTCAGTAATATATTCTCTGTAGAGAGATGATGAATCGTAGAGCTGAGCTTCTTTGTATTTTGGTCATAGAAGTCAGAAACAACATCCTTTAAAAGCCTCTCAATCCGTCTCCAGTCCTCGGCCTGTAGGATAGAGCGGCTTGACTCGCTTGAAGAAGGCCTTTCATCATCATTCCTTTATAAACCGTGCTAAAACAACCTCCGGGTTGAATGGCCAAAGACCGACAGATCTCCATGCTGATTTAATGTTTTTTTGAGATAAGGCCTTCTCCCAGCTCGGAAAAAACAGGCGGAAGAAGTCCCGTTTAGTCAGGCTACAAAGGCCTTGGGATTCATGCAAAAACTCCTCTAAACGGTCACTGTAGGCCTTTGCTAGTGGAGAAAAGATACCGACATCAAGCGGCTGCAGGGAATGCGTAGAATGCGGAGGATAGGTTAGGAGATATATCTTATTGGCATAGCAATATTCAATAAACTCCTTGGTAACGTGAGAACCATGGCCATCAAGTATTAAAAGCCTCCATTGCCGCCGTGCCTTATCCTTCGTTTCCCGGTCAAATATCTCACGAAGCCATGAAATTCCTATTATATCGTTTGTCCAGCCAGACGGAGGAGGCAAAAAAGCAAGAATGATCTGCAGGATTAAAGTCTTGAAGCCATGTATCCTGTATCTTGCCTGATACTGCCTGGTATATCAAACCAGGTGACAGTGAGGTTCCGTCAGCACATATACATGCAAGGCAGGTAATCCATTCCCTAGAGCCGCTTTGTAGGCGTTGCTTGAGGCCATCCCTTTCATAATTTCGTTTTGAAAAGATCCTCTTGCCCTTTTGCAGGATTCCGATGAGAAATCCTTTTTCATCCATATTATATATATTCTCCGGTAATATCTTATAATCCTGCAATTTCCGCTCCACGCATTGAAGATATAAAGCGTATTTAGCTGCAGAATCAGCCCGTTTGCGTGCAGCATCAAAACCCGTTGTATATTTAGATAAAAGATCTGCGAGGTGGCGTTGAATAAAGCGAGAAGGCCAGTTTTTACCTGGCTTTTTTCCAGTGATTTCTTTAGCAAAATTTCGAAGCATCTCATGCGATAGCTGTAGGCCACGCTCGCTCAGCCTATTAATATATTGTACAAGCTCTTTAGCCTGTTGGTCGTTAAGAACTCGCTGGTTTTCATATTGGGCCTCTCTTGAGCACTGTTTTCCTCGATGACGTTTTGACAGGGTTGACCGGTGCACGTCAAACTTTTTCGAAATTTCAGTATAATTAATCAATTCTTTGGGATCCAATAATTCGATTGCCGCTGAAGCCTGCTCAATTGGAGTCATATTGGCTGAGATATAAAGGTTTAAAGTATTGAGGTTTGAAAGTCAGTGAGTGTGAATATCGTGCGGCAGGCGGTGACGTGCGGCAGGTGGTGACCCACGTTAAGCATTGACCCACCATCCCGGGCCGGGATATTCAACAAACCCGGCGGGTTTTTGGCGGGTACCCATAGGCCTGGGCGGGTTTTGGCGAGGTCTACATGACGAAGGAGGTCTACGAAGGACCGATATATCGAGAAGCGGAAGCTGAAGAGAATTCAGCTGTAATATAGCGAAAGAAGCGACTTGATCGACTCCAGTGCTGCCTGTGGTGAGGATGCCTTCGGGCGCCCCCTACACGGGTCGGGCCGAAACACGAACCCCTGAAACCCCCCGACCGAGCCGAACACGAAAAATCACCACCAAGGATAAGACCAAAACGCACCACCAGACCGCCGACCAGCTATGCTCAAGAACAAGAAGAAGAAAACGGAGCCGGCAATCCACACCCTCGGAGAAGAAGAAACCCTGAAGGCCGGCAGAGAAGCTAAAGCGACGGGCCAGCAGAACGGGAAGCGACAGCCCCTGACGACGCACCGCCAGACTGCAAGGAATTGGAGTCACAAAAGCTGCTCAGAGAACTCATCGAATCAAAAGGAGAGACGAAGCACACCGAGAGGAACTACAGCAAGTCAAGGCCGAGTTTAGGGCGGCCCTGGCAGAAGTGCAACAGGAACTTGAGAACCTCAAAAACAGGACAGCCTTAACGCAGCAAGGTGACCTTGAATCAGGCTCACAAACCAGCTATGAGGTGATACTGCAAGAGCTCCAGATCCTACGCAGCGCAATCACCACCCCGAATACAACAAGCGATGGTCTGTCATGGGCCCAGGTTGCAGCAGGCGGAAACCAGACACAGCCGGCCACCGCTTACCCCGTGCTTAACAACAAGAAACAGAACAGGGAAGATAACTGCATCCGAGTCAACACGAAACCGAACGGCAATGAAGGGGAGGACGAAGACGAAAATACATTCAGGAGATATTTGCCGCCCAGAACAGCAGTCGCGCACATTCAGAACGCACTCGCCACTACAAACGAGACAAAGGGTATACAGGTCCTGGGCGTGGGGACCACCAGAGCTGGGTACGTGATACGGGTTGAAGACAAGCCCCAAGCGGAAACAGCTAGGTCCAACACCAAGTGGCTCGAAGAGCTTGGCAACGACACCAAACTCGCCCGACCACGATTTGCGGTAGTGGCACACAGAACTCCAACCAAAGACTTTCTATCACCAGAAAATGAATGAACCTTCATCGACAAGATCGTGATAGAAAACGATATGAGACAACGCGGCCATCGGATCAGCCAGGTAGCCTGGCTAAAGCCAAGGGGCAAACCGATAGGCAAACATGGATCATTGGCTATCTGGTTCGACACACGGGAGGCGGCAGAATGGACAATGGTCAATGGGCTCCTGATAGGACAAAGATATATTGGCAGCCTCATGCCATACCGGCTGAAAGAGAGATGGTGCTACCGGTGCCAGGCATTTGGCCACCTCGCCTGGGCTTGCAAGGAGAAGGCGAAATGCGGGCACTGCGCGGCCGAGCATGAGCTACGACACTGTCCTCCCGGCGTGAGGGCTCGGTGCCTTGACTGCAGTGGGGAGCACCCAACCAACGACCGAAGCTGCCCCAACCCGACCAAGCCCCCCTTTACCCAATGACAGCACCAAACTTGCGCCTACTACAGCTGAACATTTGGAAATCGAGACCAGGCATGGAGGCCCTGATTAACGACCCCCAGACCCAAAATCTAGACATGCTCCTCATCCAAGAACCACCACTCACGGCATACAACACACATTTGAACCACAGCGTCTAGCATCTCTACCAATCAACTTGCCTAGACAACATCCTCAAGAAACGCAGTTTACTCTACGTAAGCAGAAGGATCTCAACAACGTCACATCAGCAGATACAATGCAACCACCCCGATGTCAGCAGTCAAGCTGTGGACGACGCAACAGCAAACACTCATATTCTCCGTGTATGTCCCGTACATGGACTACGGCCGAAATTACGAAGAGACCCCAATCCAGCCTTTGCTGAGGGAGATGGAAGCCTGCATCCGACAGGCGACAGAAACCACACACAAGCCAACCGCAATTATCATGGCAGGGGACTTTAACCGCCACCACCCAATGTGGTGCAAGGGCCGCGTCCACCATAGGGCAATCGATGGACTCCAGTCGTGTCTGCCCCGAGGCACCCCCACGTACTGGTCAATGAGCCATCCTGGGAGCCACTCGACCATTGATCTCACTTTAACGGATGCACCAGGAAAGCTCGTGAAATGCCACCTGTACCACGACCACTATGGATCGGTCCATCGGGCAACCTATTCCGAGTGGTTCCTCCAGCCGGCCCGTAATACCGATCGCAAACCCTGAAAAGCGTACGACCGCGCAGGCTGGAGACGCATTGGAGAAGCTGTCCAAGCTCAGATGTCACAACTTCCACCCATCCAAACGAAGGCCGAACTTGATGACGCTGTGGCGCAACTCATCTTATGCGCCTCCTCCGCAATAGACTTGCATACGCCAACTGCCAAGCCATCACCATACTCCAAACGGTGGTTCACCCCAGAATTGAAGACACAACAATGCGGAGTCAATAGGGTGCGGAGGAAATGGCAGGAAAGCTGCGCGGAGAGAGGGCCTTAAAACCCAACAACGGTAAGCTTATTTGAAGACATGCGCACGAAACGCAGGACGTGGACGAGAGCCATTGAAAAAGCAAAAGCCACCCACTGGAAGGAGCTCCTCGACAGCGCCGGAAAGGGCCACCTCTGGAAAGCAGCCTCATATATGCGTCCGCGGGAGTCGTACGGCAGCATCCCGCCGCTAAAACGAGAGACAGGAGAAATAACGGATAATGCAGATAAAGCAAAACTGTTCATGGAATCTTTCTTCCCTAAGATGGCACCACCAGAGAACGAGGCGGATATGGAACTGAGAGAAGAAATCCCGTGGGTACCCATCACCGAACAAAAGATCAATCGGGCCCTTCAGGCCGCCAAACCCATGAAACCACCCGGAGAGGACGGAATGCCAATGCTAGTATAGAAGCAACTGTGGCAGTGGCTGAGAAAAGAGATCCTCTAGATCTTCACCGCGTCGGTCAACTTAGGCTACTACCCAAAACAGTGGAAGCGAGCAAAAATCGCTGTGTTGCGGAAGCCGGGGAAGCCTGACTATACCATCCCCGGTGTATACCGACCGATTTCTCTGTTAAATATACTGGGAAATGTTCTCAAAGCCGTCATAGCTAAACGCCTTTCATACTATGCAGAAACACACGGTCTGCTACCAAACACTCAATTTGGCGGTCGACCGGGTCGCAATACCGAACAGGCGCTTCTTGTGCTGAGGAATGTAATCGACCGAACATGGCCAATATTAAAAGTGATAACACTGGTGACATTCGACCTAAAAGGGGCCTTTAATGGGGTCAGCAGAAACATTCTCCACCTATAACTCAAGGCCAAGGGGATCCCTACAATATTGCGGTCCTGGGTCGCTAGCTTCATGGAAGGCCGATCAGCTAGTTTTTAGTTTGACGACTTTGAGTCCGCAATGTCCCAACTATAAAATGCGGGCCTAGCACAAGGTTCACCTCTGTCACTGATTCTCTTTATCTTCTTCAACTCCAATCTAGTAAATCAGCCGGTGGACTACCACGGCGGCGCGTCCGTGTACATTGACGACTACTTTCGGTGGCGCGCGGGAAAATCAGTGGAAGAAAACCTCAAGAAACTCCAGGAAGAAGACATTCCCCGCATTGAGAAGTGGGCCAAACAAACAGGATCATGCTTCGCCGCGGAAAACCCGAGCTCATCCATTTCACCAAAAAGAAAAGCGAACAAACCAAAGGGCGGCTCGTAATGCAAGACGCTGCTATTGAACCCTCCGCAACAGCTAAGCTACTCGGAGGGTTTTCCGCGAACTGAGATGGAAGAAACACGTACAGCAGGCAGTGAAGCGGGCCACAAAAGCTATCATCGCCTTAACGGGACATCGACACCTCCGTCCCGGCCAAATGAGACAGGTCTACAGGCCTGCGTGACCCCCATCACGAACTACACATCAACAGTTTGGCACAACCCCCTCAAGGACAAGAGACACCTCAGAGTGCTCGACACTGTACAAAGATCAGCCTTGGTTCGAATCCTGTCCGCATTTTGAACAGTCGCAACAGCAGCGATGGTGGAAACATACACGCCACCGACGCACCTGCGACTCAAACAGAGAGCATAGAATGTGATCATCAGCCTGTGCACGCTCTCTAGAGACCACCTAATACGGGATGTAGTGTCGAGAGCTCGGAGGCGACGCGATAACGTGGGATCCAAGTCTTGATTCCCTCTTGGCGAACCAATGAAAACCATGAGGCGGGAGCAACTAGACGGACTAGAAACGATTGACCCGAAACCAATGACCCTGTGGAACCCCCCGGCTTTTGTGGAAATTGACATCGAACCAGATCGAGACAAAGCAAAAGACAAAGCCACTGTCCTATAAGCGTTGTCTGGCATAGTTGTCTACTTGGATGCGTCAGGGCAGAACAACCACCTTGGCGCAGCGGCAGTGATGTTGGATCTAAAGCAGGAAGTAGTAGAATCCTGACAACTCTCTATAGGCTTGATGGCAAACTGGTCGGTCTATACAGCGGAGCTTATTGGCATATTCTACGCCATTAGCCTTATCCTCAAGATAGTAAGCCTGAGGCCAAGAGCTCCAATAATACCAGAGCAGGAACCAGCAACGATCCTCTGCGATAGCATGTCGGCACTGCAGGTGATCAGGAACCCACGCAGCAAGTCAGGACAACAGATTATTTGTGCCAACCTGCAGCCAATCTCAGAATTGAAAGCGCGAGGCATTCCACTCCGCCTCTAATGAATCCCGGGACACTATGATGACCCTGGAAACGATGCAGCAGACAAGCTAGCTAAGATGGCAGTTGGCCCAGGCAAGATGCATCCTTTCTGCCGCCTTGTCTCACAAGAAAGGGCAGCCATCCGAAAGCAGATCCTCAAAGAGTGGGAACATGAATGGAAGACATCCAAAAAGGGTGGCTATCTTGCAGAGCGACACTAAGTTGCCAGCCATCCGTATCCGGCGACTATATGACCCGCTGCCACAAAACCGTGCTTACCTACTTACCCAGCTGAGGGCTAGCCACTGCTGGCTAGCACCTTACGGTAAGCCCTACGGATTCCGAGAGGACAATGAGTGTGAATGCGGCGCGAAGGAAACCGTCACCCACGTTATACTTGACTTCCCAAAACTGAGAGTACCACGGCAAAAGCTATAAAGAGAGACTGGAGAAGTGTTCAGTGATATACTAACCATGCTCGGAGGGAAAGGAGAAACCGGCCATGTCAAGGCTGTACTGGATTTTGCAGAAGCATCTCAAAGGTTTCGTAGCCGCCGACCAAGGGGCCCGTAAGGACAGAACCAAAGGCAACTGGCCACCACAGGCCCTTAGGCGAGGCTTAAAGCTCGCCCGTAAGAAATGGGGATCATGTGCAATAGAGATACAAGGATAGTCACAGTTGCGGTAGCCTGCATATCGTTTATTATTGCGAGGGGTCAGGGTAAATGAAATCATCCATCCATCCATCCATCCGTCTAGTTAATCTTTCGGCCCCCAGGTAAGAATACATTCTTAGACTAGATTTTGACCCAGGTGGACTGAGCTCCAAAACCAAATGGTAGACAGGGCGAGTCCATTCTCGGCAACGACACGAGCACGACAGACGGCACCTGTGGGCCTGGTTATGGGGGTACAATATGTACTCCGCTGTTTACTGTGGCAATGATACCGACTTCTGCAGCGCCGGTTACTGCTCCTCGGACAGCTGTGATCTCTAAAATATAACTTTCCCGACACCAAAGCTAGTTAACGCTAATCATTAAACAGATTGAGACAAGGACAGAAGTATGGGTAGTATAGCTATTGATGTAAAATTGTGATTCGCTTGCACTGATACAAGATTCTTGAACATGTACGCTGCAAACACAGGAAAGCATGCTAGAAAAGCAGGCAAGACAGGCAGGAGGAAAGGCGCAGGCTTAGGTATGTGCAGGCCAGAAAGTCTGCATAAAGGAAGACAGGGAAGTATTGAAATCTCACTGAAGAACCAGGACAACTTCTTCTCCTCCAACATGTTCCGAATGCCATTCTCCATCAGGTTCGTTCATGTCCTCAATGCTCACCTCAATGCCATCTTCACCTTCGCCCTCTTCGTCTTCAATGTCATCATATAGATCGCGCGTGTCCCCCTCAGTGCATAACCACTGACGTGTCTTTGACAGGATAACCTGACTTCTAGAAAACCATTTAAAACGGACTTTGCGGTACTGCAAAGCACATACCTGTTCTCCAGGAGCAAAAAGCTCGGATTTAATATCTTTGACATCCTGGAAGTTTCCAACAACAGCGGGGTCAAGTGGCCCAAGAAGAGGTATCCCAACAGAATTAAGAGCAAGACTGATAGGTACATCGACCTGTCCTCCAAAGGTTCGGTCACGGGCTGATGACGCAGTGATACGTGTGTTGGTCAAACTTGTAATTCCAACAATCAAATAAATTGCGCGGCCGCGGATCGCGGCCTTCTCAATCCAGGCTCTGGTGGCTGGAATGCTCACTGCCTTGTCAAACCAATCGTCAGAGTTGTTGAGAAAATATCGTCTTCCTGATGCTGGCGCAACTTCAATATTCGCATTAACTCGCCGGGAGAGGCCAAGGGACATCAATGATTCCAGTGCAGATCCAAAGTTGGCATTGGTGTTTTGTTGACTCTGTCTGGAGAACAAAAGATCAGATACAACAGACTGAGGTCCTTCGATATTAAAAGGGTCATGGAAGCCTTCATTAGGTTGGTGAATATTTGTAACGAGTCGGCCAAGCTTAATCAAGTCAAATGGAAGGAAGAACTGGGAAGGAATGATTGTTGATGGCATGCTGGAAGGAGGTATAATTGATGAAAAGAGGATCAAAATAAGAGCACCAAGTTGCTGTGTGCAGGCCTATAAATACAGTCATTGGGGGCTGTTTGTCAGCAGGGCAGTGCGTGGCAGTGCTTTGCCTTTAGCATGAGCAGGCATTTCTCTGGCTGCGAGATATGAACCTTCCATTCATTGGGCCGCAGCCCTGGTGCTTAGGCAGAAGCCAAGGTGCACCAATCTAGCAGATCTTGTCGCTCACAAGCTTAGGTTGTGGCCTAAGGGTGATTAGGACGTTGCAATAATTGGCCAACGCCCCTTGAATTAGGCATGAGTGTTTGCTGTCTCCGCCTGCACAGCCCTCTTTGCTGACCAATGAACCTTGGTATGATAGTTAAGTTACTTGTTGATAGCCTGCAGATCGCCAGGCTGGTGAAAGCTGAGCCTAAAAATGAAACCATGTTAGGCTGTTTAGGCTGCAGGATTGCAAAGGTATCAAGCTTATCGCATACTCTAGGCTTTTTGAAGGGCAGGAGCGGGAGGCTCCTCCAGAAATCAAACAAGAACAATAGGTTGAGAAGCTGGCGCTAATAGAGCCAGCAAAACATCACCTCCACCTCACCTGGCACTCTACACTTATGACGAACTCAAATGCCTATGTGCCTTCTTTTTGGGCACTACGTCGCACAAGCGCTGTCGGGATTATTTATTGTCTAACGTCTAGACCTCGCCAAAACCCGCCCAAGCCCATGGGTACCCGCCAAAACCCGGCCAAGCCCATGGGTACCCGCCAAAAACCCGCCCATGGGCTGGGTTGGGTCTTAGTCAGCAAACCCATGGATAGGTTTTGATTTTCTTAGCCCAACCCAAAAACCCATATGGGTTGCCAAGTAACCCACAAAAGCAAAAAAAGGTTATTTGTCAGCATACATTAAATTAACGTAATTCCCGGTCGGTTCGTGCATACCCCCCCAAAATCCATGCTTAATCAACTTTAAAGTACTATACAACAACCAAAACCGATTCAAATTAAATAAACTAATCATATAACGATTTGGACATCCCCTCCTAGTATGCCCCTTAATATTACATTCAGAACATGTTGGCGGGGCACGTTTAGGTATAGTTAAAGTTGGAAGAGTACTTCTACCAGTAGTCCAGTACTACCCCCCTCTGCCTCCAATTGCTCATTTCTCAGCGAAATTAGATCCCGAGCTTCTTGAAATGAAAGACCTTCTGTAGGAGTTATTTAGCGCTTAGAACGACTTTTTTTCTGCCTGTCATTCTCAATAGCTGCGCGGAGAGTGCAGTTTTTATTTGCTAGTAAACTAGCATTATAAATAGCTAGCTCACAGCCCTTTATAAACTCATCTAGCGCTTGCTTCGAGGGAGATATAGGAATTCTAGACCCATTTTTAAAAAGTTTCTTGACTAAGGAAGCTTTTCGGTGCACTTGGCGGACTGTATGAGGCGTACAGAGCTGGGAGGAAGGGATTGAAGCACTCCCTCCACTAGGAGGGGGGTTTCAACCACCATACTTAAGCTCAACTTATCCAGCACTGTATGAGGGTTAGACTGCGGCATATCCTCTCCATTGAATATTGGGCCCTATACCATATCCGCAAATTGAGGATAATGGATATTACTTCAATACCATATCCTCAATGAGGATATCCATAGATATCCGCGAGGATATGAGGATATTTTGCGGATATCCGCACTAGCATAACTCTCGCTTAATTATCTACTTGCAGGTAGTCATGTGTCCCTTATACAGCTTACCAATCTATTTTTCAGAACAAAAGATACACAAGTTCGGTCCTGACCATACTAACAGCCTTATTTATTCTATCACTTAATGAAATATTGAGAAATGATCATGTATTAGGTAATATTAGTTGTCTTTATTATTGCTTGTAGCATCCATATTGTTTTCCAAGATGTATTGGAGGACATGGGTTAGTTGTTAGGGGAACGTCTGTAACAGAACTTCATATTAACTATGCCATGGTAAACGAAGGAATAGCTAAAGAAAGGAACAGATAATAACAGAGTAGACAGGTAATAAGACAGGAACCACGTGACTACAGGCGCGTACGCTACGCGGTGCGTGTAATGGGGGTTATCCCATAACATTAGTTTTTGTCATTCCATGGTACTTTACCATGGAAATATATATTCACTCCTTACAGCAGTACATGATGTTTTCGCTGAAATAAGTACATATGGTTGAAGACCCTATTTCTCGGTCAGGTGTTATGGGCAAGGCCCGAAGCGAGCTAGTTGCGTACTCGATACATGATGGAATAGCTGAAGAAAACCAGGATACAGTGGCTGTTGGAGTTCTGACATGGCCAACAGGGGTGAACACGTGATCTTTGATGCCTGAGGCCAATGTCTTAGAAATGATGCCTAAGGCAGAGTTGATAGTAGGGCTCCAGCGGAGTTCCCATAACAATACCCCCCCTCCTTCCTGTTTCAGTGATATCGTGCTCGGAGGAAGTAACACATACAGGATTCGGGCGCTGACCTATATTCACCATATCTAACACAGCTCCCCTCACCTGCACCTTCCATAACTTGCTCAATCCCAGCCTTGCTTTAGGCTAGTGTTGAAATCCAGTGTTATTTAAGGTCATGACTTCCTTCCCACGCGTAGCTATTCTCTCCTGTAGGCATCATTCATGATGGTTAGTTTCGACCAACTTTCTGATCTCCTGGCCCTCTACGGCCTCACTGTCTACTCCCAGCAAGCCGATTTCAACGCTCTCCCCCCTCACCTTGTGAGGGAGCTGCTTCAGGCGCTCCTAGCGCTTTGGGACCACTGGTCCCAGGCAACTGGCGTCCCTGAGGGGTGGTTTCGGGGCCTGCGTGGCCGTATTCGGTTCGCTGAAAGCGCTGCGGCGTTTTAGTAGTAAGCAACTTTTTTCTTTTCTATTTGGGCGTTCCGAACTGCACTGTTTCCTGGACTCCATGGTTCCGCCTGTACCATGCTTGGAACCCAAGCATGGGAAGGCAACTTAACCTAGAATGAATTGGCTATTGGCTGTGTTATAAGAGCATGTCATGCCCTTATAGCAGGCTTGCTAGCCGACATCTCTCCCTCTATACTCACAGGGTGCTTGGTCTCCCATGTCTCAGCAGCAACTGTGTCTTCCAGCGCTTCAACAGGTTCCCAGGTTGGGTTTGAATATCCCGACCATTTCACAAGGTAATGCCACTGCAGGTCCCTTCCCTTCCGTATTGCTGATCCATTTCTTCCTCTTCGAATAAGGGCCTTATCCAAGATTGATTCTACCATGTACTCATCCTCACCATCTATCTGGATTGCTGGAGGAAGGCTCTCATCTTGATGCTGTGACGGGAGCTTATCATGTCCCGCTGGTCGAATAAGATCAACATGGAATACTGGATGGATTCCTTTAGGAACATCAAGCTTAACAGTATGAGTTCCCTTGACTTCTAATACACGGTACTTGGCGTTCTTCCAATCTAATTTCTTGCATGGCCGGTCAGTGCGCATGTTCTTCAGGTTCAGCCAAACAAGGTCATCCTTTTTATATATTGGTGCGGGGGAGCGCCTCCTATTAGCTTGTCGTTCTGACTCTTGTTGTGTGAAGGAGAGGGATGCATTCGCCCATTGCACAGCTTCCTTCAACTTCTGTACAACGGAATCTGCAATCTGAACAGGGCTTCCTCTTGTTTCATTCTCCTGGGACAGGGTTGCTGCTTGGTCTGCCATGGTCTCGAACGGTGATGGGTTATACCCATGGCTTAAGAAGAAGGGGGACATTCCAGTTGCTGTAGACGTGCGTGTGTTCAGGACATATTCTGCTATAGGTAGCAGATTATGCCAGTTATCCTGGCCATGACACACATAGATCCTGAGGTATGTCTCAACACTACTATTAACGCGTTCTGTAGATCCATCTGTTTGGGGGTGATAGGCTGTGGAGAGGAGTCGTTTAATCTCTAGTAGCTGACATATGCGTGACCAAGTCTGGCTTATGAACTGGCTTCCTCGATCTGATACCATTGACCGGGGGACTCCATGATGTCGAATAAGTGAACGGATAAGCACGCATGCAAGATCCTCAGCTGTGGTAGAGCTCATTGGTTCCAGGATCACACCCCGGGTAAGTCGGTCGGTAATTACTAGGAGGGTCGAGCATCCTTCACTCTCAGGTAAATCAGTGATGAAATCCAATGAGATGTCTCGCCAAGGCTGGTCAGGAACAGGTAGTGGTTTTAGTAACCCATTTCTTCTATCTCTCCAGGCTTTTGCTCGCCCACATACATCACAATTCCGGAGGTAACGTTTAATATCACTTGACATGTTTGGCCAATAGTATTCACGGCTGACCAGTGCATATGTCTCATTCCGCCCAGGGTGGCCTGTAAGTATCGAGTCGTGTGCTTGTTGAATGAGATGAGTTCTTAGCGGTTCATGTTCTGGTACCCAGGTTCTGTTGCGGTAGTTGATATAGCCTTGGTGGTTGATATTACATTCACTAAGGGAAACCTGTAGTTTCAGCCGTGATGGAAGGTTTCTGGCTTCACCCTTCTCCAGGATCTGTACTACTTCCTGGTAGGTAGCATCATGATCCCTTGCTTCCACCCACAGGTCAATCAACCCAGGGTTTATTATTGGCGCCATGATATTCTTTGGCTGGTGTCCAGCCTTTAGCAGTTGGAAGGTTCGGGATTGGATACGTTCGTCGGAGTTATCTTGTGGCATATCCTGATCTCTTCTTGATAAGGCATCGGCTTGGGTATTTGTACTTCCCTTGCGGTATTCAAATGAGAAGTTGAATTTAGACAGGAACAGGCTCCATCTCACGTGTCTTTCAGTGAGCTTCCGGGGTGAGTAGAAGTATTCCAGGTTCTTATGGTCAGTGATTACCTTGAAGAATAGGATAGACCGGAGTTCTGCATCCCATGCTTCTAGGCAGCGGATAACAGCCAGCAGTTCCTTATCATGAATCTCATAATTGCATTCAGCAGGGGCATGACGCTTTGAGAAGTAGGCACATGGGTGGAGTTGTCCATCAGGATGGTATTGTGACAGGGTCCCCCCTGAGCAATAACCTGATGAGTCTGTCTCTACCACTGTTCCATATGTTGGATTAAAGGGGGCAAGCACTGGTCCCTGTATAAATAGATTCTTGAGTTGTTGGAAACATTGCTGATGTTCTTCAGTCCACTGATAAGCCATTCCCTTATGTGTCAGGTCAGTGAGCGGTTTGGTTAATTGGGAGAACTTAGGGATAAACTGTCGATAGAAGTTTGCAAATCCCAGGAAGCTCCTGACTCCACGAAATGTTGTAGGGGCTTCCCAGCCTTGAATAGCTTCAACCTTCTCAGGGTCCATGGCCACTCCCTTCCCAGCTTCTATCACAAGCCCTAAGTACTTGGTTTTGGTACATTCGAACTCGCATTTCTTGATATCCAGGTATAGTCCTGCCTCTTGTAGCTTGCTAAGAGTCTTATAGACATGTTCACGATGTTGATCTAATGATCCATCTGTGAAGATAAGCACATCATCAAGATAGGCAGAGCAGAACTCATCCAGGTACTCCCGTAGTGCCCAGTTTATATATTTCTGGAAGGTGCTCGGAGCGTTGGCCAATCCAAAGGGGGTGACAAGCCATTCAAATAGTCCATACCGTGTCCGGAATGCTGTCAGCCATTCCTGGCCTTTGGTGATTCGAATCTTATGGAAAGCGGCGGATACATCAAGCTGGGTGAACCACTTTGCTCGTCCAACTTGGTTCAATGTCTCATGGATCAGTGGCAGGGGGTATCGGTCCTTCCTGGTCAAGGCATTCAATGCTCGGTAATCCACACAGAACCTTAGACCACCACCAGGCTTCTTAACAAATAACACAGGGGCAGCAGCAGATGAGCTACTAACACGGATAAAGTTCTTATCAAGCAGTTCTGTAAGTTCCTTCCGAAGTACAATCAGCTCTTCCCTTGACATGTTATAAAGAGGCCCCCATGGGACTTCCGGATCTTTCCCATCTGGCTGTTTAATGAGTTCAATACTGTGATCCATCCCTAGTCCTCGATGGGGTGGCAGAGTACTGGCATTATTCGGTTCAAACAGAGGTAGGAACTCATGGTATTGAGGAGGTAGTGTCTTCTGTGGGTCAGGTTTCTCCTTTACCCTTAGTGCCTTATCAATATCCTGCAGTGTGGCGCTAAACATTTGAACAGCAGTCCCAGGCTTCTTCTTCTGTTGGCGGATATGGCACTGTACCGCAGCAGCACTGATTTCAACTATCCCTAGCCTCTTAGGCTTATGTAGAACAGTATTCTTCAGTCGAGCGCCTGTGGAGCGGAGGTATTATCTCCCCCGTTTCGGTTCCAGTCGCCCATCATGTTGTTTTATCCAGGGGAGGCCCAGCATGAGGTCTACTCCTAGCAGGCTCCCTGGTATCACATAAAAGTGTGCACCATGTTCAGTATGTGTACCAACATCAATCCTTGTTTGTAATATTCGCGACACATATTTTGATCCACCAATGCCTTTGATAGGCGGGGATGGATGTTGGGAGCAATGTCCTACCTTTGGGAAAGCTTCCCGTGCACGTCAGGGCGCCTTTTCGGCCGGAGAGGACAATCAATGTGTCCAACGACAGGGAGCGGATTATTAGGTTTCTGGACGGGCTTTTAGCCTGCGGGTTCGTTCTTGATATTGCCCATTTTCGAAAAGCCAAGAGTGCGGACATTTACAAATGGTACACCGGACACCTATTTAATGTGGTCTATGCCACACTAACCCAGGATGTCGTCCACCAGTACGATGTACCATCGGAAAACCGGCTAAAACAGCGACGGCGAGATGTGGACCCTAGCATTGTGAAAGATACCGTGGACGAGGTCATGGCGTGGATCAACCGGCAAGTACAGTTGTCGGTTGTCGAAGAGGTTTAGGGCTTCTTCTTGTGCGAAGATCTTGGGGAGAAAACCACAGGGGAGAATTAGTATTCCCAGTGGAGATGTCTTTGCTGGTGAAAAACTCTTTGCTGGTGAAAAACCTTCCGACGGTGGCAAGCGTGTACGAGTCAACCCACTAGGCAAAAATCGAGCACCAAACTGGAATATGATCGAACCACTCCTTGAAAGCTTCAACGCTTAGCTCCGAAAAACCCAAGACCTCACTACCACCAGCCAACTGGCCGCGGAAGTCCACGCGACCGCACGCGCCCAAGAAACACTCAGCAAGGACATCACGGAAATCAAGAACGTTCTCGCAACCTCAATCAGTAAAGCCGCAGCTGCTGACGGCGAACAGACTCCTATCGCGGATACGCTATTGGGTCGTGGTAGTGTCGGCAATGGTAGGTCCGCGAACGCTACAGCCGAGGGTGGATGGAAACCGGCTAACAAGGGCAACATTGAAAGGTTGAATAAGCTTTGGTCAAAGGCAGTCCATCGCCGTTAGCCCCTTCCTGGCCGTCCGGCGGTCTGAGTCCCTTGGGACAGCATCCTTTGCTCACTGGCTTTGTGCTGCCCCGTTTGAGGACACGCATCGCTTCGAAATCTGCGGAGGCCGGCGGAGCAGGGCGGGAGGAATAGAAGGCAGTATTCGCATGATAGACGACCTCATCTTGAGGGATTCGAACATTGAACGAAGATGTGCGATGACATACCCGGTCAGTGACGCGCAAGATTGCTCATTGGAACGCGTTTGGGTAGAAGTGAATGTTTGATGGCGGCCAGCCAAATGGAACGGCCAGCTTACATAATGATCTTATTGCTTGGCAGGGGCACGAACCACAACACACACTGGATGGTCCTACATCCGGATTCCGAGTGGTCGTGGGACATGAGGGCCGAGGAGTATTCAAAGACCATCCGCCCAAGAACCGCAGAATCCTTACGGTCTAAACTTCGTCAGTTGAGAAAGAATGTCAGACAGAACAGGGCATGGCGGCGAAAAAGGCTCGCAAAGAGCAATAAAAAACGCGGGAGGCGCCTCCTTTCGCAACTACTAGGGTGCCGGCTCATCGGACGCATACCAAGCTCCGTGATGGGGCAGGACCGGAGCAGGTGGAAAGTGGAGGACAGGCGGTCCCAACCGCTGAGACTTCGAAATCGTCGCCCATGAACCAGGTGGGTAAGAGCCCCATCCGTGGCAGGGGTCTTGTGCGCTCAGTCCAAGGTAAGATGAATACTTTTCAGGCAGCTACTGTCAGTACAGTACGCTGACTTAGGGGGCCATTTAGACTCGAAAACCTCCAGTCTAGCGCAGCAACCGGTTCGCGGGCCATCCCGGACCCTGGACCTGGTCTGGCAACTCGTCTATCAGTTCGCAGGCCGTACAAGGCCGCGACCCTCAAGTCATCCACGTCATTAATGCTAGAAAATGGAGGAAAATACTGCCTGCTTGCCATTATCTGCAGTAAAGCCAAGGTGCCGATAATCCCTGGCGACAGGGACGAATAATATACATATTAATACACTTTACCTACAGTATACATTGGAAATGGTACAGTGTTCATGGCCTGAGCACATCGAGACTATAGCTAGGCTACGGCAATCGGTGATGTTATAGTAATAGCCAATCTGCCAATCGCAGACCGAGACGTCACGCCTCGTGGCAATACTTCTCATGTGGCTCTCCAAGATTTATGTTCGGGCATAGCTGGTAGTGAGATGATTAGGTAGATGGTATGGAGGATAACCTCGATAGTTCGACTGTGATATGCCATCCTGTAGCCGGCTGATCCCGACACGTGGAATAGGAGCATAGATGCCCGGGCATCTCTACCCAGTTAGGTCTTGTCTCCCTCCCCATCACCAAATATCCCTGCCCAGAGAGTACCAAAGAACCATCTACCGAATGCAAAGAAAAGTGAGGAAACAGCTCAATTTGCAAGCAAGGCAGCCATCGGCACCGGTCGGCGAAGCAACGTAATGGCAGTGGACTGATTGAGCCATCCTGGATGTTGAGACATAACTGGGTCGTCTCCCATTGTCTTGAGGCCATCTGTGTAAAGATTAACTCTTGCTAGACATGACCATTCCTTGCCCGGTTACATAACTCGCCTGATTTTCTTCCTGTGGATTGCCCATCTCGACGTAGGTGCTGAACCCGTGACGTTGACCAACCGGCCAAGTCACTGATAATTTCTACAGCACACCCTGGTGAACGAAAAGGATACTTTGTCGCCAATGGATCCATGATGATGTTATGGAAAAAAAGTTGGCTCTTCGGTGAGCGAGGCGACAGGGGTATCCAAGAGGGATCCCTGATGACCGACTGTGTAAATTCAATAATTTCTATCAAATCCCAAGCAGAATCGTAAGTTCAGGCGATTTGATAATAGAAAGATCTCGGAAATGCGAATTGTCAGGATACCCGGTGCATCTAACGCATCAGTCATATTGACACCTGGCGGGAAACCCGCGGCTCAAAAATGGGCGCTCGAAATCGCAGGGCAGCCAATGCCGAAAACATACGGTAGAATATTTAAAAAGTCATCCATTATCCAAAGGGACGGCCTGGCCTGTTTTGAATATTGCCCCATTTCTTCATCTCCAGCACTACGAGTCACCGTGCAAGCTCCAAGACATGTCTTCCGGTAGGTCATGAGCTCTCATGAGAACACACAGGATGATTGACTTGAAGCCACGTGAGATACGTGGTATGATGCCAGTAACACCAACCATTTCCTGTCCTATCACAAAGGAGAGAGTTTTGGTGCCCCAGGAAAGCTCAACTAGAGCAGGGATTCTAAAGCCAATCCGTTACCATTTAACTCTGCTAGCTTCCTCGAATTGGATGTCGACGAATCTAAGTTCACCTATCTTTTATTAACTAATAGGGACGACGGAGCTTTCATTGACTGGAACAGACCTAGTCTGCTTTCGCCACTTACCACTGCCGCGGACGTCTTTTGCCACGTGTCTGCAACCCTGCCACAGAAAGTTATTAATTAACTCGAGATTCATTTTTCTATTGCGCATAAGCGCACAGGTAAAGCTATAACAATCTTATCTTTCTTCCTTCCTCAACACGAGTCCACTCTTAGTAACATTAGATAATGTCGCGCACAGATCATTGATACTATACACAGATTCACTCACTCCATATATGCAGCTGATTTCTACTTTTATCTCTTTATCTGGCCCCGGCAGGACTACAATCCAGTTAGATGGAACCCAGGCAAACCACTGCAAACCGTGCCCTACCCAGAGCCAGAGTGTGTGCTGGATCCAGAATGGTTCATTCGGAATCTATCTAGTTATTTTTGATGTTCAGAGTGGTATTGTAAGGTCGGACAGATCTTGCGAACAGATGATTTTGTTAAAGCCCTCGGGTTCCGGATTCGTTAGTTGAGATATGTACACTGATTGACTAGAAAATTGATTGTCTCTACACAAAGTTCCCTATACAACACTTGAGGTGATTGGAGAGTATGTGAATTATTTAACGGATGTGAAATCATGGTTCAGACTGCCCTTCAAAAGGCCTTATGAGCCGTCAGAGAAGTAAGACACCTCTAGATTCTGGGACCTGCGCGGAAGCGACTCTATGCGTAAATTCGTGTTTGGTTCACGGCCGATCCGGATCACGCCTGTGCGTCGCCTGCCGACCCATCGGTACACGAAACGGTGCAGTACAAATGTCAGAATGAAAAACACAATTCCCGCAGACACTGCTCCTGTTGCAACGCCCACGTTTTGTCTGGATATGAGTTGCGCTCTTTGAAGTTGATCCAAAATGGAATCAGTACCGACGGTGCTTGTCGCGGTGTCGGATGTCGTGGTCGTTGAAGGCCTCCCTTCTGGGCCATGAGGAACCGTGGGCGTGTTAGTTGGGGCTGCAGGTTTTCCAGAGACTATATTTATTGATGTTGATGTTGTTCTGCTCTCCTTCATCGGCCTAGCACTTGTCCCACGCAATCTGGAGTCAGATATCTCCTCGGTTTTACCGAAGCTCCTCAATCAGGAGGATGGCATGTTACTTGAATACAGAACAAGGCCGCCTCTATCATGTTCATTAAGAACTGTAGGCGTGGAAGAACTGATAAGGACTGTCTCTCCCTCAGCTATAGTATTCAGCGACTCTCCATTACCAACCATTTAGTCATGACCAGAGAACAGAGGTGTGATAAGCAGTTTTGCGGGCGTCCTAGTCACAGCAAACTTTTACCAGCTCCTTGATGATGCATCGGCTGCTTGAGTAGGTATTAATATTACTGGTTGTTTATGTGACAGTCGATGTGCGTACGATGTGCGGTGAAGCTGAGATGGGTCTTCCACAGGTCCTATGTATGCGGCCGACCCGGCTTCTTGATCGAGGCTGTCTTCTTGGTTAGGGCTGCTCCAAACTGTCGGAATAGATACGGTAATGATTTTCTCAGGTGCTGGTAAGGTCTCTGCCAGTGGTGCAGCGGTTGTAGTTGGAGCGAAATCTAAAGGGAGTGTGTCTGTCTCAGAGAGAGCATTCCAACTGGTTACAAGTGAGCGACCTGACTCTAGTGCCATCATCCAATCCAGCAGGCTCACTGTATCCATGTCTATTTCTGAAAGCATATCATCTACCGCCGTCAAGACAGATG
This sequence comes from Aspergillus sp. B3601, assembly GCA_023625155.1. Classification (NCBI taxonomy): domain Eukaryota; kingdom Fungi; phylum Ascomycota; class Eurotiomycetes; order Eurotiales; family Aspergillaceae; genus Aspergillus; species Aspergillus sp. B3601. Next base: position 57,524 of record JAMAAV010000051.1, read on the forward strand.
GAATGGGGGGAGCCTTGGAATCGATGGTGGGCGGCCCCGTTTCGCTAACAATAGGAAGTAAATCTGAAGGCAAGTTCAACAAGCCAGGACTAGGTGTGTTTGCTGGACTGTTCCTTCCGTCGCTAGTGAATGCTTCTGAATGTGAAGGATCTGACTAGAATGTAACTGGCGGGGTATCAGCTGCGCTTCGATCGCTCGACCTCGGGGCCTGATCAGGGGTTGGTATCAAGGGTTTATTTGTACGCGTATCGGGCGAGCGCGAGGAACTGCTTGCGATTGGGTCCATTTTCGAAGCACTTGCACCAAGTGAACGACTAAAAGTTTTTGGCTCTCGTCAGATCCTAAGATTCCCACTCTATTGACAAGCGTCATGGATGGCATAAACCAACCACAAATGAATGAGCCCGTAGGTACCTGGGAAGGTGCAAGGGACTGACTGACAGCCTTGTCAGTATGCGACTGAGGGAGCATGTGGTAGTCGCCAGACTATAAAGCACCTAGTAGTCATCATATGATAACATAGAGGCGCCACGCCTTAATGGAGTTGGCTAGGTGACTTGTTGTCTTGAGTGCTTCGCTTTGACATGGCCGAGGAGAGTTTGCTTTTCCGCAACAAGGTGCGATCATTCTTCCCACAAAAGATAAAATCTCCACGTAAATCAGTGGTAAAGCCTGCTCGGGAGACATCAGTATTCATCCGCTCACCATACCTCCCTCGGATATCAGTGGGGCAGGTCAGAGTGCGAGTCCGTTCAGCGTCTGCCAGACACAGAACATTCTCCCATTCCGAAAGCCCAGGTACAACCCGTGTATCACGTCATATGCCGTACAATCAGAAAAGGACTGGTCGCATATCAAGGCCGGGCATTTATGCGTGGCTCCCCCACGTGCATAGGTACCTCGTAGTTCTATACCACAGTCTTGTTGTGTACATAACAGACGCGTCCCACCCGCTCACCTAGACAAACATCCTGACCCCAGGCAGAGAGGAACTCATTATTTTCCAGCATGTTGCCTTTCCTGAAGTTTGTGCTGTTGGTTCTCTCCACCGCGGTGTTAATCTGCCTGGCTGTGGCCTTTTCTGCTTGCACATCAACATCCTCTCCGCAAGACCTCTTCTTCATGGAGGTGATTTGCTCCACGCCCCGGCGTCGAGATACATCACTGACAGAGCAAAGATTAACTTGACAAGGTTTCTGATAACAGACTATCTTAACTTAGCAAGATCCTTTGATCTTCCTGGAGTAGGAGATTCCTCTTTGCTCCAACAGCATAATGTTGTCAACAGCATCACAGGGTCGGCAGAGAATGCAGTCAGCCAGATCAGTGGACATGTCCAGGATCTGTCAGACCATTCACTCTACGGCAGACTATTAGAACAGAACTGCAACAATAAAAATTTCAGGTAAGCGCTAGTATAGAGTAGTACCGCTTTACTGTCGCCTGGGCCAGGCAAATGGAGTCTTAGCGGACTGGACGCAGCCAGTCCTGAAGGGATATCGTCGTGTGTCGCATTGGACCGTGGCCGCCTACACGATGGCGTTCATTGCCGCATTTATTGCTGTCGTCACCAGTCTAGTCCCCATTGGCCAAGCTAGTCGCCATTATTCCTTCGGCGGTAATCTAACAAGTGAAATGCTAGGTTCATACTGACGACGCACAGGTATCATCTCTCTTGGTCATTGGAGCGTCTGTGACGGTGACAATCATGTATCAACTGCTCACGCGGGGCAACAACAGTACGTTGGAGCCAGCGGGCATCTCTGCCAGTCTTGGACCACGAATGTTGGCCACAATATGGCTCGCCGTGGCGTTCTCGGCGGGTTTAACTTTGCTCTGGATTGTGGAAAGATATTGTTGTTGCTGTCTCTGAGGGTGCAAGTTCTGGCAATCCAGGACAGAATGAAGGGTGAGGTGCGCATCCTCAATCCTCTCCATGAATCATGGAGACCGGATCGGCGCCTGCAGCTTCTATGGAACCACAACTGGTCTTCATTGAGTGAGTGTACATGACATGGTATGAGTGTGACTTTATTAATGTGCTACATGCAAGACTTCTTATGCACTGAAATATGGGGGAATGTACTACATTTCATGTTGAGACTGAGGATGTTTTGATTCACTATTTGTCCATTTCATGCACATCCATCAGCTCTAGGTAGGTAGAGGCCGGCTAACTGAGGAAAAACCCCAGCTTCTGGCAACAAGGAAGTCCTGGGCTCAACCAGGTACTCTGTAACTCAGCAAGCTCGGCGTTGGTCGGAATCCCAAACCTGTGTGTTGTCTACTGTGTGTGTGAATGCGCGTGATCGCATAAAGCGGTTGCGGTGGCTACCAGTGGTGGTGAATGCAGCGGAGAGCCTGGTAGCTCAGACTGGTGGTTGCCCTCGGGCATTGTCGATCGAGAGAATGTGCGTTGTAGATGCATTCCTTCCGTTTCATCGACGACCTGATCTTCAACTAGGGGAGAGGTCATGGAATTTCATGTAGATACCCGCGAAAACACACCAACCGATGACACTGCGCATTTTGCCCGTTGCTGGCCTTTCATGGTCCTCAGGTTCATCTTGAAGCGTTCTCCTTACCTGACCGGCGTATCTTTAGAAAAGTCAAACACCTCAGTTGACCGGTGAACACCACATCCGCCCATTGTTGTAGCGTAATATTACAGAGATGTACTATATTTCCTATATAAGCATTGTCGAACGCGTGTCATGTCTGAACCCCCTCTATCCATTAGGACTACCTCCGTCAGACATAAGCATCTGTGCTATGGAAGCTACGGCCCCCTACCTGGAATGTCCCGCCAAACGCAAGCGTGAATCGTCCTGCAGTCGATCTGGTCCTGCTGACGAAAGCAGAGGCGCAAAACCCATGGAGCCACCCAGTTAAAACTCCATGCAGGTATGTGAAAGCAAGCTCTACACAGATCCAGGAACTCCATACTCATCATACTTCTACAGCTGGCACCTCCCGCTAATAATGAGAAAGTGTCATCAGCCGCGGAGCTCTTCAGACCCTTAGCCCGTGAGCTGGAGTGATTAGACGAGAAGGACCCCATTCTGGCTGCCCAGGCGGCACGCCTTGTAGCCCTCTACTAGCGCTTGTGGGAGTCCTATATCACCAGGAATACTGAAAGTCAGCGCCTTGATAAAGAAAACCAGCAGCTCAAGAACGCCAATGCCGGCCTCTCGGAAGAGAAACGACAGGCAGAGTGCCGCTCCTTAGAATATAATATCCTTGTGTTCTACTACAAGGAAGCACACCAGAAGATCGAAGACGGCATCATCGGGGTCCTGGAGAATTGGAAGGAACCCCTGATCGACTCCGCAGATGCTGGTGAGCAGAAGTAAGATGGATCAGAGTAGAGCCGTATCGGTGGACAGCTGTGTGAGTGTTGGCAGTGAGTGGATGTTCAGCGCCATAAGATTCTGTACGCGTACTGTCTTGATTCCTATGCATGTATCTATCAATCCATCCACCGGTGTCTGATTGTTGATTGTACTAGATCATGATCCTTCGGAGCATTGTAATAACTCGCCCCTTATCTGTATACTTCTATCTGATGGCTACTTTCTAGGCGTCTGCATATGCGGATGTGTAGCTCCTCATTTCCTTCAACCAAAACAGTCACCTTCTCTACAGTAAGTCGGAGACAATCGTATGGTACTCGTCGGAATGCGGCGTACGGTTTGCTCTCCTAATGGGCAGAGACTGAAATTCCCTTGCGGCATCCACCCCCAAGTAGCGAGGCACTCTCCACCCACGGCGGGTAGATAAGGCGATTGTCAGAAGCATTTGTACCTGTCAGGAGGGTGTTAAGCAGAAACAGCGGGTTAGGCAGGACATATTACCTCTTAAGACAAAGTCCCGGCACAACATAATACCCCTATCACTGTAACAGTTGCCAAGAGACTGGAGAACCCAAACACGCCGTAGACCGCACGAATGAGGCGTCGGTGGGATTAAGAGTTACAGAAAGTCTATTAGGCCAGGCATAGGTAACCCGCCGCGATGCCCCCATAATCCACAGCAGAGAGAATCAGCAGGACATAACAAGCGGGATCATAGGCTAGGTAACTAACAAGGATTATCACGACTTTGGCAGTATAAAGAGCACACAGCAATATATAAAATATCTTCATCCCGGCTGCACGCAGTGGTATGTTGGACAGGATGAACTGTAGTCAAAGAAACTAAAAGTCTATAAGCTCTTCTATATTATATGCCCCATCTGTCCTCGTGCCTGGACACTCACTTCCAGAACCGGTGGAAAGAAGCCCGTAATAGATGTGATGATT
>JAMAAV010000052.1:0-36603 GCA_023625155.1 Aspergillus sp. B3601
GTATGGGTATGGTAACAACCTGAGAGTGCACTGTAGCGTAACAGGAGTGGCGTCTCTTGATAATGCAGGTAAGTTGGGTTGCTCTAGACCATCGCACCCGCGTGCTAAATAAGAGACCCTCAGTTTCTTGCCTGTTACTTACCCAGCACCAAGCCATCATGATAATCCGTAGACGGATGAAGTCGGGCTAAATCGCCCATATTACTACCCACCGTGTTTACCTATCCCACATCCTGCTGCAAGCAAATAGATGAGGCCCAGATGACACCCACAGTATATAAATACTCCTCCACTCCCCAGGCCATCGACCCTGACCTGCAGCATGCCTCCAACGACATCCCCCTGGTACGACCGAATTTCCCACATATCACAGACTGCTTGGTATGGAATATGCGCCGCAATCGCTCTGGGCAGTTGGCTCGTATGGCGTCTGACGTTCCGTTGTGGCCGCTGGGCGATCCGATGGCACGTGACACAGATACGGCGACTCCTTGCCTATCCCCTGCCGAGACCCTTCGGCCACCTCGACATGGCCACTGTCCAACACGGCTCAATGGTCGCACTTCTGCTTATGGTGAATATCCTGCCACTGGTCTTGCGGACTCGGTCCTGGGCTACCGCGCACTGACGCGCCGCCAACCTCGCGGTTATTAATTTCGTTCCGTTGTAGACGGGGTGGACCTTTAGATTTCCGGCGCATCTCCTCGGCATTGATAGGTCAGCGGTAGCGTGGATGCATCGATGGGTCGGTCGGATAGTCATCATCTACTCCGTCCTCCACGGAGCGATTGCTATCCTGGGTGACGGCCAACCGGTGCAAGCTATACGACGGCATTACGTTCCATTTCTGGTGAGATACCAGCACATATTCCCAGAGGGCTCCGTGTGCAGTTCCCCCGGATCTCGTCCGTCCGTTAACCAGAACCAGGCAGCATGTTCCATAATCTTGATCATTCCCGTGACGCTGCATGCGGTGGTTCGCCGTTACCCACAGCTGGCAATGAAGTATCACTATCTCTTAGGAGCAACCGGGCTGGCTTTAATATATTACCATGTCTGGATGCGCCGGTTAAAGTATCTCTGGTGCTTGGTGGCTGCAGCGGCTCTGTGGATTTTTCTGAGTCTGGTTTCCTTGGCTGATCCCCTAAGAAGACGCTGGGGGCACTCCTGGCCTTCTGTTGTCATATCCCGGCACCATGAGCTTCTCGGTATAGACGTCACCGTTCCCTCTGGATGGAAAGTGGAGCCCGGCCAATATATATACCTCTGGCTGCCACGGGCAGGCCTACGAATTGCTAGCTAACTACCGCTTTTTTATATCTCATCTTGGGAAGATACGCCGGGGGTCAACGACACAGGGGCACTGATCTCTGAACCAGTACACCTGCCCGGTCAGCGCGCATAGATCCATGCGTCTAAACAATCTGCTAGTCAAGGGGACACATTAAGTGAGGCAGAAAACTTGGTACTAGATGACGCATCGCGCCGCTCCGCTGAACAAGGACAGGAATAGAGGCAGGTAGGGACAAAACAGAATGCAGTCGTACACACTACCAGCCAGCGCCGTGTATCGAGAGGCAAGATTTCGCCGAATACTGCGATAGGCCACCGAATGCTACGTGTGCTGGCCTGCCTGTAGTCTTCAGCACTGGCGGCCGCGCTCTATAATACCGAACATCTCCACAGCGTTCGACACAGCGCGCTCCTGCTGGGACCGTACGGGAGACCGCTAGATCTGGCCTGCTTCAGCATCGTGCTATTGATCGTGGAGGATATCGGGATCGCGCGGGTCTTCTCGCTTATTCAAACCCTGGTCCTCGCGAGTAAACAACACCGCGCCATGGTACGGAAGCTTATTATTATCTGGCAAATGGAGGACCTAGATACCGCGCGTCGCAGCAATCCCTCGTGTCTCCTGTAGAATGGTGGGCTGAGCTAACGCGGTCTAGACAATCGTTAGTGGGTGAACATGCAGCATTTGCTGGACCTCGATCGCCAAGAGTTTCAGGTACCACCACCGACCGGACCGCGATCCATACACTGACCGTGATAGATCCTCCGATTCGTCCTTTACTATCATCAAAACCGCAGGAATGAGCCCTCGCGGAACCCCGGTACAAGGGTTCGATTCATGAAAGGGTCTGTGGATGTGGCACAGACGATAAGGACCTACCTGAATACATATCGGGGGAGTATGCTGGTAGGCGGTATGAACCCTCTTCGAGTCCGGGGGAAGGCTGATGCTTCCGATGAACCCATATTAACGAGTCACTGCCTCCAGTGTGTGCGCGACAGTCGATCCGCAACCAGGTCAAAGCGATTGTTCAGCCCAGGTTAAGCGACGACCTCCGGTTACTAGATCTTGATGTTGAGCCGTATCATCAGTGGTTAGACACTGACACCACCGTGGCAGATACTACCGGACCATCCAGGAACCACCTCTAATAGGTCGCCTCCAGAGTAGCTGAAGGCCGTGGTCATTAGATAACCGATCTACTAATGGCCCCTTGTTTGACAAGCGCCTGTGTGTCGATTGAACTACCAGATTTCCCGGCACGTCTTTACGGACATTTCTAACGCTAACATGATCGACATTGATTTCTCGTGCGACAACGGTCACTTCAGATCCAACACATGCCCCCAGCCAGGTAATTCCGCAATCGAACGTTCCATAGTACCACTGTCTATAGTACTCCGTTCCTTCAGCCTCTTCGTGTTTGCGCAGCCCGTCCGACGGTGAGAACAGACTCCTATCGCAGGATACGCTATTGGGTCGCGGTAGTGTCGGCAATGGTAGGTCCGCGAACGCTACAGCCGGGGGTGGATGGAAACCGGCTAACAAGGGCAATATTGAAAGGTTGAAGGACCATCCCTTCCTGGCCGTCCGGTGGTCTGAGTCCCTTGGGACAGCATTCGGTGCTCACTGGCTTTGCGCTGCCCCGGTGGAGCAGGGCCGGGGAATAGAAGGCAATAACCACATGCTAGACGGCCCCATCCTAAGGGTTTAAAGGTAGGACGAAGATGTGCGATGACATACCCGGTCAGTCACGCGCAAGATTGCCCGTTGGAACGTGTCTATGTCGAAGTGAATGTTTGATAGCGACGCGCGAGCCAGTCAAAGGACGGCCAGCTTACATAATGATATATTGCTTGGCAGGGGCACGAATCACCGATCGGATGAGACGGAAAGCGATAGCAACAGGTTGCTCCCCGGATAAGTCGTGGCGTGCAGAATTGTGGAATCCAAGCTTTAGCTTGGTTAGATATGTCGCTGAGCGGGGCCGGTCTCTTGAAGACTATCGCACGCGAGGCTTTACATTCAGAGCACAGGATGCAGATTAAGATGACGATCATTTCCGTCTCTCATCTCCCCTGCGAAAAACTACGAAATTCACCCACCCGCATTGCCCAATTGACCGGCCGAGCGAAGTCATTCGCGCATATGTCATATCAGGCACCGAACACCAACTTTATAGAGTAAATAAATTAGAATCAACATACAAGTCGATGAGATGTGATTTCGGCCTCTGGCATTGAATTGAGGGGAAAGATGTAGCACGCGCTCTGTTAGTCCGCAGCGACGATGACGGTAAATATATATATATATATATATATATCTTACTTCCATCCACGGGAAGTACTTGGGCATATCACCCCCACTCCCCGAAGGGGTTATATTGCATTATTGCAAAATATAATGGGACGAGCAGAAACTGCTGGATGGCATAGTAAACCTCATTCACAGTGTAAATTTTGTTTTGGCGCGTTCGAGTGCTGAGATGACTCTAAACTTGAATCCCCTGTTCAACTTCCTAAAATGGATTAGTGGAACTATCTGGCGGGTCCAGGCATCGAACATGGCTGAAGCCACGATCGGCGTGCGTTCCCCCTCCTTTACCCGGCTATTCCTATATCACCTGCCGAATAACAACCAACAGCGCTGCATGGATTCTTTGCTCGTCACGGGTCGGGGCCGAAGATGCTCCGACAACCGGTCAATGTGGGAACCCGAGTAATGACCAAGAGCAACAGTCACACGAGTGGGAGATCGGGCCATGCTGGCGAATGAAGGGCAGCGGCTCGGTGGTTTCTACTTGCCAGAGCTGCAACGAGAAATCCAGAGCAGATCGTAGAGAAGGATCAGCTCACATGTTCACATGTTATGTTGACTACGATGACCGGGTGGTCTCGTTGAGAAAACCACCGCGAATTGGATGGACGATAAAAGATTATGAGATTGACAGAAGACCATCCCACGTCCGGGGGCCTCCCAGGACCGTGCTTGAGGCTCATTCTCTGGAGAGACAGGGGGAAACTAATTGTATAATATGACCACCCGTCCAGTATGTACCTCTTCTCAAACTGTGAACTTCCATAACCCCTACCCATATACTACTATAAGCTGAATATTTCCACGCTGTGCACTTGTTTCTATCCTATTCTCTGCGTTCCTCTTGCCAATCAATGGACCAGCTTGCCCTGTGCCAAAAGAATGTACAGAATCAATGGCTCCGGACGTTGTTCACCAACGAGGGTTATTATGAACTCGCCGAGGCGATCATGGGTTATATATCGGCATCGAATGTTGCAGCACTACACGCAGCGCTCCAAATCAAGCCGTCGGAATCGGTCCGCAGACGTTATCTGCATCCTTTGAGAGACGTCGACCCGACAATGCGAATATTTCAGTCCTGGTTCCGTGACGACTGTCAAATCGTCATGATTGGCCCGGACACCTTATTGTTGAAGGAACGGATTCGAACCCCGAGGATTACTATCAACATTACCGAGGCCGAAAACTTCCCCAACTAGAGACATGGGTTGTGGGAATACCGCCTACATCCAAATCAGGTCATCTGAAACGCCTCAAACAGATGAAAAGCCTAAAAAGGGAGTTTAATGACCACCGAAACGTTCAGGTTGTTAGAGCAGCAGCGCTTGTTGCTCTCGAAGTCATCCTTGATCTGGACATTCTTAGACAGTGTCTGTGCCTCTATGACCACAATAAGCCTGACCGCGATACGCTTGACGTGCACACGTTGGTTGGAGAAAGTATCCTGGTGAAGTACTTTGACCTTTTCCAGTGCAGCGGCGTATTGAGGTCAGGCCCTGTTGGCCTAAGATTTTTGGGAATGCAATTTCGCCTCCCTTGGGATATCAATACTGCCGTATCCCTAGGAGATTATTGGACACCAAAAGATGGCATGCCTTATATTGATACAGCTTCCCCGTTCTGTCCCCAACTCGCAACTGCCGATCGCACATACTGGGGGTCTTCACGCAAAGATTTTGGAGAGAGGGATGCTGCTCTTATTTCCAACTGCAACTATTCGCTGGATATCGATGAGCGTTGGACGGTTTCTATTCAAACTAATGTTTTCAGAAATAGACTCTTCTGACCGGCCCGTTTGCTTTGCTTTATGACTGTTCCTGTCCTGTTTGATTCTGTTGTACGTTCCCCTGGCAATAGGGGCGACTTCTACGAGCATGTGGTCTTAAACATATATGCAGGCCGGATAACTTCAACAGTCTTCGCAAACGCTAGCCCCTGGGCTCCGTACGGTAAATGATATAATGGAGAGATCTAGATGGTTCTATGGAGGCCAGTTCAATGGATTGCTGACAGACTCTGGTGTGCCGGTGGATTCTCAAAATGGCACGGGAGTAACAAAGCCGCGAAGCCGCAGGAAAGACAACACGGCCGTCATTCGGACCCTTACCAGCCATGGCGCCCTGGTCAATGCCACATACTACGAACTGAAAACGCCCTTATTAGTCGCGGTCGCTGAGGGAGTCGTCAAACAAACTCAGACACTCCTTGACATCGGGGCCAACGTCATGGCGAGAGACGCCGAGGGTAATACGGTACTTCACTTGGCTGCATCGTCCCCGAGTTGCAGTCCCGGTATGCTGACTTGGCTGACGGGAAGGCGATTGCTGAGGACGCATCGACGGGATCGAACCATCCAGATATTTATCCGAAAAATATGGAGCCTTGCAATACCCAGCAGCTTCCGAGGTCTAACTGCAGACCGGCTACGTATCTTGGCGCCGTATGAAATTAGAGTGAGTGACCGCAAATGGTTTTAGGTGTATCAGCGAATGTAGGGGTAGAGCGATCATCCCTTGCGAAATCCACCTATGTACTTGTGCCTTAAGAGCAGTCTGCTCAATCCGCATGTCGCTGGAGATCTTGAGACTTCAACCTGGAAATCAAGTACAAACATCAGAACTGCATAATATGTCCCAGCATGAGGTAGAACAGAAACCGTCCTCGAGAAGGTGCCTATGGGCCTTGGATATCATTGCAAAGTAAGTTGATGCTCTGAAACCTAGACTCCTGTTTGCTGATTCCTCCTCCGCGTAGGATTCGTGGGCTTGAAGAGTTTTCTGATCTTACTATTGTTTGCGAGGGGGTCAGATTCTCCGTCCATAAGGCAGTTGTTTGCTCACAATCGTCGGTTTTACATGCTGCCTTGACTGGGAAATTCCAGGTGGGTAACGCGACCAATGGGAAAAGTTGGCAACAGTCTAACTTGGTGTAGGAAGCAAGATCGAGCGTATACGAAATGACTGATGATCCAAGTCCTATTGTTGACAAACTCCTGCAATACCTTTACACCGGTGATTATACGTCTATGTTGGGGAAAAATGGCGAAAATGTTGGTATTTCGGCGCTTCAACTGCACGCAAGGGTCTTTGCGCTAGCGGACAAATATGATGTTCAAGGCTTGTGTGAGCTGGTGATGGCAAAATATTACTCCAGACTAGAGGATGACTTCAATGCAGTCGAATTCCTGGAGTCTATTCCAGATGTCTATCATTTGACACCTCCAGAAATTGGCACGCTGAGAACACTTGCGATACATTTCGCTCGGAAATTCCTTGAAAAAGCCCTCCACGACACCACATATAAGAAAATATATCATGACATCACGTTACAAGTCCCAACATTCACAAAAGACCTGCTTGACTCATATATTGCTAGTCCAATATTAGCTGATTGTGTGAACTGCGGCCCGGCAAAGCCCATGCAGGCGCTACAAGCTAGATGTCGAAAGTGTAATCGGGGCACGGGACTTGGCGCCTAGATAATTCTAGAAAGTCTTTGAATTTGGAATACGTCGTAGTGGTAGCTTTCAAATGATACGCGTTTCTGCTTGCTATTCTATATGGCCTAGAACTCAAGCAATCGCCCACTCAATTAGCAAAGCAGTTTAACGTCAATCGCTCAACAGTCTACCGAAGCAAAGAACGTTATCTTCAGCTAAAATCAATTAATCTGGACTCGTGAGTCTGTGAGCTCTGAAGTACTAGCGCCTTCAGGGTGACCCTGGCTACGTAACTCTGATTGGTTTACAGCACGCTTCAGCGCTTCAGTCCTCCCGCTGCCAAGGAACCAACGTTCCTGAGACACCTCGTCCTGGAAACGGCGTGACCTTGAGAATAGCCTCGCCAGTTTTGATCAGCTAGAGAATGCCTTCAATGCGGCGGTGTTTATCGCCACCAAGAAATGGCTGGAGCACCCTGTCGTTGCAACCTCATTCTCCGAGGCCGGCAAGGTCAGTTTCGATATGGGTGTTGATACTCAGGTTCCCGTGATATCGCTCGCGGGAGTTATCGTGGCTTCTGCCCTGCTGGGATAGACGTCCTCGCCATCCTGCTGCTGGGACTGCACTCAATGACCACGAGCCTGTTCCGTGAAATTCAGAAGCGGTAGCGCTTGCTTCGTCGTGACATGACCAGTCGTCCGCGCGTCGGGGGGCGAAGGCACCCAGCTGTCTGCAACAGAGCCCCATAAGGTATCTGGATAGGGGAAGTCGTCGCCGTTGATGCTGCCTGTCGCACCAGAGTCGTTGTTTTCAGACCTAAGGGATGTATCTGAAACAGCAAGGATCGTTGATATGCAAGATAGGAATCAAAGGTATAGCAGATCCTTACGAACCTTCAACAAAAGGGCGGATGATCCTCCATGTCGAGACCGCTAGTCGCTCCGACTGAGGATACAGTTGTAAGGAGCGGCAGACAAAGGGCTATTGTAAGAAATCTGGCGGCCCATCCTCCTGAAAATAGAGCAAAGAGGAAGGCAAAGCGTATATAAGGAAATTGAATATGCTGTCTGTGTCGCCGTTTAACTCGAGGCAGACCAGGGTATTTAAAACCTGCGGATCAGGCAACAACGGGATTCCCGTTCTCAAGGTTCAGACGAAGAGAAGTGTCACGCCTCCGAAAGCAGAATCAACACAGGATGGCCCGACTGTGCACCCCTGCACACGCGCCTCGGGTCTTGACGTGGGAGGTCTGCAAGTTCACAAGTCAGGCACAACAGAGCTCGTTCTGTTTATTTTCCATTCACACCTCTTGGACTATGAGGCAGAATAACGCATGTAATCATCCTGTTCCCGTAGTTATCTAAACTTCTTAGCTCCAAGAGGACAATAGCTTATTCTTCCGTTGGACGGACTCTCCGCCAGATCGGCCGCCAGTGCTATCTGTTTAAAACATAAGACAAATTTTCCCAAGTACCCACGGCTACATACCATGACATAAGTAGCTAACGCCTTTCTTCTCCTTTCTTAGTGGTACCACTGCCGTCATCATATATATGGCAAACCTTCCTGCCGTTCTCGCCGGAGATCTCTGCACTGATAACCCATGCCTTGTCGTCACGGTTGAAATGGGATTGGTGTACGGGGTTGTCGTCTCGATGCCTGATTCCAAGTTAGCACAAGACAACAAGCATGGAATTTTTACGCTCCACATACTTGATGTCGACCCTTTTCAGCTTGCCAAGTCTCTGCATTCCATTTTATCAACACAACGAACTCGAAAATAAAATTGTAGAAATCAGTCCGGTATCGACATACAGCCTCAGCGCCACCTCCTGGACGTGTAAATTTCTCCACGGCAGATTGCCATCTTTCAGATAGTTTGTTCCTGTCAAATCCGGTCCAGTGGAGCAGAGCCCGAGCGGATGTACTAAATAGGCGAGACATCATGTATTTGCTGTATACCGGAGAGCTAGATGCAGAGGTAAAAGTGCACAAATCAAATAAAGAGGATCAAGAATATCCGAATGAAAAGATAGAGAGGATTGGGAGAGTATTTGGGTTATTGTGTCGCCTGCCTCGGAAATGAGGTTGTATTTATACCCGTAACCCATCTCTAATTGGGATCTGAATCATCATCCAGCAGCCGATTCATGAAATGGTATGATTGCTGCTGTTCCAAGAATAGGCACTTTCCTGTTATTAGAACCCTCGCATCCACTGCATTCACATCCTAAACACTTGGCATTCAAAGAGCTGGCGTAATAGGTGTTTTAAGAGATTGGATGGCCTGGTCGAGTGGTGTAGCAAGTATGGTATATCAAATTCCATTCAGCCTCGGCGGCTATCGGTAGGCTTGCTGGCTCCCATAATTTTAGCGCTCTGCGCTTTGATCGTCTCGTGAGGCAAGTTAATAACCTCTGAATTTACAAGCGCTTGGGTGAGGTCAGATCCCAACATGATGAGTCATCATTCACATTGGTAGTTAACGTAACTCTCATCGTCGTGCTCAGTCTTCCAGTTTTCTCAACAAATGTCATCCTCTTCTCTTTCCACGCAGTCGTCATGGCTAAACTCATGAAATGGGCCACAAATGCGCTTCGACGAGGCGCCTCCCCTCCCATATGTTTCCCCACCAGCGGCTTCGAAACCGTCCATCCCTCGGAGGTGCTTGACGAGGAACGGTTTGAGCAGTTCAAACAAGGACAATATTATCCTGCTAATATTGGCGACGTGATTAGTTCAAAATACCAGGTTATTGGTAAACTTGGTTTTGGGACTACTTCTACAGTATGGCTCGCTCGCGATCTTGAGTAAGTTGGAGCACTTATTTTACTACACACTGACGCACTGACACAACCAGAGGCCATCAATATGTGACACTCAAAATCTACATGCGTGAAGAAGGTCACCAGGAAGAGTTTCAGATATATAAGCAGCTAGATCACGGCAGTTCACAGCACCCTGGCCATGCTCATATAAGGAAAGCACTGGATATCTTCACAATTTCCCGTTCTGGCGGTGATCATGCGTGTCTTGTCCAGAAACCTATGTGGGAAAGCTTCAGGGATCTACTATATCGTAATCCCAACCATCGATTTACTGAGGATCTTCTCAAAGCTGGTCTTATGCAGGTCTTTCTTGCACTCGATTATTTGCACACTGAATGCAAACTTGTCCACACCGGTAAGACCTACCCGTATGACTTTGTAAAAAAAGCCTTGCCCTAATCTGCATTCTCTACAGACATTAAAAGCGACAACATTCTCCAAGCTATAGAGGACAAGTCAATCCTTGAAAGTTTTGCCCAAGCTGAGCTGAAGAACCCTTCACCCCGCAAAATCGTCAATGGTTTGCCGGTATATGCTTCACGACGTTTCGACTTGCCGAAGGTGTTTGGCCGAGCTGTGTTAAGTGATTTTGGCTCCGCCGTACGAGGAGATGAGAGGAGGAATCATGATGCACAGCCAAATATTTATAGGTCGCCGGAAGTGATGCTGAAGACCGATTGGAGTTACCCGGTCGATATATGGAATGTCGGTGTTATGGTATGCTCTGATTATTCGCTCTTGATATTATGTACTAACCAGACGGTTAACAGGTGTGGGATTTGTTCGAGGGGAGACATCTTTTCTATGGAAATGACCCTGACGGCAAAGGATACTCGACCCGGGCGCATCTTGCAGAAGTCATGGGAGCCCTAGGGCCACCACCTCTGGATATGCTTCAGCGTGGAAAACGAAGTCATGAATTCTTTACTGATGATGGTAAATATCGCGTTCTTGTTTAATGGACTTTGCAAAGGCTTATGAGATAAATTGCAGGGAAATGGAAGCAGGACATAGACATCCCGACAGGAGTCAGTTTGGAACAGGCGGAAAAGTTCCTAAAGGGAAGAAATAAGGAGATGTTCTTAGCTTTTATGAGAGGGATGCTTCAGTGGCGGCCTGAAGATAGGAAGACAGCGAAGGATCTACTCCAGGATCCGTGGCTGAATGATCAAATAGAGTAGGTAATCAATTGCGCGAACAGGCCACCCTACTGTATATCAGTAACAGCGAAAACAAGAGGGCCATAAGTCACACACATCCTGAGTAGCCCGAGTCTGCGCTAGGCTCTCGACTTAAGAAAATGTTGAAGTAGTTTGTAAACGGCCCAGAATATCATATGTCGTATAGTTGAGCCCGAAATTGCATTGATTTTGCTGGACAGAGGCGTTCTCAATCCGTATCGCGTTACTGCGGTATCTAAATTTACTAGTACAATGTGTACAATACCAAACTAAAAGAACGGTCAAGTAACACTAGAATCGCGGAGTTGAGGGTGGGCGAACAGATCTCGCAGTCTCAGGCGACGAGTTTGCATGGGTGCTTGTCGTCTTCATTCGCTCTCAGAAAACCAATAGAAACGGGACAGCTTTTCGAAACAAATCTCCAATGTTGTGCAATAAGATTACTGATAAGCAGGAGCCTCTGGCAGCAAAACCTGGTGGACTGTATGAACTTTCACTGGATGGACAGATAACACTGCTTTTGTGAGGGCCGCTGAGCACACAGAAGATGCAGTTGTGTGATGGTACGCAGACGACCTTTCACAGGAATGGGTTTGCCATGGTCGATGTGCTGCGCTGCCATGTCGCGCAGTAGGGTTGCAGGGTTGCGGGCAGGGGAGTAGACATGGAAGTACATGGAAATGGGAGGTTTCGAGGGTAATGGATGGTTCATTACATATTGTCGCTTGATTTACTAGTTGCCGTGGATTATACTTTGTGTTACTCTGGCAGGTCATCATCTGGGACATCCTCAAGGTCGTGACCCGCCTCCCAAGCTTCTAGCCATTTGGTCAACCTTCTCGGGGGGCCGGGTTGGCCCAGACACTCCGTGGAAGTTTTGGATCTTATACGGAGCACCCTTGAACCCGCGTGCTGATTACCAGGTCGGATCGGCATCACATCCTTTCCACCGAGCCTGATATTGCAGCTTTCCTCTCCAGATTCGTGACGCCAAGATTTGCTCCACTTCCCATTCTCCCTCGTCGATGGGGTTGAGTGTAACTGTTGTATGAATATCATTTTTCGGTTTAGAACACCTCGACTTAGACTCGAGAAGGCGGCACTGGCTTCCTCCGCATAGGATGCAGCGACGGTAATTGCACTCATAACATCCATCACTCCAATCCTCTTCGGAAACTTCGTCTGTAGCGTATATCTTCTCATACCAATAAAAGGTGTGCTCAAACACGTCCTCTCCGTTGATATGAATGCAGCTCATTCCCTCGGAACAGCAGCGGATCTGGCCTTCGTAGAAGAAGAAGAAGCAGTCACCAGGAAGGCAGTGCTAGCAGCAGTCGTGTGTGTCTGGGATGCAAACCCTATCGCAACACTTTTGACTGGTCGAGCAATGGTGGTCGTCCTTATGCTAATTTTGTACCAGTCTTCTAGCCTGGCTCGTCATCGCAGGATCCACGTCGGAAAACGACCTTATAATGGTCAGGAACCGTTAGAAGTAACAAAGCCAATAATGACTAATGGCTGAGCGGTATCCAAATTCCTAGACTGCTGCATGTATATCAAGCATTCTCTTAAAAGCTGCAAACTGGAAGGCCAACGGCAGTTTTTGAACGCCAGAGGCAGGCTTCTTGCAACGACTGAGTGGAGCCTGTCTTGCTATTGAATTTGATCAGCAAATCATGGTTTTGGTTGATGGGCTTTTGAAAGGATTTCCCGGTAAGGAGCGAACTAGGTCTGCGTACAATTGGTTGCATAGCCTAGGCAGCGGACGGCAGACTGGAGTATTCAGCACCGATTCTGGTAAACTTCGTCTCAAATACGTACAGAAGATTCTGACCATTAGCTCCGTGTATTAACAGCATTACTTTTGCTTCTCTCCAACATCGAGTACCGGAAGTGGATCCGAATTTAGCAACCCAGGAAGAGTCTTGTCAACAGGCCAAATCTGGTATCTGAATTCCTCCGCCCCCTTCACGTCTGGATAAGCTAATATAATAATAGAGACATGTTTACCTTCTATACCACCCTTGAGTATGGGTTCTTCTATAACTTGGTAACTTGTGAACCCGGATGGATGAAACGTACGTGGGGGTGGAGGTGTTAACACTGTTACTTCTTCACCTTTATAGATATGCCATGTAAAAAGGGCTGAAGCTCCTTTGATATACAAGGACTACTGTTTCTTGCTCTTCTAGGGATATAAACAGTGCTTGCTCTCTTTAGCTATAAGGGGCCCCATGACAGCGGTCAATGTTTGCATATCATGCTTATCAGCCCATTGTTGAGCATGGTCCCTGGGTATTACGGTCCATAGCACTTGGTAATTTCGGCACCAGGAGTCTTCTTCAAACTGATGATTGATAGCATTCCTTTCTTCTATAGTTAGAAAATGGGAGATATATTTGTCCATAATTTTCGGTGATATTCGATAGTGTTCATGTAGTATAAGCAGGTAGCTAATGCTAGATCCTCGCGCTCATAATATAGTATTGCCTTTGCATATTTGTCAGAACTATCCTTTAACGTGTGGTCTAGATGGCGTCTATCTTATAAATCAGGACAAGAAGGATTTGCGCACCACCATGTCAGGTGCGTGATCACTATTCCGGCCAGCCGCAAGTCACGAGACTTCGTTGCGAAAAGCGCGGTTATAAAGGGGTGACGTGACATCTTTATGCTTCTAGATTTATTAAACGGACTGCGGAGCGGCATGCCTTCTCCTTTTTTATTAGGCAAGCAACCAAGAATAATAAATTTGAATAGGCCAGTAAGCCTCTGTTCTCCCGGCTAAGCTGCCTTCTAGTCGTCCGCAATAACCTCGTCCAGGGTGTACTGTATACCCTGTATGATACTCACACCTTTGTGCTCGTCCTGTGCCTCTTCCTCCCTGCTTTTGACGGTGCGGTAGTAGCGTTCAGGAAAGCAGTGTGTTTATCGACTCGCGACAGCGCTGCCGAATCTGGGGCCCTAAAAATCACATCCTCCACGGTCCCGGGGACCGTTTGCTTAGACATATATCATGCACATTTGGCTGGGTCTTGGCAATTATCCCTTAGTGTTACTCCCAGGTCGAGATGGGGGTCTGTTTTGTGCCGCTGGCTCTACCTGGCAAGACCCCCTGACCGGGGTTCGGCATCACAAGTCCGGACTTTGCTCCTGGTAGGTGCTTCTAGCCTGTTGATGGCCATACACTGACTAATGGTAGGCCTCGCACTATCCAAAGACAAAGATAAATAGCATGGCACGAACGGGCTGCCAAATATACTGACGGAGAGTAAGCATTTGCTGGCAAGTGCACCGCACGAAGGCAAGTAAAGGTTGGGGCGCAAGGGTTCTGCTTACGAGGGTGATACCGGTCACGGCTAAGGATGGTGGTTCATGACTCGCTTGATAATAGATGCGCGTTGCTTTGAGACATTGATATAAATATTAATGATAAAGCCGCACCTTCAGCTGCCACGACCCCACTTATCATTCACCGTGGGTTATTAGTAGTGGTTGTCGATCTTTCATATTAATGCCAGGGCCTCGGTCGCAGCATTACTCACACCACATGTACTCTTTTAGATTCGCGTTCTTGTGGTCCACGCCCTAGCCGTTTGGCGAACCCTGGCCGTCTGTACGTGGGTCGCTGGTTTAACGTGCATCGATGGAAGTCAATAATCAATGCACGGTTCAGCTCGGAATTCCATAGTATATTCTCGGGCCGATTGGTCGCCATATCTGAATAAAGGCCGGCCATTTATGCGTGCCCTCCCCCCCCCCACCCTCTCCCGTGCATAGGTACCTCGTAGTTCTATACCTCAGTCTTGTCGTGTACATAACAGACGCGTCCCACGCGCTCACCTAGACAAACATCCCGACCCCAGGCGGAGAGGAACTCATTGCTTTTCAGCATGTTTGCCTTTCGTGAAGTTTGTGCCGTTGGTACTCTCCGCCGCGGTGTTAATCTGCCTGGCTGTGGCCTCGAAACATGGCTGAGAATGAGGGTAGTGAGCAGGAGCTCTATATTCTCTCGATTTTCACCTTGTCAATGCTTCATCCTTATTAGCACAATTGAATTGCCCGAGTCCGAATGTGAAGAGTTGTCCAATTCCTTCTTGCCAATACAGTCGTTTTGTGGGGGTCGAGTTGGAAGAATGGCGCTTCAAAGACAGGATATGGAAGCTCCTGGACGCTCTGGATTACTCTCTTATAGCGCTCCTGGTAGCCGAGGTGAGTTGATACTCAATTTGCAACTGCGGTTAGGTTACTGATTGATACGTTCGAGAGCTCGAAAACCTTGTCTTGAATTACCTGTCAGCCTCCAACATTGTGCCCAGCCAGCTCTCGAAAGCTTTTATGCAGTGCAGAACCTGGATGTCTGTAAGGGGTTTATTTGTCTGTCTTGGATAACCTGACTCCTTTGGTCCTGGGTATTCTGTCTCTTTTCACTTTAGGTGTCACACCGTCGGCTTACCGTGATGAGGTCAATCTGTCTCCGCATCAGCGCTCCTTACTGGGGAGCTCCATCCAAGAGCCCTGGACTGATGGAATCTCGGGCCTACGTTTGAAGCAGGAACCAGCGAAATGGGAAAAATTGGAGACAGCTGCTAGGGTCCTGCCGACCAATCTTTGGTTGCTGTTCCGAAATTGGACCCAGTCTGATAGACAACCGGCTATCGGTGTTCGATATCACGCCCTTCTACATCAAACGCAAGTGCTCATATCTCCTCTCGATCCTGTTTATGTTGGCTTACAGTACCCAGTGGACATAATATGACAGAGCTCCTGACTCTTCCGGAACTTCAGCAATTCGAAAAACCCTCTCTTCGCGCCCGAAGTGTCACACCCATAGTTTTACGCCTTTTTACTATACCAAAAGTCCTTCTCGAAGTACATGTGAACGAGCTTCAACTACATCGTATACTGGCGGGATCTCTTCATCAACGAGTATGGTAGGTGATAAAGGGGCCCAGGAGAAGACATCGGAAATGGTTTCTTGCGAAGCAAGGCGCACAAACGAGGAGCGGACGGCCTTAAGGCGGCAATGCAGCCGATGTAGTAGGTCGAGGAGGTGTTAGCAGATACGCAAGAACAGCCGTGATTAGAAGCGCCTATACCTATTCGGTTCCCAAGATGTTGCACGGGCGCGATGCGTCCTATGCCCTCTCGCACCTTCTTCGCCAATAGATTCGGAAGCGCTCTGTGTAATCCTCGACAAAAGACAATCGAACCATCGACATCAGTTGGTTGATCCAGCAACTTATCGGTCGATGAAACCCCCGGGTTGAAGTCTCGCGTTTGCAGCGCGCAAGTAAAGTAAGACACTCGCACCCCCTCTCTAGATTGAAGTACGAGCTCAGTTAATGTGGGTAGCGGAAACCCTCATCCCACGCCGAACCGCGACGACCCGTACCCCATGGATCAGTGATTTTTCTGGATAAGGACCGTAAACGGGCTACATCCGGGCATGCCTATCTCAACGGGTATGTCAAGTTCTCCAAGGAGGTGACATTCAAGCCTGTGAAGCTTCCCCCGAGGCCTGGGGCGCCGATCATACTATCTTGCCCGAGCTTCGTCGTGACACATTGATGATAACGAAATCCACTAAAGAGGAGAGCCCAAAGCCGAACTTGGTAGAGATCATCGCTGCCTTAGCGAACATAGATGCCCGGGCATCTTTACCTGGTTAATTCTTGCCTCCCTCCCCATCACCAAATATTCCTGCCCAGAGGGTATCAAAGAACCGTTAACTAAATACAAAGATAATTAGGGAAATACCTTAATTTACAAGCAAGACAGGCATCAGCACCGGCCTGGATGTTAAGATATAACTGGGTCCTCTTCCATTGTCTTGTGGCCATCCCTGTAAAGATTAACTTTACTTGCTAGGCATGACAATTCCTTGCCCGGCTCCATAACTCGCCTGATTCTCTTGCCTGTGGATTGCCCATCTCGACGTAGGTGTTGGACCCGTGACGTTGACCAACCAGCCAAGTCACTGATAATTTCTACATCACACCCTGGTGAATAAAAAGAATACTTTGCAGTCAATGAATCTATGATGTTATGAAAAAAGCTGGCTCTTTGGTGAGCGTGGCGACGGGTATCCCAGAGGAATCCCTGATGACCGGCTATATAAATCCAATAACATCTAAATTTCTATTAAATCTTAAGCAGAATTATAAGTTCAGACGATTTACTAATAGAAAGATCTTAGAAATAGAAATGGCTAGAATACCCGGTATATCTAACACATCAGTTATATTAATACCTGGTAGGAAACCCGCGGCTTAAAGGTAGGCGCTTAACATCATAAGGTAGCTAATACTGAAAATATATAATAGAATATTAAAAGATTATTTATTATCTAAAGAGACGGCCTGGCCTGTTTTATATGTCGGCCTATTTGTTCATCTCTCTAATATGAGTCGCCATGCGCCTTCTATTATTATCTATAATACTTAGTCTCCTAACTATATGCGCTGCCTTATATAGCGAACACGGGTTCTCAAACCTATAAGTAATTAATGGGATGATTTTATAGATAGAGAGTGACTGTAGGGGAATCCTAGTGTCTACTATATTTAACTCTATAATATTCAGTTAAAATATATTAAATACATGCGTATCCCGCAGCTTCAGTTTATTTTATCCCCTACAGGATAGAGAATAGTTAGACATCTCCCTGATCCAGGAGCCTGGCGTCATTTACCTCAATACTTTATTAAATAAGTCAGTATATATGGATTTTATTCAGAGCTATTTCCCTATTAATAAGAGTGTAAATTGCTATAACATGCCTCTGTTTACTTATTACTAACTTTAGTCAAACTCCAGGCTTGCGGAAGAGCTAAGGATAACAGAGATCTTCAAAAATCAGATATTATCTTTACTTCTTCTAGTATTTATCCTATCTGCTTGCTTACAGACTAATTTAAGACCTAGCCTTGAGCTATTATCTACTCTATTCCTAACAGTGTCTCTAGAACCCTCTAGTTCACTATTAAGTCCTACTATTTCAGAAAACAAAATTTCTCCTAGTCTAGAGCAAGTTTATATAGTTCAGGTAAATAGAAGCTCCCCTATACTATTCAATCCAGTATATCTAGATAATGTTTCTAGTAGGTATATTATAAAGTTTCAGTTAGACATACTATTTGATTTAATTAACTTAATACTGAAAAAACTATGTCAGCACATGCATGAGTTCTTGACATGCAATAAGCTATACTATAATATTACAGAAACTGAGCCTGTATAGTTTTTTATTTACCCTTCTTATGGCGCGGTATACTACTGTAATAGAGATATATATTTTATACTAAATCCAGGGGGACTGCTGCAACTATTTAGAGAGAGTATTAAACATTTAAATTAGGTTATCACTCATCCTCCTATCAACCACACTATATCCACTATATCTACAAGTATGGCTACTGTAACTTTAACTAGCATGGTTTAGCCTTGAAGTAATTAGGTATTTTCTAATTTTAAGAACTCTATTCTTCCTATCTTTATAATGTTAATATACCCATTACCTCAGACATGTCTATTTTTAGTCCGAAAGAGATCTGCCTATGATTAGCTATTGGCTTGTACCTCTAAGGATGCCACCATTAGGTATTTAGGCCGCCCAGGACATACAGTTCCACCACAGGTGTGTTTTTTTCTTCATCATGTGTTGTACTAGGTCAATTGCACCTGGAACTGTCAATTTACAAAGTATGTAGCTGACGAAACTTTTTTTCTTGAAACTCAATCTTACGTGAGCGTGACTGTACAAGACACACAAGCAGTGGCAGTGCTAACCTTATACAAACTAGCAAACCTGTACAGATATTTTGTCTGAAATAGCTATCGCCGAACTAATGGCAGCGAACGTTCCAGTCCTCCTGCAATAGTTCTTCCAGCATCAAACATGAAGTAAATGCCCTTCTTTGCCGCAGCAGGTCAGGGATGCGTGTTAGCAATGGAAACTTTGCTTAATGAATACCACGCCGATATCAATGCTGTGGATGAAGACAGTATATCCCTTATTAAAGCGGTCATAGGTAGCTCTCTTGCCGCGGTAGAGCATGTTTTATCACGGAGTGAGCTTGACTTGAATTACTTCAATCAGGGAAATAAGGCTCTATAGTATAGCATAGTCCAAAAGGACCCGGTGATTCCCCAGCGGCTACTTCTCTAACCAGGGATAGATATAAATACTCCGCTGCAGGTTAAGAGCAGGAAAGCCTAGACTACCTTTAATAAGGCTATCATCCGCAACAGTACTGAAGTAGTTAAGATTATCCTTGCTAATAAACAAGCAGATCTGAATATTATAGTAGAGAATAGTTAGATACTACTACTTTATACCAGTGCTCGGGGATATATAGAGATTATCAGAGTACTATAAGAAGACTTAAGAGTTAACCATGTATATCTAGATAATTATAGATACAGCGCCCTTCACTATATAGCAGAGAATAGAGACATGTAAATTATAGACCTCCTCCTCGCTGACGGCTGTATTAATATAAATACCCGGGACTGTACTAGATCAACTGCCCTCTACCTCACAGTAAATACCAGGCATGTAGGAGCAGTGAACCGTCTGTTAATAGCAAGCATGATTAATATTAATGTATAAAATATAAAGGGCTGCACGGCATTATAGAATGCAACTTACCAGTACTATAATCAAGTAATAAGCTATCTGTTAATTAAGAAGGACATGTAAGTGAATTCCACTAGGACCGGCGAGTCCATAGACCAGTCAACTTCCCTGTATTATATAGTTAAAGAGAAGAATCTAGTACTAGTCTACTAACTCCTGGCTAAGTCAACCGCGGACCCTAACATACTAGATAAAGATAGATAGATACCTCTTTAGTAGGCCGCATATGACGGCAACCAGTATATTATCTAGTCTCTTCTAGATAATCCACGAATTAAATAATATAGAAGAGATAACTAGAAACAGGTACTGGTAGATACTGCCAAGTCTGGTAATAAGGTCGAAATTGTGTGCCTCTTAATAAACTGTGATTATTATTACCCTGCAGATATATGTGCTATGGTGGTGTTGATTATGATTCTTATTCCTATCTTATTACTGCTATCCCTGGCATCTGTGGTTAGACGGGCGTTTGCTCGCGTCTGCATTTTATGATAGACCGATGACCTTCTTCATGTACAGTATCAACACATTTGGCGACGCTTCTTCCTGCAGCCACTCAAATCGCCTGTTGACCCTAGTCTCACACTCCTGTATCATAGAGATAATGTTCAGCAGCTCAACAGCTGTGGGCTATTAAATAACCTATATACCGGCAGCCGGCTTGCGCGCTGAAATCGACGTATATAGATATAAATAATTATTTTAGAGGATTTGATAGGAGGAATTAGTATAGAGTACCATGGGAGTACAGGCTAGAGAAGCCGGGAATGGTTATTACAGATAAATATCTTACTGTTAGCTATATATGAAGAAGCTCGGACATGCCAGCTTCTCTTAAGATAGCTAAGCTATATAATATTATCTGCTAGTTTACTAGCTGGCTGCAGCCTCTTTATATTATAGTAGTCTATATACTTACTATATTCTTAATAGCTAGTGCAAGTGCTCTAGGTTTAGTAAACCATTATTTTATATAAATCCTAAGTATAATACTATACCCGTAAAGTAAGAATTACCTATCCTGCTCTACATAAATGCATTATTTCTTCTTATTATTTAGTTATTTATACAGTCTTGCATTAGTTCTATCTCTAGACTGCCTGTCAGCTGCATCAGCTATACTCTTCTTATTATATCTTTTTTAAGTCTTCTACCTGAACTTGTGCTCTATATAGCCGCTATACTTTATAATATATAGGATATATATACCCTGATAGGCGTGAACAGAGGCCTTTACCAGTTATTAAAAAAATATCTATATCAGTATAATGTGGACTACAAAAGCAGCACCGGGCTTTTACAAGTAATGGAAATAGGGAGTTTATCCGCTATATCTTACTTTCTTAGCCTACTACAGGTAAACGTGTATGTCTAAAATAATACTAGATAGATAGTACTCCACGCTGTAGTACAGCAATATAATAAACTCTATATTATAATAATACTTCTGCAGGATTGTTGTATTAATATTAATACGACTGACTCGAAGAGACGGACACCATTATCTTATATAACATTAAATAATAACTGTTATCTGCTTGGCATCCTGCTACAGCACAATGTTATTAACATTAATATAAGTAACTTCAGAGGCTACATGCCTTTTTGTTTACAGTCAGTGAAGAGAACAAAGTAGCTGTAAAGAAGCTTCTTAACGACCCGCGGCTAGATCTGAATATAAGTCCTATCAAGATCTCGCCCCTGGTAATCACAGCGGGTAGAGACGCGATAAAGTTACTCGAAACACTCCTGAGTAACCAGCACGTGGCTGTTAACAGCTGTGGGATCCTGCATCCATTAATCAGCATATTATTTCATAAAAATAAGAGAAGTATTCTTCAACTGCTACGTGTACCTAACCTTAATGTTAACTATAGCTTTGGTCATATAAATACACTGATATAGGGTATTAAATTAAGATAAACAGCAGTTATGGTTAAGATCCTGGAACATAATCAGATCAATGTAAATCACCGAGATGATGCTGGTCGCACGGTATTAATGCTCGCTATAGGAAAAAGAAATAATAAAGTATCCATGGCCTACTGAAAAGACAAGATATTAACCTCACCTTTGAAGATATTAGGGAAGAGAGCGCACTGGACTACGCACTGAAATCAGTTAACTCAAAAACATTGAGAGAGTTCAGAAAAAGGTTAGCTGGCTCTAATGATATGCACATCCAGTGCGTTCGCACGAGAACACAACCGAAAAGTAAGGTAAGGAACAGATATAATGCTTTGCAACTTGGAGCATATCAAATGCGCCAGTGGTCAATCTGCACCTGGAACTGACAAGGCACAAAGTGTTTGACTAACGAGACATGTTTTTGCTTAGAATCTATGCTTTTCGGAGTCTAGTCAGCTTTCTGACGTTAAAGTTGAAATTTCTGATTTGATAGTCGTCACCAACGGCTGCACATCAACCTGGGGCCAAATTATGTCCGAAGTGACAGTGGAACAAGCGAAATCTAGGATTTCAAGAACTAGGGCCTCTGGGTATAGACCGGAGCCTAGTTTATATACCACTTCATGGTCTGATATTGGCCTGAGGCTTTATATTTAAATAAGTGAAGCTCCTGAAGGGCATTACGTGCATTTTCCAGTGATACCCATCTATGGATGCTACCTTTATTTATTGCTTACCTCCTTCTCTTGCCTTGTTTAGGCGGAAAACAAGAGGTCTTGTGTCAGATTTCTAGGACAATTGGTCAATGGAGCGCAGCGAATTCTTAATCTAAATAGCTTCCCTAGAGTATTACCACAGTAATTTTATGCTCCGTGGCTCATACTGTACCTCAGTCGCTACTTTCATCGGGCCATTTTCCTCCCCACAGGTGTTCCTGTCGGCTGCTGGAAAGAATACAGCCGATCCACAGCCTGATTTACCCCTTTATTCCACCGCTCCTGTTCCTCCATACTGGATTCCAAGGCTCTGTAATCGATCGTCAATCCCTAGATTCCAAAGTCCATGACAAGGAGATAAGCTTGTGATGTACTCGATCCTCTCGTTGAGCCTGTATAATTCTTAGCGTCATTTTCATCCCAATCACGGGTTCTACGGCACCATACATACTCTTCCAGAAGACCGCCGACGTCTAGGTTATTGACCTCCGTACCATCCGAACCACGATCCGAACTTTCGGCGACTTCTCCATCTACCCCGTCTGAGGAATCCCAATCATCGCGAACTTCCCTGACGTTGTCGTCTTGGATAGGTTTGGAAACCCGAAGTTCATCTCGTCGCCGGGTGGAGTCAGGCGTAACGCCCTTCAGTCTAGAGTGGAGCGCTTCAAGGGGAGTTGGCTGAGATAGTGGTATATCGTAGCCTGGACATTGTGCATTGGAAGCCATTTGTGGGTTGCAGAGATGTGGAAGTGAAAGGAACAGGTCATAAAAACGCCAAAGTGAAAATTCTAATATATATTCTAGTGACTGCGGGCGAGACAAGCGGCGTCTCCTGTGAGACAGCGGAATGAGCGTTTTTTCAGATCCGTCAGAAAACTATCCTGCAAGATAAAGCAGACAGAACACTTCCCCTGGGTATTAGGTATATAGGCTAGCATCCAAACTGCAGTTGAGCGGGTAACACGCCGGACCACGATAATAGCCTAGCCTCATTTTCCGTTCTCCATAAAACTGAGGCCTGTTTACATTCGTACCCTACCAAGTTGGGAATGGACATAAGCGGCTCATTAGAGCTACGAGACGCACAATACTGTATTTTCAGAAGCTAATAGAATATGCGGTGTCTGTGGGAGCCTTGAAGCCCTGATGCGGTTTGAAATGTTGAGATTGAACTGACAATATGTGTCGCGTAGTTGGTCGCACCACTCGAAGTCCTGCTGGCTTAGGTTTCACAGCTGCCAGCAGGCGCTTCAATTTTTGTTCAAAAGCCTTGCTGAATACGAGAGAACACATGCACGGCCTAGTTGTTTTGCTTGCTAGCCGCCCGTGTCCTTGGTCGTAGTCTCTGAAGCCAACTTTGGCGTATTTGTTCCTGCGTTTGCGTCTCCACCAGATTCTGAGCTTTTCCGGACCCAGGGCATCGTTGGAATGGTCGGGCTTGATGCAGTCGTCCAGATGCTTTTAATGGCGGTTGGGGAGCCCCGGTCAGTCGGATTCCGCCGACAGTAGATCGTACTTGCTGCTGCTGCTGCTGCCGCTGCTGCTGAGAGCGACCCATGACTGCTCTGGAGTAGGTGGCATTAGCCGGGAAGCTGAGAGTGAGGACGCAATTATCGATACCGTAGTCGGTAGGTATGACAGTAATATAGCTGTAGTAGTCTTCATCGTAACATCGGCTTCTTTATATATAGGTCAGTGTCAAGATTGACCGCCATACATTGCAGCATGCCAGTCCCATGCAGCCAGTATCTTCCTGAGCCACCCGGCTATTACGGTTGCCAAGGAGATGCCATCCAATATTGGGCGGTGGCTAATCAAGCG
This sequence comes from Aspergillus sp. B3601, assembly GCA_023625155.1. Lineage (NCBI taxonomy): Eukaryota > Fungi > Ascomycota > Eurotiomycetes > Eurotiales > Aspergillaceae > Aspergillus > Aspergillus sp. B3601. Next base: position 24,154 of record JAMAAV010000052.1, read on the forward strand.
GCTTGATTATTGGATGAACCATCTCGCGGCAGTCGGATTTAACCCGCAGGATTCTCGACAAGCCCTCACTTAGGTCTCTAAACAGTGAGTCTGAGGACAATCTCGCTTTCAAAGCCCATGGCTACGGGCATATAACAATCTGCTACAGTACGTAACTGATGCTCCCTTCGTTAGAGATTTTCTACGCACCTCTCAGAGACAAAACTTCTTTTAAAGAGTAACCCATAAATGCCCTCCTTTCCCCTCAGACCGGGAAACCGAAAGGCACCCTCCATGCCCAAGCCCAGACTGAACAAGACCTCATCTCAACATGGACAGATCCTGGTTCGGGATAATACTGGCCAGTATCAGTGCGGCTGTCCTTGTCTTTCCCGAGAACCTTGCGGCTCACTTAACTCTATCTTGTTTAGCTCCCACCAGACTTCAGCCGGACAGTGCTGTAATTGTATTGGCATCATATCAGGCCTACGCCTCAGCCCCACTTGCCAAGACCAGTATAAGCGCGCATAGAGCAATTCCTTCGGGGATAGTCACCAGCTCTTATTCAGTGGGTGCGTCATCGGGACGGAACGGATTGCGGGATATAACCCATCCACTCAACCCCAGCGTCACAGCGTCCGTTCGAGCCAAATCCAGTACAGTGATTTCATCTACCAGTACCGATGCCAAAGACAGGAGTACTTCGGCCCGCGCAATAACAACACTAACCGACTCGCCCGTGTCCCCGTCATCCGGAACATCGCCCGCCAACTCGACTATATTTACAGGGGCAGGGTCGCAGAACCTAGGTATGTCTGCAATAGTAGGGGGTGTCATTCTACTGTCCTTTCTTTGGTTCCTTTGGCAGTGGGGCTCGGGTGGGGCGTGGTGACTTACCGTGGCAACTACGATCGCGTGGATCTGTCACTTGGCATGGCGACTTTTGTAGGTAGAATGCCCGTTAGAGCTAGCATACACAAGACAAAGACTGTGAAGGACACCATACTATAATTTACCCCCTTAACACTGCTCTCATGAGAAAAACATCTCCAATTATCTAGGAAGGAGATAGCATAATTCCATTACGAAAGGAGTAATACTTGGTGGTATACTTATATTGTCTCTATTGCAAAAATACGCGTACACATTGTAATTAGGTATTAGTAAACTTACCATGCCCGTTGGGCAAAATTATCGGCAGGAAACTATGGCCGCTTGCACGGACAGAGGTTAAGACCGAGATTTAGGGATCCCAAAAACTGAACAAGCACATGAGGATGCGTGATGAATAATCAGGAAATGCTTGGCGTATGCAGCATCCGGTGCGATCTTCTCCACGATTCACGGAGAGGATCGAAGATGTGCACCTCACCCTTCATTCTGTCCTGGATTACCAGAACTTGCACCGTCAGAGACAGCAACAACAGCATCTTTCTATAATCCAGAGAAAACTGGAACCCACTGAGAATGCCACAGCGAGCCATGATGTGGCTAATATCCATGGTCTAAGACTGGCAGAGATACCTGCTTGCTCTAATATACTGTTAATGCCCCGCGTGAGTAGTTAATATATAATTATTACTATCACAGACGCTCTAATAACTAAGAGAGATGATACCTGTCCGTCGCCAGCATGGACTTAATATTTCTCTTATTAGCTTACTACTAAAGAGATAATAGCCACTAGCTTGGCTAACAGGAACCCAACCAGACTAGTAACAACAGTAATAAATGCGGCAATAAATACCATTACATAGGCGGTCACGACCTAATATAATATACAGTAATATTCCTTCAGGACTGGCTGTGTCTAGTCTGCTAGGACTCTATTCCCCTGACCCAGGCGGCTGGAAAGAACATTGACTAAGTTAAAGGAAAAGGAGGCACTAGGCCTTGTGCTGTTTGAGAAAGCCTGGGCACCTCGCTTGCCTTTGTAATAACTCCACAGGCTGACTGCATAGTACTCCGGGAGGAGTGAATACAGCTGGTCCAACAGATCCTGAACATGCCCACTGATCTGGCTGACTGTATTCTCTGCCGACCCTGTAATACTGTCTATGACGCTGCGCTGTTGGGGCGAAGAGGAATCTCCTACTCCGGGAAGATCAAAGGATCTCGCTAAGTTAAGATAGTCTGTTTTCAGGAACTTTGTCAAATTAACCTTTACTCTATCAGTAATGTATCTCAACGCAGGGGTGTGGGGTGAATTACCTCTATGAAGAAGAGGTCTTGCGGAGAGGACGTTGCTGTGCACGCGGAAAAGACCACAGCCAGGCAGATTAACACCGCGGTGGAGAGAACCAACAGCACAAACTTCAGGAAAGGCAACATGCTGGAAAATAATGAGTTCCTCTTCGGGATGTTTGTCTAGGTAAGCGGCTGGGACGCGTCTGTTATGTACACGGCAAGACTGTGGTATAGAACTACGAGGTACCTATATGCGTGGGGGAGCCATGCATAAATGCCCGGCCTTGATATGCGACCAGTCCTTTTCTGATGACACGGCATATGACGTGATACACGGTTTCTACCTGGGCTTTCAGAGTGGGTAGATGAGTAGTATATTCTGGCGGCCATCGTCGGCGTGTTTTAATGTTGCTCAGAGGGAGAATGTTTCACTGTGTCTGGCGGACGCTGAACAGACTCGCCCTCTGAGCTGCCCACCAAAAGCCGAGGTATGGCGAGCGGATGAATACTAATATCTCCTGAGCAGGCTTTACCGCTGATTTACGTGGAGATTTTATCTTTTAGTAGGGAGAAGGATCGCTCCTTGTTACTGTAAAACATATTTCCCTCGGCCATGTCCAAGCAAAGCAGTCAAGACGACAAGTCACCTAGCTAACGCTATCAAGGCGTTGCGCCCCTATGCTGTCATTATGGCGACTCCTAGGTGCTTTATAGACTCGGTGACTACCATATGCTCCCTCAGTCGCGTACTGACAAGGCTGTCAGTCACTCTCTCGCACCTTCCCAGGTACGTACAGGCTTATTTATTTGTGGTTGGTTTATACCATCCATAGACACTTGTTAATAGAGTAGGAAGCTTAAGATCTGACAAGAGCCAAGAACATCTAGTCGTTCATTTAGTGCAGGTACTGGGAAAATAGACTCAATCGAAAGCAGTTCTCCTGCCCAGTCTACTGAGTCATCTGCTTCACTACAGCAAAATTCCATGGAGACAATAACTACAAAGGCGGAGCAGCATAATCCAGGTCTTTCAAACACTATAAATATATAGAGTGATGGCTCGCCTGATACGCGTACAAATAAACTATTAATACTAATACCTGATTATGCCCCGAGATTAAGCAACTAAAGCACAGCTAATACCCTGTTAGTTATATTTTAGTCAGATCCTGCACATTCTGAAGTATTTACTAGCAATAGAAGAGATAGTCTAATAACTATACCCAGCCCTGGCTTATTAAACTTGCCTTTAGATTTATCTCCTATTATTAGCAAAACAGGCCCGCCTACTATTAATTCCGAGGCTCCCTCTATTCTATCTATCCTGACAGCAGTAGATAATATACTTTTAGAAATAGACATGGATACAGTGAGTCCGCTGGATTAGATAATGGCACCGGAGTCAGATTACTTACTTATAACTGGCTGGAATGCCCTCTCTAAGACAGATATACTCTCTTTAGATTTTGCTCTAACTACAACTGCCGTACCGGCAGAGACTTTACCAGTACCTGAGAAAAATATTACTATATATATTCTGACAGTTTAGAGTAGTCCTAACTAAGAAAACAGCCTTAATCAAGAAACTGGGTCAGCTATATATATAGGACCTGTAAAAGATCTATCTCAGCTTCACCACATATTATATAAATATTAACTACCACACTAAAAACCAGTAATATTAATACTTACTCAAGCAGCTGATATATTATTAAGAAGCTGGTAAAAGGTTTCTGTAACTAGAACCCCTGTAAAGCTACTTATTATACCTCTATTCTCTAGTTATAACTAAATAGTTAGTAATAGAGGGTCACTGAATGCTATAGCTAAGAGAGAGACAGCCCTTATTAGTTCTTCCACGCCTCCAGTTCTTGATAAGTATAATAGAGATAGCCTTGTTCTATATCTAAGTAACATGCTATCCTCCTAATTAAGAAACTTCACTAAAATTAAGAAGATATATAACTCTGGACTATATAGGATAACTGCCAGGCTGATAAAGAAGAACTAAACGACGTTAATATTAATAAATATAGTCCCGGAAAAACCTATAGTCCTAACTAACATGCCTACAGTTCCTTATAGCCCAGAAGGAAGGCCTTTAATAACTATAATATCCGACACCGCGACAAGCACCATCAGTACTAATTCTATTTTAGATTAACTTCAGAGAGCATAACTTATATCCAGATAAAATATGGGTGTTGCAACAGGAGCAGTATCAGCTAGAATTATATTTTTTATTCTAATATTTGTACTGCACTGTTTTATATACTAATAGATCAGCAGGCAATACACAGGCGTGATCCGGATCAGCCGTGAACCAAACATAAATTTATATATAGAGTCACTTCCGCGCAGGTCCCAGAATCCAGAGGTATCTTACTTCTCTGACAGCTTGTAGGACCTGTTAAAGGGCAGTCTGGACCATGATTCCATATCCGTTAAACAATTCGCATATTTTCCAATCACCTCAGGTGTAGAGAACTTTATATAGAGACAATTAATTTGCTAGTAAATCAGATATCTCAACTAACAATATAAATCCCGAGCCAGGGGGATCCAACAAGATCATCTGTCCGCAAGATCTATCTAACCTTATAATACTACTCTAAATATTAAAAATAACTAGATAGATTCTAAATAAACTATTCTAGATCTAGTATATACTCTAGCTCTAGATTAGGCATAGTCTACAGTGGTTCGCCTGGGTTCTATCCAACTAGATTATAGTCCTGCCGGGGCTAGATAAAGAGATAAAAGCAGAAATCAGCTGTATATATAGAGCAAGTAAATCTATATATAATATTAATAATCTATATATAGTATTACCTAAGGTTCCCGAGAGGGGACTTGCGTTAAGGAAGGAAGAAGGATAAGATTATTACAGCTTCACCTGTGCACTTATATATAACAGAAAATTAAATCTCTAGCTAATTAATAACTTTCTATGGCAGGGTTGCAGACATGTGGCGAAAGACGTCCACGGCAGTGGTAAGCGGCGATGCCGTGGTAAGCGGCGAAAGCAGACTAGGTCCGTTCCAGCCGATGAAAGCTCCGTCATCCCTGTTGGTTGACAAAAGACAGGTAAACTCAGATTTATCGATATCCAATTCAAGGAAGCTAGCAGAGTTAAATGGTAATAGATTAGCTTCTAAATCTCTATCCCAGTCAAGCTGTCCTTGAGCACCGAAACTCTCTCCTTCGCGATAGAACAGGAAATAGCTGGTGTCACTGGCATCATACCACGCATCTCATGTAGCTTCAAGTCAATCATCCCGTGTGTTGTCATGGGAGATCATGACCTACCAGAAGATGTCTTGGAGCTTGCACGGTGACTCGTAGTGCTGGAGATGAATAAATAGGCTGATATTTAAAACAGGCCAGGCCGCCCCTTTAAATAATGGATGACTTTTTAAGTATTCTACCGTATGTTCTCAGCATTGGCTGCCCTGCAATGTTAAGCGCCCGCCTTTAAGCCGTGGGTTTCCTACCAGGTGTCAATATAACTAATGTGTTAGATACACCGGGTATCCTGGCAATTTATATTTCCGAGATCTTTCTATTATTAAATCACCTGAACTTACAATTCCGCTAGAGATTTAATAGAAGTATAGATATTATTAAATTTATACAGTTAGTCATCAGGAGTTCCTCTTAAATACCCGTTGCCTTACTCACTAAAGATCTAACTTTTCTTTATAATATTATGGATTTATTAACAGTAAAGTATCCTTTTCGTTCAGGGTATACTATAGAAGTTATCAGTGACTTGGCTGGTTAGTCAACATCAGGGGTTCAGCACCTACATTAAGATAGGCAATCTACAGGCAAGAGAATCAGGCGAGTTCTATAACCAGGCAAGGAATAGCTATATCTAGCAAGAGTTAATCTTTACATAGATGGCCTCAAGACAATAGGAGACGACCCAGTTATGTCTTAATATCCAGGCTGGCTTAATCAGTCCACTGCTACCCGAGACATTACTTCGCCGACCGGTGCCAATACCTGCCTTACTTATAAATTAAGGAAACTCAATTTTCTTTGCATTTAGTAGATAGTTCTTTGGTACTCTCTAGGCAGGGATATTTAGTGATGGGGAGGGAAACAAGAACTAACCAGGTAAAGATGCCGGGTCATCTATATTTCTATTCCACATGTCGGAATCAGCCAGCTACAGGATATTATATCACAGTCAAACTAACAAGGTTATCGGCCATACCATCTACCTAGTCATCTCACTGCCAGCTATGCCCGAACATAAATCTTAGAAAGGCACATGAGTGAAGTATTACCACAAGGCATGACGTCTCAGTTGGCAATTGGTAGATTAGCTTACTATAACATCACCGATTGCTGTAGCCTAGCCATGGTCTCGATGTACTCAGGCCATGAACACTGTACCATTTCTAATATATACTGTAGGTAAAGTGTATTAATATATATGTATTCATCCCTGTTACCAGAAATTATTGCTACTTTTATTTTATGTCAGATAATGGCAAGCAGAGAGTATTTTCCTTTATTTTCTAATATTAATAATGTGGATAACTTAAGAGCTGCGGCCTTATACAGCCTGTGAACTGATAGATAAGTTACCAGACTAGATCTATAGTCCAGGATGGCCTGCGAACTAGTTACTGCGCTAGACTAGAGATTTTCAAGTCTAAATAGCCCCTAAGTCAGCATACTGATAGTAACTGCCTGAAAAGTATTTATCTTACCTTAGACTGAGCGCACAAGAGCCCTGCCACGGACCAGGCTTTTACCTACCTGGTTCATAGATAATAATTCCAAAGGCTTAGCGGTTAGGACTACCTGTCCTCCACTTTCCACCTGCTCCAGTCCTGTCCTATCACAGAAATTAGTATATATCCAATAAGCCGGCACCCTTATAGTTATGAAAGGAGGCGCCTCCTGTGTTTATTATTGCTCTTTGCAAGCCTGTTTCGCTGTCATGCCCTGTGCTGTTCTCGCCTGTCTCCTGCATACGGGATGATGCCTTCTGATATTCTTTCTTAACTAACAAAGTTTGGACCGTAAGGATTCCGCGGTTCTTGGGCGGATGGTCTTTGAATACTCCTTGGCCCTCATGTCCCATGACCACTCGGAATCTGGATGGAGGACCATCCAATGTAGGAGCCGAGCCTCCTCGGTGGGCGTCCACTCACGATAGCCTCTTTTGCCCATTGCGAGATATAAAAAAAACGCGGAGCTGCGACAACGGGACAGATGGGGACCAGGGCAGCCGAATAATAGCGGACGTGTTGAATTGGTAGACGAGCGAGATCCCATTGATTTACATATCTACCACGCTCAATACCTATGAATGAGCTGGCCCACAAGACTCTGATCAGACGCCAGAATAGTTTTATCATTCTGCGCGGTGTAATAGAACTCACAAATACATGACCGGTTTGCCCCGCAAAAGACCGCCTTGACCGATCTTTAAACTAGTCTGTCCTTCATAAACCTGGCCTTATTTTTCAGTCCCCTGCGAAGTCTAGATCCTCTTCAACAATGAACTTCCCCGGGTGAATTTACATCAACTACTGAGGATCAGCTAGATTACAATAATTTCGACCCACTTCCCTAACCGAGAGGTCTTGACTTCACGGCGGCAAAGGGCAAGGTTTTATTACCAGGCGAGCAGACTAGGGCCGTATATTTTGGGCATTGTGCACAGTGCCCGTTGTTGTTTAACCCTACACAGAGTCGCCTTCCTTGCCCGTGGAGTGTCGGCTCTTATCCACAGAGTCGCCCACATAAAGTGGGTGATTCGGTGACAGGGTACCTGCTATTCCCAACCAAATAATGTGGTCTCGAAACCCATTTCTTGCCCACCTTTGCTCCCTTCCGAGCCGGACCGTCCAACATAAACGGTTCTTAATTCTGAACAACAAAAGTCGCGGGGGCAGGTTCCGTTTTCTCTCATACTGTACCTTCTCCCATGACGCCTACAATCGTCCGCCTTGAATGCACCACTGTGAACGGGCATATTATCCACCCTTGAACACCCCGAAGTAAGACTATATATCTATCAATGCCTCCTGCCCAGAACATGGCTGCACAGAAATCACCTCCGTCCCGGTTAGATTTACTCCGCGAGGCGCTGACAAGACCGGACCAAGCCCTAAAGCCTTAACAGCCCTCGCAGGCTGCTGAATTCTACCTCCCTATCAACCGAAACCGAGAAAACATGTTCGGAAACAGGCGATGATCCAGGTGGCGAAAACCAAGAAGAGGGCAACTAGGAGACCGATAGCTTGGGTGCCTACAAAGCATCAGGACCTTCGACTGGCGCCTATAAAAAGTGGTATAACCTCAATCTTCCAGCGATATGCGAGTAAGTCAGGTCGCCGTCCACCATATCTCGACATAGTCCATGGCCAAGTTGCGCTGACCAGCCTGTCTGATCTTAGCTTAGAGCGGAGACTTCGGTAAGTTTGCAGCCCCCAGCCGGTTTTCTTCTTGTCATATACAAGAGCCGTCTGTCAGCCTTCTCCTCGTGCAGCACTCATTACTTTCCAAGTATGGCAAACGCTAATTTTCCTCCCTAGAAGGCTAGAAAACCTCCTAGATAAGCAGATATCATGGAATAATAAAATCCAAAGGACTCTGACCGAAGTCCGTGAAGAGCCACCAACCACTAAACCTGTATCCAAGAAGACCACACGTGCAAAGCGTCCCAAGACAAGCAGGACACGCTGATATATACAGAAGGGTCGAAGGCAAATATGAGGTACTCCCAGAGTGGAAACGGAAACGAGCCACGGTAGTAAAGACAAGTCGGGCCGGACCAGAGCTTGTTAACGACGTCCATCACTAGATCACTGTCTTGGATTCCGAAAATAGAATTTAAAGCAGCCCAAGCCCGAAATTTGTATGCGGCTAGCAGTAGTCTGGTGTAAAAGTATCCTTTTGCAGAGCAGGATGATGACGGCCAACCAAAGTAAGCAAGGCATGCCATGCCAAACTATGTCCGATTGCGCAGCAAATGGCATGAACTATAGGCTACTCTCTCAGTGGCAATTTCCCTCGCGGCATCATGATCCCCGGCCTTTCTGCGCCCATAGACAAGATTTCTCGACAGTCGATTCCCTGTCTGAGCCTGTAGTGCGATCGAACAGCTGGTTTTAAAGGCAAACAAACGCGTACATGCTACTTGTAGTTGGGGCAATGCCGCTATGCTGGAGTGGTCCTGGTCCGCACAGGGCTTTGCCTACCTACCGACGGAGTATCCTCCCACACACAAACAGTGTGTTGACGGAAGACAGCTGTGGTTCAGAATGACCGGGCGAAGAACGACTATTCTTGTCGGGCGACCTCCCTGGTCTCACGTCCTTTTGCCCGGGGTATAGCCAAGTTCGCGTTGCTCAATGATCGGGCATGTCCTTCCACGCAACGCGACGCGACATGACGAGGCATGTTGCCTGGGCATTGATTTACTTTTGCCTGAGAACCAACAGGGCCAATTCAACTTGACTTGCCCACCCCGGAAAAGAATTACACGGTCATCTGTCACCTTTCCAAAATGCTCAGCAATGGCCCAGATGCTCTTGCCGGCGAGTCGTGTACCTAACAAGGTCTACAGCTACATAACCGTGGGGTATTCCATCACACACAAACGGTGTGTGTTAATCGGACGACTACCGCGGTTGAGAATAACGCTCAGAATGGCCGGGTGGACGCCGGGCATTTTAAACGGTCGGTCTCCTTGGTCCCATGCCATATTGCCCGGGCCATAGCTAAGGGCGCGTTGCTTCATTGTGATCGGGCATTCTCACCCGGGTATCCCGGAGGCTAACAGTATCTACACGATACTCCAGTTTCCTCCTTCTAACCTCCTCCCACATTGCGTTTGGTTGGGCTACTTGTTGGCGACGAATGATCCCGGTAGAAGAAAGGAAGAGGAGGTCGTTCTGAAGTCGAAACAGTCTGGACCGTCCGAAGCAGAGGATCGCCTGACCCCGGCCCGCCTGGAATCATGGAAGATGTCCAGGTATTTCGTCCTTCACATCCAACAGCCGTTTCGCCGATCACCAAAATCTGGCCGTCCCGGTGTGCTAGCGGCTTCGAGCCTTATCACCAGTAATCACTAATTGTCGTTCCAAACATGTGCCATTCATGATTCAAATTTGAAGCCGGACCCGTGGTTCCTGTCTGCTGGTAGACTTTCCCATGCTCAAATCGTTGGCAATGACGGGAAGCTCAGCTGCAATATGTGATCCACTTGCTCGTTACAATCGTGGTTGATCTTTTCCAAGAGCCTCCTGGCTACCTCAAGCAAGAGCCGTAGGTGATGGCGTCCTTCAGGCGTCTGGTTACGCGCCATATGCGCAGCGAGGTTGCCTCTCAGACGACGGGTGCGTCCCTTCCATACGCTGAAAAGATGGTTGACTCGCCCTTGACACTGCTCGATCTCCATTCCACAATGCTGATCACCCAGCCATAACCTGGCAAACTCTCGCGCTGAACTGAGTTGCTGCTGCAGGCGGCGGTGACTCAGCCGCTGGCGGTGTACGGCTGCGTGGCGGATACCCTCAATGTCGGATCGTAACCGGTTAACCCCTTTCTTTGGGATTGCCCCAAAGCCAAATGTAGGCCGTGTACGGCTTTTCCGGTCCAGCGCTCTGAACGCCAGATGCAATTCCACTTTTTCCGCACAGTCCCACCCTTTGGACTGAGCAAGTTGGGGGTGCCATTCCTGGATTGACTCGAACGCAGAGCATTCCAAACGCTGTTGTAGCGCCCGCACAACGCGGTGCTGGGCAGGGAACGGCAACGTTGTCAGTTGGGGCTCGGTCAATTGCAAGGGTATCATGGGCTCCACCTGCCATAGGGTTGTCAGCCGATACGGTATCTGATATCTGAAGGAAGCAGATATGAGAGGTGCTTGTACAATAGCTCCGCCCAGGCCCATAATTGTGAGATCCAGGCTCGAGCTTGTACTAAACAATGGACTGACCGGAGCGTTTGCAGTGCGTTAGAGCTACCGGAGGTAGATGAAAACACTGAGCCGATGGACGACGGATTCGGCGCCATGAAGTGCGTACGTTCATACCTTCCTCTTTATATGGCGGTGTCTACGGTGGACGAGCCATGCCTAACCGAGATGAGCGCCCTTATTCTCACTACATCCCCTACCCCTCGGCAAAGGCATATAGGAGTCCAGTGAACAACAAATGTCACCGGAGTAATGGCAAGTTAGGTTTCAGGAACCATGCATGCCAACCTTCATCATTCCTGACCGGTGAAGTAGGCATTCTTGGTAGTTCAATCACGCAGCCGTGTCCGCCAGTGTTGGTGGTTATGCCGTCAGTAGGGTCATATATCGTGCAAATCATCTCGTCGTCTGATTTCTCTTCTAAACTTGACGAGCTTCTTTACCTGGTCGAAGGCGTCTGGGTCCTCGCTGTCTGTCGGGGAGTTGTAGGAAATCACCGCTTCACGTTGGGTTACTAGCTCACCCTGGAGGTTAGTTTTCCGCTGGGAGCGCGTATTTACTGTGGTATAGCAGAGCCCGGTGATGATTGGGCGATCCCAGGTGGCTTGACGCAAGGTAAACTGACGGGCTGATATATAATACACTACATCCCCCATCTATCTATTAAGCGGGTAATGGACTTGCGGAACGCTGTTCGCATCATAAAATGACCGAACATGGTGAACTGGAGGCTCCTCGCTCCGCTATAGTGACTAAAGAATTGCAATTACATCTTTGGGAGGAGTTGTTCTAGGAATTGGGTATTCAGGAGTCAGACACATATTCAATAGCAGAGCGCATATTCAACCGGGGAAATTCCGGTCTTCCAGACTATGCAGGGCTGATGTATGGTCAGTTTGGGAGACAAACTCTGCTTATGCGGCTCCTACTGTATACAGTGTGCGTGTCATTCTGGGAATTGCCTTAAGCGATCGTCACCAGTGATGACCCACAAGTGATGACCGGGCATCTTACCTCGTACTTCAAAGGCCGTTCTGGCCTCATATCTACAATGTAACCATATTCCTATTTCAATATTGCGGGGCTGGTACAGATTCTGCACACTTGGTCTTACTGGATTATCGAAACGACTGTAGATATAAAGCAAGCCGTCTCCCAAGATTGTTCTCTTCAGGATCAGGCTTCCTAGCCTCACGCACTGCATGCGCCAAGCGCAACAGTGTCCTCCCTCGTAGGCCTGGCGAGCCTACGTTGTATCATCCCCTTCATGGCCACGGGCCCCATGTCGTATATCTTGTGCCCCCTCGTAGGAATGGCGGTCCTGCGTTGTATCATCC
>JAMAAV010000053.1:0-35181 GCA_023625155.1 Aspergillus sp. B3601
ATCTAGCTTACTAAGTGATGACTAAGCGAGGTCGACCCCTAGGGGCAGGCGGCACCGGAGGGCAGTATGCTCCGACACAACATTTGTGTCACGTGAGCCAACCGATTTGTTCATTCCGCCTCTCGCTCGATCCCAGAGAGTACCATCCATGTCGCCATGATAGTTCTTATACGTTCTTCGGGAGTATCTGCGTAAATTCAAAGGATGTATATACTACACAATTTCAACATACCAGTACCCGTGGGGTGTATATCAATTAGGGGTCGACAGCTCCATAATTCTCGGCCATGGTCTAGCCAAGATGAATACGTTGGCGTTCCTTTTATAATTCTCGAACAAGTTGGCTTCTCTAGTCCTTGTACGTCCGTCTTCCCAGCCTCTCAGCACCTAGCACACTTTTCGACCTCGTGTCCGCTCGTATTGTGGTGTGTTCCCGGGATAGATTGTACCCGCAGGACTGAAAACCCGTTCAAATGAATTCTGTCTCCCACCGCAAGATTTGAGGTCTACTATGCTCCGTACAGATTCACTGAAGTTTACACAACGACGCCTGAAGCACCGGCCCTTCAGCGCACCACTAGGTTAACACTAATTGGTTTACGCTCAAAATCAGTACCCCACTTCAGCGCTCCCGCACTACAGTTGTGCCAGCACTCGAGATGAGTCTCAGCCATGGACAGCGACACAAGACAGCGGAGCGCGAGATTCCAGATACCTTTACAGGAACAGTCACCCCTAGCTGCCCTTTTACTTGACATAATTAGCAATGGTCTTTACTGTAGGTATCTACTAGGGCGATAGGCCAAGGAGCTGTATGAACGTCTGCAGGAGAACTTGCTTGCTGGATTCTGAGTCACCACGCAGCGAGGAAGTGGCAGACCTTTTAATTGTAGTCCAATCAAGCCAAGGTGGTCCTTCATCAGACGAACGAGCTACTGATCTTAGCCTATCAATCGCCCTGCATCGATTAAAGCTTGCTGCCGCAAAAGAATCTTTCACAAGACCTTGCTCGAATGCTGCTGCATTCCTGAAGCGCAGCCACTTCAGTATATTCTGTATATATACAGAGAATGGAAGCTAGGTGGCGAGAAACAAGCATAGGACAAATTATAACATCATTTCTCAAATCTTTAGAATACTGTCTCAAAAAATGGGGAACAAATTATGTAACATATCAATGCCCCTATTAACTTGTCCGCTTAATACCTGAGTCGTACGTTTCCTTCCACAATAGCAAACCTTTCTGAGCTGTCTCACGCCATTCTGGAGCTGACTTAAGCTTGCCTTGTCCTGGAAAACCTTCAAGGTCCTTCTCATCCTGAATCCACTCAAAATTCTGGTCCCTATCACTCAGCGGGATCTCGCTCCCTCCATTAAGTTCCACCCTATAGTTGGGCTGGTACCAGGATCGATCGTCCATTGTCCCTGTATGCTTGTCAAAATCAATCAGGCTTAACTCACCCTTCAGACCTGTCTTTTCCTCTAGTACACGCTTGCCACCGTCGGAAGGTTTTTCACCAGCAAAGACCTCTCCACTGGGAATAACTAATTCATCCTGGTTTTCTCTCCAAGATCTTCGCACAAGAAGAAGCCCAAAACAAGATACCACCAGTAGAGAAGCTCTAATTGAGCTGGGTTCTCTATTAATAGCAACAATATCTTTTGACTGACTGATGCGGGGGGCAGGCACATTATTTATGAAAACTTCATCAGGGGGTATGCTCTGCAGCATAGATGCAACAGCGCCTGCAGGATTGGCAGGATATCCAGAAAGGTGTCCCTTGATATCGAAATAAGAAGCGGGATAAGGTGCCTGAAAAATTGCGCTTGCATAATTCTGGCCGAGTTCTCCCAGTTCATGTTGCTCCCAGGTGATGCGCAATGTATCAGGCTGGCGGATGAGCGGAGTGTAGAACTGAGTAAAAATAATACTTCTTCCGCTCAACCTTATCATGATTTTGTCCTTATTACTATCAGCGGTTGAAGATGGTAACTAAATAAGGCATAACTTACTAGGAATATAAGCCCCCAGTCCCTTAAAACAAAGGCATGAGCAGTCTCAAGAAATTCTCCTTTCCAAACACCACGCAGGGTGTACTGTTCGATCCGATCTCTGTCGATCGATTCGACCCGAGGCTTGTGCTGCCGGATAAATTCCCTGGCAATTTCCTTAAGACGATTGTCGACAATGTCATCGGTAGGTGCATAGTAGTCGCGAACGTGGCCCGTTTCATTCATATCATTGGCGATAGTAATAATTTCATCGACCATATGTGACAGACTGGCGGAAGTGAGTTGGAGCTCTCCTCCTGATTGATTTGATAGCAGACTGTCAGCAGCTTTACGAACAGTCTCTAGAAAGGGATGATAATATGAAACAAGCTTGCTTGAAATCGTCTTCCGTTTTGTGGCGTAACTTGAGAACTCGGACGCAAGCGAAGAACTCACGCGGACGAAACGTGAGTCTTCGATATGCAGCTCATCTTCTCCCCCAAATGCCTGAACACAGTATGCCAGTATTAATTCCTCTTCCCTTTCCAGTACAAGCAGCATGTCTTCCAACATCGGCATCTGTTCTAATGTACTGTACACAGTGGGACCACTACTCGTCCATATGGAATAAAGGGCTGTTCTTGCTGCGCGTTTCATCTGTTCCTCGGGAATCTACGTCTGTTAGCGGGGCAATAGAAAAGTAGAAAGTACATCTGACCTCAAGCATTACTGGAAACCAGTTCATTGTCGTCGGGCCTAGGCCATGGCCCCGTTGTCTTTCCAGCTCGCGGTACCTTTTCCTTTGCTCGGCATTACGGTTTCGTATGTTTTGAGCTTCACTGGAGGCAGACCAGATGTCCACGCCGGTATCCCTACGCGGGCTGTTAGCGAGGAAGAAGACCTAGCAACACAGAAGCTCACATTCCAGAGATGTTCACTTAATCTGAAGATGACGAACAAATACCAAGCAACAAGCAATGTAAACATAAAGAATGATCTGGATATCGGATTCAATCCCTTCCAGCGGTATGAGGCAGTGGCACCCTTATATATCAAAGCTCTAGAGGCCTCAGATAGGCAGTCCGGACCAATTTCTACCAACTGCAGTGGAGACCCCTAATCCCTGTCCCTTCATCACGGCAGCAGCTATACAAACCACGGCATAAAGTAATTTCGCTTGTGGAACTTGCTGCTCTAGATTTGAGTTTACCCTAAGCAAAGTACATGTGTGTCACATCCCTGTCATGGCCCACCCAGGCATTCCGGAAATATCTCACGACGACAAACATGAAGATCAGTACATGCAGCAAAGAAATACTTAATATATACCATTTGAAAAAAAAAAAAAAAATAATAAAAAATAAAGAAAAAGAAAAGAAAAGGCTAAGTGGGAATTGATCCTTCACGAATGATAAAACTGCTTCAAAGACGTAGCTCCGCCGGATACGCATTGCACCTCATCGAATGTGAGCTTTCGGGGAAAAGTACCGCCAGCAGTAACAACAGTGAAAAGCCCCTCTTTCCGATTAGGCTTTCCCTCATAGG
This sequence comes from Aspergillus sp. B3601, assembly GCA_023625155.1. Lineage (NCBI taxonomy): Eukaryota > Fungi > Ascomycota > Eurotiomycetes > Eurotiales > Aspergillaceae > Aspergillus > Aspergillus sp. B3601. Next base: position 3,538 of record JAMAAV010000053.1, read on the forward strand.
CAGCAGATTCTATTCGAGTGATCTTCCGCAGTCAGATTCCTGGCGTCAAACGTAGAGGGCATATGCTCACGGATGAAGGCAAGGCCGGATTCTTGGGTATACTGGCAAAAAGTCTTCCGATTTCTGATAGGCTGGCCACTTCGCCTTGGTCTAGCTCCGTGTGGGAAAGAGCATCGGCTTTAAAATTCATGCTATTAGACTCTACCCCGATATGCTGGTTCTCTGCAGCCTCACCTTCAACAGCATTGACATAGCAGGAAGAGCGGTCCTGTCCGCCCAGGGCTTGTCAGTTGGGCAACCTATAATCAGAAGATCTATGAATTACCTTCCAGGGGGACCTCTTGACGTTGCGTTCAGAGCCTCTACTGGGCTTCATTTCCCGCGAAACTGCAGACAAGTCGTGGACTCCTTGTTTCCTGGCGCCCCAACACGGGAAAATGTTGCCAAACCAAGACATAGTGGAAGGAAGCGCGCAGGAGACAATCTGAGAAGGATGAATCAAGGGCAATAAATCTGGTCTGTGCCAAATTGCGGTGTGTATCTGGGGACAAGGCTGGAGTTTTTATAGAATAAGTACCAAATTGAGGAAGAAAATCCTTTTGCACGAATAATCTCGAGGTTGCTCCCTGTTATGGTTGGAGCTGTTGTTGCTACACTAGATTACACTCCATTACATTGCATCTCATTGCATCACAATGTCTCCAGGTGCCATAGCCGATGATCGCCAAACCTTATTGTAAGCCGAGCCGGTCTAGACGGATCTCGACTTCATCATCAGCTCTTGCATTACATTACACTGCATTGCATATCCTTGTTAACCAACCTCAAAAGTCGCGAAGTAAAGCCACTTGGGCCGCAAGAGTCTTCGACAGCGCATTACGCAACCTCAAACACTTGAGACTATATCCCAGGGTTATAGAAGGTTGCTTTCGCAGTCGTAAATACTCGAATCTCCTTTATATCTGCCGCGTTTCTCTGGTATAAGGATTGCTAGGGGTCCTCTTCGACTCTTACGGCCGTGGCTCGCTTCTCGGATCCTGCAGCGAGTACATGGTATTGTGACCCTGCCGTACCCCCCCCCCCCCCCCCAAACAAAGTTCCCACCACGCCTCGCTACTCTTCATTATCCGGACAACGTATCCATTTTCTCGGAGCTTGCAGAGTGAACGCGGCTAATTCCTGTCCTGTCCGGTTTATCTCCAACTGGCAGCAATGCCTTAATGGAATTGCTGAAGGGCCCGTTGTGTGGTTTCTCAAGTCTTTCACATCGTCCCCGGTCTTTTCAGAGTTGTGCCCCCTGAAGCAAATCGAAGGTAAGAGAATGGACTGTTAGTGCTCCGATTTAAACTTGTTCTCGATATACCAAGTTTGGGATTGGATGCACTCTATCGTTAGATTATCAGCTTATAATAGTCGGCCCAAACCCGCTGGGAGATCTATTTACCAGAGCTCAATACGCATTGCTCTTACTCCAGAAGCAAACAATCTGACAGGGAAATCAGCTTGGCATGATATTTCCAGTACCAGAAATATGCGCCGAAGTTATACGAGCTTACACTTCAACACCGGGAACGAGTATAGTGACTAATTCCGGATACGGAGAAAATGCTGGCCATGAACTGTCTTGATCTCAGGCGCTTACCCAGGCGACCAGACGTCCCAACAGTATTTCAATCGCACCTTAGGAGGTATCATAGGTATTGTACTCAGACTACGCCGAACGCGCCGTTCTTAAGCAGTTTGCCTTATTCCTTCAGTCCGTTGCTAAATATTTTGACTCGTCGCGATCACCGACGCACTTTTGGTCTTTTACTCCCTCCATTATCTCGGTTCCTTTCGCCCCATCTTTCGTTATGGTTTCTTGATCCGATAGCATTGGAATTCTTTCGATTAACCCAAAAGCTAACAAACCGAATAATTCTGCATCTGGTTGAGGGCATGATTTAATTCAAGATCCATACAAGTGGGCGGAGATTCGGAGATTTCGTATCAACAATAATCCGGTCTCCGACGACGAGGGGCATCCCACTTACCTCATCGGGCACCCATCAGTTTTGCCGTTTAGATATGTCTTTCCTGTCGCTTTCTTTATTCCGCCGTGAAGCTTCAAACTTATTACACTTATATATTTACTCTACTTCGGCTGCATCCACGAAATCTACTTACTTTTTCTTGTACGCGCAGCTACCTCGCGACGTAGTTTTCTGTCACGTCGAAGCATACGCCTTCCACTGGGCGCTGGAGAAGACTTCCATCGGCAGATAATGGAGAAAGGGTTAGCAGAGGAAACAATTGATGACAAGATGAATCCCAATGGACCCGTGAGTTGAACATTGCCTTTTTTCCTCCTCGTTCGTTCTGCCCTTTAAATAAAAGCTAATTATCAAAAAACTCAACTAGACTATATATGACGTGTGGAAACCGGCAGACGGACTGTTCAAAGCCGAGGCTGCTGCCAAATTGATTTATTTCAGATCAAGGAGCGAAAGTTCCGATGGATTCGTGAGAGTCGTTGGAGGGGAGGAAGGATATACAACTGGTGAAATAAGGACATTCTTTGTGCCCCCCAACCATAGTTGTGAAGTCCTAGGCTGCGAAATTAAGTTCACTCGAGCTTGAGGCTTGTCATCCGAAAATCATGAATTGCCTGCATCAACAATGTGCGATTCACCCTGATATTGCAGGACCCATCTTCATGCTCGTTAGTGGGAATGATAATGGTCACGCAACCTGTAGTGTTACCTCCCTGCGACTCCTCTTTGGCCCATTCTTGGCTAGAGGTAATCCCCTCTAGCATCTTTCCAAGAAACGATGGAATATCATCGCGCCTCACAAGCGAGTATGCAAATTGAATTTCTATACTGGTTCAGCTTGGTTCCACCCAACAAATTGTAGCTTAACTTACGCCTCGGTTCTATGCGTGGGAAAAGCGATTTCATAAAAGCAAGGTACCGACGATTCCCAGCGAAGCCTTGTTCTGCTGCGATGGCTTCTAGGAAACCCTTCGTTTCAGGACCGAGTGTGAAGTAGAATTCTTCGTGGTTCAGACGTATCAGGCTCTCAAGTACTCGGTCGAAAACTTTTCGGGCACACTGAGTCGGAGTAATGGACAAAATCGCAGCTAGGAAGAGTTGTTCACTGGCATCCTGAATTGTTCGATAAGCCTTTCGGGCACGTGATTTCCGCCATTTCGTGACCAGCGTTTCGCGGTCATTAGGGGCTTCGTCAACCCAAGCAAATAAAAGACGACGGTCTTCTTTCAACACCTTGCGATCTTCTATGCTTAGCCCGTGGCTTTTGAGGCTAATGACCTTGTCTCTGATAATACTTAGCTCCATGACTTTCGTAAGCTAGGTTCATGGACAGATTGTGCCGGAATGGGTTTGAGTGAAATGCAGGGAAATGTAATGGAATGCAATGAAATGCCGGCACTTGAAGGGATTTATCATTTTCTGGGTAGGGACAGCTGTGCTATCCTTAGGAAGGCCTGTGCAGGTGCTCATTTCATTACGTTGCATTGCATCACATTACATTCCATCTATGCTGGTGACGAATGGTCACGAGGTTGGTGCATGTCTGAGCGCAAAACCACACGGATGTGTCGGGCTGAAAGGGATCGATCGAAGCAGTGGGCCTCACCAATCACTTTCCGAGGTAACCCTGCGGAAGAACGGACGGCAATGGCTCATCTCAGAAGACTAGACGCCGGCACAAACTCAGTCTCAGCAGCCTTCGACCTTTTCCTCCCAATTATATCGCGCAGTGTGATCAGGTTAGCCGTCTTTAGGACTGTGCTTGGGGGTCCAAAGTCCACGGACAGCCCCACTTCAGCGGCGATCGAGGTACTTCGGCGAGAATCACGACCGTCCAACGAGGATCTTCTGATTCGTTCTTCCGCAGCCTCCAGACAGATGCTTAACCTCCCAAACTTGCCCACAATCTCTGCACCCCATTGGGTCATGTTAGCCGCGCGCTGAATGAAACTCCAAATGTTGCGTCCAAATTTATGTGTCGAGAAACGAGGACCTATCAATCCCTGGAAAGCAATCCTCTTGTAACCCGTCAATGCATATCCAACGAGACTAGGCAGTAGAATCCAGAGATATAAATCAGAGCTCATTCACCCTCATGGACTGTAGACTTAAATCTCTGATAGCCGTTCCTTTGGTTGCCACAGAATTTTCCTACCTCTTTACATACCAATTTCTAGCCTAGGTGAGTTCAGTCCTTCCATTTTCAGTTTATCAGTGCTGACTAATCTAGCCTGTAGCCATGTCCGGGTTGAAGAACTCTGGAAAGAAGGCGGTCGATGCCATCTTGAATCCGCAAAAGATCGACGTTGCTTTCCAGAAATTCACCAGGCCTACCGTTGGAGCTGGCAAAACTACATTCCCGACTTCTCAACGGGACTTGAAAAATATCGGGTTCCATTTCGACCTTGGCGACCACACCCGTCAAGTGCCCGACACCAGACCCGATGCGAAGCCAGACGCTACCCGGACCGCCAATGTTTTCCAGTGGCAAGCAGCTGCGCAAGCCGAGTCAAAGTCAATCAAGGACTGGATTCAAAAGAATGGATCGCATGCAGTGATCCAGACACTTGAGGTCCCAGTAGATGCCACCAAGGAGGAGTTCGAGGAGATTCTAAGAACAGCAGCAAAAAAGCTCTAAGCTCCTAGTTGCCTCGTTCCCTTAGGTACCTAGTGCTCGTGTATCGATAGTCGACTATCTTTATGGGCATGATCACGTTGTCTTAGGGGGAAAATTCATGGTGCTATTTACTCAACGCCTCTAATCTTTTATGGGTGATCCATTTATTTAGTTTTTCCACACTCCTTCCTTGCTCTTTAGTTCTTTCTTTGCCCTTATGTTGTGTCGCCTGTAGCCTAGAGTTGAAGACACTTCCGATCTGTAGATCTAGCCTTTAGTAACAGCGTGCTAATAGAGCTGAATAAGGGTTTCTAATAATAGACCACTGTAACCAGTCTGCGGATCACATGGAAGGTGAAGGCGGAATCGAGCTGACCTCATCTCATTCCCGGCAGACAGAGAAAACGAAGCTCCGCCTTCAGTTGCCAACTTACAAGTGAGCCCACTCCCGTCAACATCCGCTCAATGTCTTGCCTCTCTTATTATTCTTGAACAATGGTGATGTTTCCTCAGAGACTCGCCATTGCTAGAAACGTTTCACACATTCCGTGTTTCCGCAAACCGTGGGACTGTTCTAAGCAGCCTGCCATGTCTGTTTCATCCCGCCATCACTTATCCACCAGTCCAGCAGCACACCACGAGGAATTCTTTCGAAATACATCACGACGATGGATGTTAGTTAAGATTATGATGGTTCTGGTCTCGGTTACTGAGTGTCAGCTAGATTCAACGAGACCGACCGTCTAAACGAGCGATTCGTTAAGTTTCGACCAACAGAGCTCCAACAGATCGCCGGCGAAGCTGTACAACAAGACTTTTGTCCTGATATTTCTAAGCTTGCAGAGGGAGGCTTCAACAAAGTGTTTATTCTGCGAGCAAGGAATGGTCGTGAGATGATTGCACGAATCCCCACTCCCATTGCCGGGCCTCCCCATTACACGACTGCCAGTGAGGTGGCGACGATGGACTTTTTGCGAGCTGTTCTCAAACTGCCGGTACCGGAGGTCTTGGCATATTCAACAACATCGGACAATCCCGTCGGAGCAGAGTATATTTTAATGGAGCGGGTGGAGGGGGAGAGTCTTTCCTCACGGTGGTTATCCCTCACAACCGACGAGGTAAAAGAAGTCATGACACAAATCGCAGAGATAGAGAGGAAAATTTTTGACTTCCAGTTTCCTGCGTATGGAAGTTTATATTACAAGAAGGACCTTGACGGGGAAACCCAGGTACCAATCGTGGAAAATTTTGTTATCGGCCCTGTGTCTGCCGGGCAGTTTTGGCATGGCGAACGAGACAAAACAGAAATTGACCGTGGGCCCTGTGCGTTTTCCCCTTTCTCCCTTCCACTTTTTCCATGGTTTAAGAAGAACCAACATGAACTGGGCTGATCATTGTCATAGGGCTTTCACCCGTGGACTGTATTACCTCCGCGGCTCGCCGAGAGATGACCGTCATTCAGTATCACGCCAAAGCTCAGCCTCGCCAGACATTCCTTCTACCAACTACTCATGACATTCATCCCTCCGAGCACAGCTCGTTACTTTCGCAATTCCTACAATTGGCGCCTCATTTAATTCGACCGGGTTCTTCCAGCGCTCCGACACTAAGACACCCCGATTTGAGTCTGGGTAACATTTTATTGGCACCTGGGTCCACCAAAATCATCAGTATCATTGATTGGCAGGATGCCGTGATATTCCCGCGCCTCATGCAAGCAGGTTATCCTGTATTTTGTGAGCACGACTCCTCCCGGCCTCAAAGTCTGCAGATTCCATCTCTTCCTGATAACTTCAACGAGATGAGTATCGACGAACAAAGACAATCCAGAGCCATTTTTCGCTTAGAAGAGGCCAACCTCTACTACACAGCCGCGACAGGTGTACACAATAACCAACACATGGATGTTTTGAAACTTCCTCATCTCGGAATGCTGCAGTATCTTCTTCGCCAGACCGGGTATCCTTGGGACGCAGACGTAATTAACCTACGTGCTGCGTTAGTAGGCATCACGACTCCGTCAGTATGGAGCAAAATCTCCTCGGCAGTCTGTCCAGTTGTGTTCAGCGATGAGGAACGAGAGGCTGCTATAGCGGAATCGCAGGAATGGAACGAATCTGAACAGCTATTGTCCAGGGTTAGAGAACATCTCAATATCGATCTGGAAGGTGGGACCGAGCCGGACAACTTTGAGAGGGCAGTGGAGGGCAATCGCCAGTTTCGAATGGAAATGGTTAGGCAAGCAGAGGCGGACCAACAGGAGATCTGTTGGCGTAATTGGCCGTATAAGGATAAAGAAGACAATAGCATGCCTCGTCAGAGATAATCACGTTGCGCCGCAACATTAGCTTCAATGCATTCTAGTGGTCATGCGAAGTGGTCCTAAAAATTTGCGTAATGGCTGAGGATTGTATCTCCTTCGTGTCCGTATGCCTGCTCGAGAGCTGGTTCAAAGCCATGGCAACCTCTCTCCTGCATGGCCTCGAGAACGCCATCAAAACCGGAGCCCAAATGGCAAAGGTGGCGTCCGATACTGAAGCTAAAGATGCCGCGATCGGATTTAGCAAAGAACATACTGTCTATGCTACGTTGATCGCACTGGGAATACTGGCTATCTTGATGCCATGGGCACTTGAGATTCTGGGATTCGGCAAGCCAGTGGTCGCGCAAATAATGGGAGATGCTGTGAACCACTAACTTGCTAGTCGCGCGCATACAATTTGAGGGAATTTAGAGCGGCTGAAACCAATCAGATAGGGAAGAACGGTGAAGGCGAAACTCTCTTCTGCGTAAGCACGGACAGCAATGGCTTATCTCGCTATGGCTTTCCCCTGCTTTGATGATCTTGTCGATCTGGGCGCCTGGTATCGCTGAAGGGCTAAATCCAGGCAGCTCTTAGCCAGTTACCCGGGAAATGATCAAATAGTACGGTGGGCAAGCCTTGTAAGCACTATGCTTGACATACAAATATTCCCTTCCCAACCTGCCCTTCCTCGCAGTCAACAAAAAAAGAGCAGCCATCCTTCTTGCCCATGATCATTCAGTGCACCTAACCCCCGATCCAAAGCCATCGCAATTCTATCTAAATATACAATGGGTTTTGATGCTGCGTGCAAATAGGCTGATTCTGCGGCTAAATATGCTTTATATTTTCAATGCGTGGAGCGTATCTATCGAAACATGCTATCTGATGTGACACTGCTAACAGAGGATCGAAATGTTAACCCGGAAATGGACAGTAAATTGCGACATGGACGTAGATTCGATACTTAACCTGATTACTAAGGGTGAAAGGGTAAAGGTGCCTTGTTTAGTTACTTTCAGCGGTTGGGGATGAAGTGGCATTGGGTTGTATGAGATACCAGTTTCGGATTAATAGATGAGCATGCAATTATGGGTAGATAAACACTGGTCGATTAAAGAAGATAGAGGCGATCACAAACGGCCCAAAGGTACGAGTATTGGAAAACAAGACTCGAACCCGCAATGTATATTATGGAGTGAATGGCTGTGGCTAGGACGAAGATCGTCGACCACATGCGTCCGGCCTTTGCTTTGCCGGACAAGCCAAAAACTTCAGCTTTCTTGACCATCGTCCTTGCAGGGATTTCAAACCCCTTCCAGCGAACCTGCGACCGAAATCTTCCTCGATCCGTTCCCACGCAAGCTTTCTGCCCACCAATTCCCGGAGGAGCGCGTCTTCGACAGCTGAGAACGGACGGCTTCGACGGCGAACAGAGAATGGACGAGGTGCTTCGGCTCTAGCCCTTGCCCTTGTTCGAGGACCACCAGGTGCAGCACCTTCAGTGTATCTCGGGACGGTATACGCGGGTTTCTTCTGACTGCGAAACGTTGGTTGGGGGATTTGAGGCGTGCTACATATGCTGATCGCGGTCACACGCTGGGCATTTTCGTTTCTAGATAGAGAATGCTGTGATTCTTCAACCAACGTGTCTGACAAACCGTCCTTGCTTCCATCAGTGAGATGCTTTGTTTGGCCATTATCATACTGGCCGACATCATCGGTATCACTGACGTAACTTCCGCAGGACCATGAGCCTGTTCCGTGATTTTCAGAAGAGGTAGCGCTTGCTTCGTCGTGACATGACCGGTCATCCGCACGTCGAGGGGCGTCCGAAGGCACACATCTGTCGGCAACAGAGCCCCATAACGATTCTGGATGGGGAAAATCGTCGCCGTTGATGCTGCCTGTCGCGCCAGAGTCGTCGTTTTCAGGCCCAAGAGATTTATCTGAAACAGCAAGGATCGCTGATAAGCAAGATAGGAATCAAAGACATAGGGGATCCTTACGAACCTTCACCAAAAGGGCGGATGACGCTCTCCATGTCGAGACTGCTAGTCACTCCGACTGAGGATACAGTTGTATGATGGCGCGAAGAAGGCCCTTTCGGCTCATAATTCACAGAGATGGTTTGGCCCTGGTTAACGTATTGTGCTGCCATCTCGCGAACTGGAGTAACAGGCTTGGGGGCAGGGGGGGTATAGGCATGGAAGTGCATGGAAATGGGTGGTTTTGGGGGCAATGGGTGGTTGATTGGGGGAAAAGGAGCGGCGGACAAAGGGCTATTGTAAGAAATCTGGTGGTCCATCCTGAAAATCGAGCAAAGGGGAAGGCAAAGTGTATATAGAGGAAACTGAATATGCTGTCTGTGTCGCCGTTTAACTCGGGGAGGACCAGGGTATTTATAACTGCGGATCAGGCAACGACGGAATTGCGATTCTTGAGATTTCGACGAAGAGAAGTGTCACGCCTCCGAAAGCAGACTCAGCGCAGAATGGCCCGATTGTGCACCCCGGCTCACGCGCCTCGGGTTTTGACGTGGTATGCACTATTCAGCCCATGCAATCGGCCATTGCAACGACCTCAATGGGGCATTATCCGCAAAGAGTAAGTTCCGGACACACGGCACGGCACAGATTAGGTGAAACCCATGTCAGCCTTTGGGCTCGGCAATCTTCCATTTAAATGGCCACGTTTGTAGCGTCATGCTTTCCACAACGCTCGGGGCGCAGGAAACGGGAAGATCGAGAAATCAGTCACTCGTCGGCTAACGAGGTTCCACGAGAATGTGATAGATGATGGCGATGTCGGCGAAGGCAGTGGAGCCATAGTTGAGGTATTTATGCCATTGGACATGTTTCTCCGAGACTCTTGTCGCCATACAGGCAGTCCAATCGTAGCCCACAACAAGCGAGATTAGTATAGCCGGGGCGAAAGCGGGGGCGCAAAAATGAAGGTGTAGGACGGGCGGCCGACGCCCAGAGGGGAGGGGAGAGGTGGAGTATGCATCATGCGCAACGCGTAATCAGGCTTGGTTGGAGCCTGCTGGGGGTTTGGAGGGTCAGACTCTTGAACGAAGACAGTCGAAAGTGCAGATACCGTAGAAGACCAGCAGGCAATGTGATGCCCCAGATAAACAAATGCCCTGACAGTGGCGGCTGGTAGAACAAGAAACTATGAACCATTTCACCAGATAGATCAGAGTAGAAAGGGCAACAAGTTCAGGTGAAGAGCCGGTCCAAGCTGACGGGGCAGGGAACTTGGAAGTGGAGGGGACGAGAAAAGGGCGCAGCCGCAATTTCCGACCAAAAAAAAGGGGGCGACGGGTGCGGACATCGTTAAAGTAGACGAGGGCAAGGGGTCGCGATCGCGTGGGTGCAGAATATGGGAGGGTGGAAGGGGAGAAAGAAGGAATTGGGAAGGGCGAGGGTCAGGAACAGCGAGGACGGTCCTTATATACTCGGCGGCGCCGGCGGGCGGTGATGACGATACGGCGTACGGGGCGACTATCCCCGAAGGGGCAAAACTAACCCAAGGCGGGAATTCACAGGTCCTCGCTTTACAAGATATATTAAAACAGAATATAGATTAGGTAGCAGAATAAAAAAGTTTTCTCTAATTATAGGTCAGTGAACAGGCGGTGGGCTATCTTGGTGAATTCTGGCTGTTGGAAGCATTGCGTAGACTTGCCCAAGCCCATAAATATTTCTACAAGCAGTCCACGTGATTGTAGAGTGGGAGGGGGTAGTGGGGTATATGTAGTGTATATAGGGTGACTCCTTTGTCGGCAAAAGATCAGTGTCCTTCTATGGCGGAACAACTCAAAGTCGAGGTCACGCCAAATAGCGACGTCAACAAGTCTTCCTCAAGAACTATTGCAATTGATATTCCTGAATGTATTGTACGTTTAAGTTTGCAGCCAGGATAGAGTGTACTCCGTACCACGAGTGTAAGGTTGATTAAGAAAAGTACTGAGATTCCACCACAACCAGACAAAAACCGGTGGGAGAAATCAATTCGCGGATGCTACCTCAATGGCCTTTGTGGCAAGGACCTCCTTCTTTTTGTATTTCTCCGTCCTGGGAACGCAAGATGATTTATCTAGTGGTACATAGCAAATCTATCGGGCCTCAGCTCCATTATGATGCTTCTGCTGCGGGACAGCCGTGTAGACATCAATGCGCTGTACTCTGGCGGGTGGTCCGCGTTGTCGTACGTCGTACGCCGAGGGAATCGCGCCGCTGTTCGGCGGCTTCTTGAATCCGGCGCGGACGCGGGCATACAACACGTTGACGGTGTCACACCACTGAACATGGCCGTAGCTCAGGGAGACGAGGTGATAGTACGAATGATTCTAAAGGACACTCCTCGTCACAGAGAATTGTGTCTTGCTGCATCTACTGGCCGGGCCAATATCGTCCAGTTACTGCTTGATCATGGCGCTAATATCAACGAAGAAGATGATTACGGCCGAATTCCATTGGACCGCGCCAGGAAAGCAGGCCATGTTGATGTAGAGGAAACCCTGCTGGAGCATAGACCTTTATAATGTCCTCGTCACTTGTCTGCAATTAGAATTTATTTTTCTCCAGTGATCTGATCTGGACCGCAAGCCAAGGCAGAATGGAATGCGAGAGGATGGGCTCTCCATACTAGGATCCCTGCCATGTGAGAACGAAGTGAGTATCATTCTCACCCGAAGAGTGGATTTCACTGTAACCTATGGCAACCAGTTTTAAGCTGAGTATCAGCAAGCTGTGCTCTTTTGAGATGCTGATACAGGACCCATCTGCGTTAGTTTTCCATTCTACGTAGTCCCAGATCAAGGAATGCAGTCGTCCCAGCGCACGAGGTAGCTCCATGAGTGCCAAAGTCCAATATTATGGCGTATGGAGTAACCGCCGCAGCTTACTGTACGTTCGACCACGAGGCCCAAATCGATCTACATCGGGAATGTTTTGTCGCATTCATCTGACAGGGTCTACGGGGCAAATAAGCATGAATGCGACAACCCGTGTCTGATCAAATCTCGACCTGGACGAAAATGAAAACACAAGGCACGGTTTCAAACCTGATTGGAACATCGTCGCTGCGACCACATCCCGAAAATGAGGTCCATTCCTAAGCATGCATAAGAGACGCCGCGATTTTGCGCACCCGCACGTTTTATGCGGGGTAGGGCATTCCTTGGAAGGGATCCCCCACGGGGATTATATATTGATATAGCAACCTCTTGCACGGGCGTCGAGGTCAGCCCAAACAACTTCAAGCGTCATGTTCTCTGCTACCGTTCTAGTATTCTGGATGCTTGCCGCAGTTGCAGTGAGCTATGCCAATCCTTGTTCACAGAAGTACTGCCGCTAAATCTCCCTCCCACTAGGTGTCTGGTCTCGCTGTCCACCGCGGAAAACCAGAAGGTACGTGAAGCCAAGTATGGAATGCCGGAGATCAGGAACGGAGTAGACTAAACTGAGTGATGTGTCATTTCCCCGTGTAGGCACAAGAATGGTTGAAGGCCTTGACGTCACGCCAAAAGGTGCGCGCTCTACCAAGCGTTGGTGAACGGGAAACTGACGGTGTGGTGCCAATGTACCAGGCTGCCCAGCGGGTAGACATTTGCACAGAAAGCATTCTCATGCACATTTCAGGACAGGCCAAGGTTGCTAAAGATAGGTTCGGGCCGTGTGTGATGGGTCAAATCATTACTGAAATTGAGGGGCAAGAACGCTGTGGGTGGGCATCTCGGTCTTGCTGTGGTCAGACGTGACGAGACAATTAGCCTAGTGATCCGACCTTATAAATAAACTGTAGAACTTAGTAGGTTTGTTAACTAAAGAATACGAGATGCGTCAAGAGATAGAACTGAAAGGTAGACTAGCCTTGATTCCGAAGATAACAGACACTAGGTAAACTTCTTATATACTGCTCAATATCAAATCTTTCAAATCACTTTGGTATGACCGATCTGTCGTCAAAGCGATCATATCGCCGTGGTTTGACCAATATGACGGTTATTCCTGTCATCATATCGATACAGCCGTATCGAGATGCTCGGCACCGGCGTATGGTTTCTCCGCTGTTGTCATAGCGCTAGCTGCGGCGCAGTAGATTCATTGGCTGACAACGTCCGTGTTCTCTGACAACTCTATATAAGCGTTGCGAACAGACAGTGACTTGAGTAACAAGGTTCATTTGGAGCAGAGGTATCTAACAGATTAATATCTCAGCTCCGTATGTTGCCCTTTTGCTAATATTTCATAAACGTGCAGCCATATAAACGCACGATTTAACGATTTCCACCCTTCTACCAATTAGTTATTACCTATGTAGGAGCTCCGGATATAAAACATCGATAGCTAAACACCACCAACAAGAATTATTTCCCCAATAATAGGCACACCTGCAGCCTAGAATGTCACCTCATGAAATCGGGAACTAACAGTCTTTCACGACAATGATGCGTTGTAGCACTGGTGAACAGGATCAACTTCACGCTGCCTGCGGAGCACCCACGGGATGAACCTCTGTTGTTTGGTTACCCTGAACAGAATAGTTTTGGCCACCCTGGCTGGAATAGGTTTGAGGACCCGGAGTTGCATAGGGCTGGCTATTTTGAGCAGGATACGTTGGGTTACCCTGAGCCAGGTAGCTTTGGTTACCCTGAGCAGGATAGGCTTGAGTGCCCAGAGTGGGACTAGTTTGATTACCCTGAATGGGATACGTTTGGTCACCCTGGGTAGGATAGGTGTGACTTTCCGGACCCGGACCCTCGTTCAGATGCAGAGGTGCTGAAGACGCTTGGGAATGATGCTTTTCGTGTACTGGCAAAGCAGTTTTTCTATCACGGCGCTCCAGCCACAGAGTAAATGTCTCGAGGAAAAGTGCGAAGAAAGTAAAGATACTAGAATTATTAGTCAGAGCGCACGGTTGAAAGTCAAAGTGCCTGGACATACAAAGTGAGGAAAATAAAAGCCTCGTTTGCCCATTTCTTCGAGCACGAGACACCTGGGGGTGCGTTTAGATGGCAGTCCATCTGGTTGTAGTCAACAGCGGAAAATATGAAAGCCGCAAGCCACCTATTTATTAGGTCAGTCTCTTGTGGTGTTCACTTCTAGCGGAATCGCATCCATACAAATACGAGAATATGATGTCAATGAACAGCACAAAGTCTTTCACGGGTGTACTAAGCCATGGCGAAACGAATGAGGGTATAAATATTGCGACAGACACGACGGCCTATGTGTGTCTAATCAGCCAGCTGATTAATTAAGATGGCTAGGTCAACTCACGACAATTTCCACGTATGTGATAGTCAAGCCGCGAGGGCCTCTGTTGATAAAATAGGAGGTGATACCGAGAACGATCACTGCACTGACCCATTGAATAACTCGATTGCAGATGATAAAAAACTTGAGTTGACCTTCGGTAAGAATTGAGATTGTCCGCGCCATATTGCCTACTAAAGTTGTTGCTGGACGAGGGTATGCTGTGCGGATTCCGGTCAAGATACACCACCATAAGTTCCGAGATAGTCAAGAGTCTTATATGCTCAGCCGCCTAAGTGACGTACTAGTATTGTAAGATAATTTTGAAGCGTAATCGATTCATAGTCTATAGTATAATAAAATATACGTTGATTTCTCCCATTTGCTAAACTTTAACCTTGTTTTCAAGACGCCGGAATTGGTAAGGGTAGTTGCCCAATAGTCGCTGGTAGTCGGAGTACTACCCTATATGGAGATGATCTAACATCAGTGCTCATTCCTTGCTTCGACGTCTCCAAATACAGCGGCAGCCACCAAAACTTACTCCGCCGCGGTTCACCAATCACAGCTGGCTTACTCGCCCTTCCAGCTATGGCAGTATTGCGTCCTAATATTGCCTTCCGAAAGCTTAAATAAAGTTACTGGCTAAAGTCGTCAGGATGAATGGGCATGGGATGAATGCAGCATCATTCTAGGCCTTTCCCATGCCATTCCGAGCCGCTTCATGACGTCGCACGCCCAGCCAAGACAACCATAAAACAACGAAATAGGACTACCGGAGCGGGTAAGGCATTGTAGATGCCATTTTCTATTCGGTCCATTTTGCCATCCATAAGTTTGACATCTGGACCCTCAGTCTAGAACTGATAGACCCCAAAACGTTAACCGCCGAATTGTCTGCATCGGGCGTGCAACGCAATTAGCTACTACTCCTCCCACATATCAAAGGTTCCCTTAGAACCAGGAACCCAGGTGCCACCAAGGACTTCGAGCCATGGGTGGCCTTACCAATGACATACTGTTGGAAAGTCCCGTCGACCGCGTAGCCGGACAGGGCAGCATTCGGACAGAGAGGTTCGTCGGCTTGTTTGCAGAATTCACAAACAAGACAGGATCCATTGAGCCATTTGAGACTAGCGTGGTCGCCAATCTCGAACTCAGCTACCACTTACCAGGTCACCCCTGGCGACGACCACACCAGCTCCCTCATGTCCACCTGCTACATAGCGGCATCTTCACTGGGAGGGGCCAGTCACCCTTCAAGGCGTGAAGGTCGGCATGGCAAACACCCGAGTAGCGAGCCTTGACAAGGACATCATCTGGCCCAGACTTTGAAACAGGGATTCTCTTGCATTGACGAATATTTGGAAATGGGCCCGGATTATCGAAAGGCGAAGGCTGCAAATGGTGGCCTGGACCCATTATGGTCCTATGGACAGCCACATTTCGAACTCGACTTTACGTACATGCTTAGAACATCAATTGCATCTCCCTGAAGAGAGACCATGCTACTGTTGTAGTTGACCTTGTGCGACCTATATCTGACCTGGGAGACGTCAAGAAGCAATGATCCCTCGGAACAACCTGGTATTAGCTTGAACTTCTCCTCAAGCGATCTCAAAATCATCGTAACGCGTGAACGCATTAAGTTTTAACCAAATTACAGTTGCATATTCAGAAATTGGTTGACATCTTCAAAGTCATTCTTATTGTCCATATATGACCCTGGGATCAGACATCCCATTCGCATCTCGCGGTTGAACATCGGTGATGCGGCCGAGTCATCGTATCGTAGCCCGCTATAATGTGCGGACATGAGGTCGATACCGTGAAAGGGTCTGACGCCAGGGCTAGGCCATTGCGTGTTCTGCATCTGTGCGCTCTGCAGGTCCGAGTGATCCACCACACTCGGCATAGACATGGTCTGCATCGGTGTGGCATATGTAGGGTTGTTTGGCGCCACATGCGATTCGCTCTTGACCGCGGATTGGGGGACGTCTATTTGCAACGTCGTTGGCGTTTGCGGGGTTGCATGCGCAGCGAAGGGATCTAAGAAGTGAGGCGGCATGACGGGTGAGTGTGCGCTTTCGGAGCTAGTATTTGAAGAGTCCTGGCGCTGCATGTGTCCTGGTTTCTTCTTCCACGGCCCCTGCTGCATGGCATCGACGTTTTCTTTGAATCGCTCATTGTTGCTCTGATCTAGAGCGCCCAGCTGGGTGAGTAAGTCGTGTGTTAATGGCTGTCTGTTGGGTTCGCATTTTAACGGCTCGCCCTGCCACCTTTCACCTTCGAGGAGGCGTCGATATAATTCTTGAAGACCGTTGACAAGCCACGACTGTTGTTGTTCCAGCATCTCAACATACCTGTGCGGAGGAGCGGTTAGCTTTTTGGCACTTCTGCAAAAATATCTCAAACCAAGCCAGGTGCATGCTTACCCCTTGGGGTACACTTTGTCATGAGCCTTCTTCCTCTCGCCAAAAACACAGAGTGTATTGTCTGCTCGACAGCGACCGCATGGTTTAGCGCCGTCACACTGCACCGGGTCAGCGCATCAGTGGGTGACTGGGCCGAGATCTGTTGCTTACCTTGGACTTCTTAAGTCTACAGCGATCGCAGGCTTTGCATACTCGCTTGCGAACGCCGTTATCTGAGTGTGAGTGCTCAGACGCTGGCGCCGATTGGCACGCCGTCATTGTATATATATATGTAGATAATATATGTAGAGTAGAAGTCGGAACCGAATAAGTGGAGAGGAAATCCTGGGGATAAAAAACGGCTAGTTCCCAAATTTGAGTTTCACGAGGTTCGCCCTAAGTGTTTCCCTGCTGCAGTGTTATTTTGCAGCTGTTTTCCCAGAAGCTGTCGCTGACTCGCTGGTGCAACGGTTTAATAATGGAGGTCGACAATCAACGCGCCACGTGTGGGAAGTCGATGATACAACGAGATGACAGAGCGCAAAGAAGGTTCAAGTGCTGAGGACCAATGTTATGCGTGAGTCGCATCCCAGAACCAAGGGTGGATCGGTGTATGGCCGGATCGGGAGAGAGGGTGCAACTCCGCCTGACCTTCCTAGAGCTCTTTCACACGGGGATCATGACCAAGCAACGTTGTTCCGATTTCATGAGCCCGATTCAAATTGGGAGAATGTCCTTGGGCGTTTGCAGATATCAATGTACGGTGGTAGTCCTCTAGGATACCATGGCCCCTATCTAGCTTGAGACTCTATGGAGACGGCAAACCGAGCAGACGTTTGACTCCTTCGGGTATGGAGCATGCTATTACTGTTTACCTGTTATGAATACAGAGGCTCCGCATTAACTGGCCATGAAAGCGCGATTTTTCTGAGCATAACCCGGGCAATTATCTACAGCGACGATGAAATTTGATTTTGTTTCTTAAATATAGAAATGACAACAAAAGAGCAGACACTGGCAAACTCGAGGCCAAGACAAATTTCACCAAATTTTTTTTTCCCTTCCTTTCTTTTAGTTTCCAAACTCCATATTAAAGTCGCATAAGAATTCGTAATTTGCGCCATGGCAGTCTGATATAGGCGGAATCACAGTGAAGATCGCCCAATCCATGAGAAGCACCATGGCTCTCAGTCTAGAAATGACGCTGCATTGCACACGGGAAACATAGGAGAACCGGGCACTGAGCATGCAGGTGAACCTGTCGTTATGACCCCGGCGCAGGTAGTGTGAAAGTCTACTTGCCTGCCTAGGACAACCTTTCGGAGCGTGGAGATGAACACCTATATCGTTAGTTCCATCTTTCATGGTCGCCTGCTTACGGGTTTAGTATTTAATTTTCGTTTCTGGAATTTCGCCTCTTTGGAGTTTTGGATGGATGAGACGAGACTCTCCGATCGTCAGATCGCCTCGAAATTGAGTCTCTCAACTATCGTCGTTCCGAAATATCGTTCGCAAATCCTACCAACTATGGACACTATCTCCCAAGACATAGCCGAGTATATAATATGGTAATACTTTTGATATTAGTTAATCGTCATTCGGACCCAATTAAATTTTTATCCCCATATGCTTGCCCACTTAGACGTCGGTCAATGATACTTGTCTTTGTACTCATGACTTTTTACTGATCAGTGCTTGTTGGTAGATGCTCTCAGTGATTCCATTGGAGATACCAGTCTGGCATATCTCAGGTGTTGGAAATGCTCAAAAAGCGTCACATGCCTCGTCAGAGGGAATTACTTACACACAGTGAGTAACTGCCGAGCATCTGGATGCAATGTGTTCCCAAGGCCGGCCCGTCTGGATCCTGAAAGAAAAGAAAGACGGACCACCAAACCCTTCACCGCAATGTCGAAAATGCCTTCCCTTGGCTTTTGAAACCCTATATTTTTGGTATGAGAATTCTCTCATGGGAATAAACCTAGCTTTGCTATTGAAATGTCGAGAGAAGCCGAGGTTCTACGTTCTTCGGCTTTTTCGCGGGTATCAAACCGCGTGCTGATTCTACTTGCGAAGATTTGAAAGGGTGAGAGGTATTTTTAACAATAATTGATATATTAAGCATCAAGGACCAAATGAATCAGCTTTCTTCAGGCTTGAGTTTACAGATAGTCGTCATCAGATTTGCCCCGATTATGCGAGCCTGTGATTGGCGAATGTTCCTGCAATATGCCGTAGAAATCGTCATTCCTAAGTCGTTGAGGTCAAGATGACCACCTCTTCGTCTTCAAATGAAGACCTTCATGAACGTCATTCTCCACTGGTAATGTATTCTTTATCTTCGCCATTTCCTTTAAATTTTACTCTTTATTCCTGAAATTGGACCAAAAATTAATTTATTAGCGCAACGAGGAGCGGTAATAATTTTACCCGTGGAGATATGCAGGATCCTTGTATGCCCTACTTTTGAAATGATCAGACTGTCCTCAACTAATTTCTTGGTATAGGCAAGCTTTCACTTAGCATTTGCGACATTTGCTACGAGGAACTAGGGCCAGGCACTGCGTTTCGTCGCCTTGCCTGTGATCATATTATCCATAAGCCATGTATTCATGAATGGATGAGTTCGGGAGGTACTCTCTGTCCATTCTGTCGTGCAAAAATCACATTCACCAGAGATCCTCCTATTAGGCTAAAATTTGCGCTCTTTAAAATCGGTATGCAGTCTTCATCACACCGACAAAGGCGGTGGCATGCTTCATGTCTCCGATTCAAACAACGACTTCGGTCATTTTGTACTGCCAATCGGGTATCTTTTTAACTCAAGCTTTTTTCACCTGGCTTTGAGAATTATTGTGTGTTTTCGAGATTGAATGATGAGATTTTGTTCTTAGTGCACACGTTCCTGGATTAAATATGCTCGTGATCGCTGCAAGAACCGACTCTTGCTTCCCACACTCTAATATGGCCAGCAACTTCCCCGCTGTCAAATTTTCCGCATGTTGCATCCGGCGAATATACACACGTCCCATCTAGGAACATCCATTTCTCTATTCTGACTCCAAAACACAAAGTCTCACTGGCGCAAGTCTGTTTGGTTTATGTCGACCTTTAGTGACCACTAGGATTCCGGTTCAACACCAAATTTACCGTTAGTCAGCGTCCGCTCGGTCATCTATTAACGTAACTCTCATCGTCGTACTCAGTCTTCCAGTTTTCTCAACAAATATCATCTTCTTCTCTTTCCACGCAGTCGTCATGGCTAAACTCATGAAAATGGGCCACAAATGCGCTTCGACGAGGCGCCTCCCCTCCCATATGTTTCCCCACCAGCGGTTTCGAAACCGTCCATCCCTCGGAGGTGCTTGACGAGGAACGGTTTGAGCAGTTCAAACAAGGGCAATATTATCCTGCTAGTATTGGTGACGTGATTAGTTCAAAATACCAGGTTATTGGTAAACTCGGTTTTGGGACTACTTCTACAATATGGCTCGCTCGTGATCTTGAGTAAGTTGGAGCACTTATTTTACTACACACTGACGCACTGACACAACCAGAGGCCATCAATATGTGACACTCAAAATCTACACGCGTGAAGAAGGTAACCAGGAAGAGTTTCAGATATATAAGCAGCTAGATCACGGCAGTTCACAGCACCCTGGCCATGCTCATATAAGGAAAGCACTGGATATCTTCACAATTTCCCGTTCTGGCGGTGATCATGCGTGTCTTGTCCAGAAACATATGTGGGAAAGCTTCAGGGATCTACTATATCGTAATGCCAACCATCGATTTACTGAAGGTCTTCTCAAAGCTGGTCTTATGCAGATCTTTCTTGCACGCGACTATTTGCACACTGAATGCAAACTTGTTCACACCGGTAAGACCTATCCGTATGACTTTGTAAAAAAAAGCTTTGCCCTAATCTGCATTCTCTACAGATATTAAAAGCGACAACATTCTCCAAGCGATAGAGGACAAGCCAATCCTTGAAAGTTTTGCCCAAGCTGAGCTGAAGAACCCTTCACCCCGCAAAATCGTCAATGGTTTGCCGGTATATGCTTCACGACGTTTCGACTTGCCGAAGGTGTTTGGCCGAGCAGTGTTAAGTGATTTTGGCTCCGCCGTACGAGGAGATGAGAGGAGGAATCATGATGCACAGCCAAATATTTATAGATCGCCAGAAGTGATGCTGAAGACCGATTGGAGCTACCCGGTCGACATATGGAATGTCGGTGTTATGGTATGCTCTGACTATTCGCTCTTGATATTGTGTACTAACCAGACGGTTAACAGGTGTGGGATTTGTTCGAGGGGAGACATCTTTTCTATGGAAATGAGCCTGACGGCAAAGGGTACTCGACAGAAGTCATGGGAGCCCTAGGGCCAGCACCTCTGGATATGCTCCAGCGTGGAAAACGAAGTCATGAATTCTTTACTGATGATGGTAGATATCGCGTTCTTGTTTAATGTACTTTGCAAAGGCTTATGAGACAAATTGCCGGGAAATGGAAGCAAGACATAGACATCCCGACAGGAGTCAGTTTGGAACAGCTCTCGCTGACCAGATAAGACCGACCAAAAACAGCAATCCGGATCGTCATTGCAGATCCTTCTGCTGATCAATCGCCCGTGACGTAGATTAAGGGTCTCGACCACCATAGAAATATCTCACGCCAACTTTAGCAACTGTATCTGGCCAGTAATCATCAACAATGACTACTCATCAAGAACTAAACCCCAATCAAGGATTGCAGATAATAATCCGCGGGTCATTGACTTCCCGTATGGAAGATTTATTCTAAAGAAAAACGTGGTAGTTTATCAAGCACGTTGGATATGCACTACCCTGGTTTTAGAGGCTGTTTTAGTACCTTTAGCCCAAGAAATAGTCCCCTGTGGTAAAAGTTTAAACGGTCGCATTTGCTTCGGAAGTAGGAGCTGTATTATAGGACAGTTGTCCAGCGAAAATCGTCCTCTTTGCCACCAAAATACAATATATTTTCTCTTCCTGGCGTGGCCGCCTTGGTGTATCATCTTGCTCTGTTCAACTCCATCAATTACGCCCTACATCACCGCCAGGTATCTGAGACAAGGACGACCTTTTAAGCCGTACAAAGATGGTCGTTACCACAAAGGCGGTAATCGCGTCGTTTGGCGGCAAGCTCCTGAAGCTTAGCCACATGGCCACTTCAACCAGATGTGAAATGGCTTTTAACCTCTATCTTCCACCTCAGGCTTTCGAGGAACCGCAGAAGAAAATTCCCGTCTTGATTTATCTATCCGGCCTGACGTGTACCGCCGACAACTGCTCTGAGAAAGGGTTTTTCCAACACGGGGCCAGCAAGAACGGAATAGCTGTGCTATATCCGGATACAAGTCCTAGTACGATTATATTATTCCTCACAGGCTACTTTTTCTCGGCGCACTGCACAATGCTTGAGTCGCTGTTGGGAATTGAACCTCAATCTCCACCTCAAGGTTATGGTCATGAAGTAGCTGACACTTTCATAGGGGGTCTGAACGTCCCGGGAGAGAATGATAGCTGGGACTTCGGCACCGGTGCGGGATTCTACGTAGACGCCACCCAGCAGCCTTTCAATGAAGTACAGTCGGGTGCTCCTTCTGCTTCCCATTCGAAGATAAAGAATAGTTTTTCTGAACCCTAACGCGCCAAGATGCATTAAGCCTATATTAATTTAGGGTATTCTGGGCTTTGTTTCGAGGCGAAATCATACCATACCGGACAACCGTTTTAATCACGTGTTCTATAAAATGACTGAAGCCAAATTACGCGACGAAAAGTATGACGTGACCCAGATCTGATGTAAGAGGCATAGATCTGCGAAAGCACATGGCTACAGAGTACTGAATATTTTAAAAGGTTTTTCCTTGCAGAGCTCTATTCACTACCTTTATTTTGTTAAATAATACGAATGCAAGGGCAAATTTCTGTGGTCGTCAAAAACCTCCCGTTTATCAAAATACTCAATCAACTTCGTGCAAGTCATGCCCTTGCATCCTAGATGAACCAGCTCGAGAAGCCAAACAAAAAGCGATGGTTTTCGAGGAAGGCTCTCAAAGGCGTTGCCGGTCGAACAGCACCCTGGAGCGGGTTAAAGAGCATCGGCTTCAGTGACCACTAAATCTGAGGAGCAACTATGCTGCATGATGTCCCCTATAGATCGAGTAATTTCTATTTAGACAGGAGCGTGGTGTTGATTAGTTAACAATTCAGCCATTTCTTTCCAACGCTTGAGAGAGCGAGCGGAGTTTCTAGTATGTGGGTGAGAATGCCCGAGTAATTTGCCACGAAGCTTGACACAATCTTCCATCAACACAAGAGCTTCGTGAATATTCTCTTGGGAATAAAAAGTGTGAGCCAGGTTGGCCATGCTGGTCAGAGTATAGGGATGCTCTGGCCCTAGAACTCGGCCCCGGACCTCCATGACCTGCACTTCCAGCTCCTCTGCCTCTTTCCATCGTCCTTGCTTCTGGTATGTAGATGCCAGGTTGGCCATGCTAGTCAGAGTATAGGGATGCTCTAGCCCTAGCACTCGACCACAGACCTCCATGACCTGTACTCCCAGCTCCTCTGCCTCTTTCCATCGTCCTTGCTTCTGGTATGTAGAGGCCAGGTTGGCCATGCCAGTCAGAGTATAGGGATGCTCTGGCCCTAGCACTCGACCACAGACCTCCATGACCTGTACTCCCAGCTCCTCTGCCTTCTTCCATCGTCCCTGATTCTGGTATGTGGCTGCCAGGTTGTCCATGCTGTTTAAAGTATCAGGATGCTCTGGTCCTAGAACTCGGCCCCGGACCTCCATGACCTGCACTCCCAGCTCCTCTGCCTCTTTCCATCGTCCCTGATAAATGTATGTCAATGCTAGATCGGCCTTACTAGCCATGGTGGAGGGATCATTATTATCACCTCCTTTTGTCTCTTTCAATCTCACAATATCCTCAAACAACGCAGCAGCTTCATGGTATCGTCCATCTGTCCGCAGACATCTCCCAACATTTTGAATTAACTTTTTATAGGGCTCTCGCTCCTTTCGAAAATGTCTTTCACCCATCAATGAAAGAGCATGCGGAAAGAATTTCCTCCATACATTCCGGTTTTTATGATCATTGCCTGGAAAAACTTTCTTCAGGTGGCCGGCTGTTCTTTGTATTTGTAGCCTAAACTGCCGTTTCCTTCTAAGCCAGTTCCGAGTTGAGAGGTGTACTAGTCGATGGACACTTAGAGCACTGTCTGTAACCTGCTCAGTCACAAAAGAGAAGGCCTTAAGTAAACCAATTGCATCAATCTTCTTCTTTCTTGATGGAGCCTCAGGAAGTAAAGATTGTGGAATATCACGTAGGTTAATGCATGCCATGAATGACAGATAATCAGCTGCAAGCGGGTCCACTTGTTGAATCTGCTGGAAGGAGATTAACCAGGTAGTCGCAACTGGATTCCGAACATCTTGGTACCGTCCATCATCTCCAAAATCTTCGCTAAGTAACTCAATGACATCTGACTCCTGCTCCTTCAAGAGTGCGGTATAGTCAGAGAGCGTAATAACATTTGACTTGATATATGCCGCAGCCTGTGACATCGCCAGTGGCAAAAACGTTAACTGTTCAAGAAGGGCGATTATCTCGTCCCTATTCCCGAGCAGCTCTTTTTGTTGCAGTGCCTCTTCCAGAATCTTCACACAAGTCTCTGCATCCGGTTCAGAGACATTAACTATATAAGATGATGCAAGTCTTACCGCCAGCCTCCGATTGCGAGTGGTGAAGAGAATATGGCCTTGCTCATTTGGAGCCAAAATGTTTGCTAGTCCTGTTGCACCAGCACTATCTCCCACCCACATGTCCATATCATCAGCATTGTCAAATATCAGAAGCCATTTCTGCCCGCTGAGCTTACTCAGGTAGGCCTTGACGCGCTCTTTTGCATCCGATGGGTTTACCTCCCGCAGTCCTAGGGTTTGTGCAATGCTGATGAACGCATGTTCAACGCTCGCGTTACTGGTACACGGGATCCAGAACACCGAGCATGTCGGGTCTTCCTCGCGCACGCGATAGGCCAATTCAAGCGCAATTTGAGTTTTTCCTACTCCACCCAACCCACAAAGAGCGACTTTGAACGGTCCATTTGTCTTTTCGAATAGTTCTTCGACCTGGGCGATTTCTCCTTGTCGGCCCACAAATTCTGGGTTTTTCCGAAAAGGTACTGTCCAGTGGCCCTTTTCAGTGATTGATATCCCTAAATTATCCGCCCGTTTATGAAAGGGAACCTGCATGAGCACAGCTTTCGCGTACGCAGCGACAACAAAGGCAGCATACGGTTGCCACTCTTTATGTTTATGAGAGTCGCAGTAGTCACAGATTCCTCGTATGACAAGTGACGGGATTTCATCCATCAGTCCAGCAGCCTCCATTTCAAAGCAGAGGATATCAAGCTCTTGAGCAATTAGATCACGTGTTCTGGCGTCTTTCATCACCTGATTTCCTGAAGTGATCAAGCCGTAGTGGATATAAGGCTCTTCTGCAACCCGCTCGGGGCGGTCCACTAGCTGGCTTCGATCACACGCTGCGCAGTCGGGCCTGTCAGCTACATGATCATATGTCGCTTGAAATAACTGGTCCTTTGATGGCCGGTGAAAGTGTTTGCGTACTTCCTCTTTTTCAAGGTTGCTGGCCAATATATTGTTGATTAAGGCTTTTCCGAGCATGTGGTCACTCTCTATCTGAGCAATCACTTTGAGTAGCAATAAAGGAGGTTTATTGAGGGATCCTGTACGATGAAATCGTCCGCTTTGAAGTGTTTTGCCATAGTCATACTGAATGACCCCGCTTGAGGTGTCAGTAGGCTTGCTGGCCACGATATCGCCAAGGCGTATATCAGGCTTTTCCCTTGGAACTCCTCCTCCAACGCCAACCATCAGCCCAAATCGAACATTTTGGTAGGTCGACATCAGGTGGGAGACGGCAGCAGTTGCAGATGTTGTCCCATAGACACCAGCAGGGAGACAGGCCACCACTACGTTATGACTGCTAACGCTCCCGAGCGTGTAGACGTTATGGTCAGATTCCGGTTGGCTTAGTTGAGGATGAACTTGGTCCAGGAATACTTTGGCAGCCGCCAGCTCCAACGGCAAGGCACAGATCCAGGCCACTGTGTATGAGGCGTGCG
Source organism: Aspergillus sp. B3601 (assembly GCA_023625155.1). Classification (NCBI taxonomy): domain Eukaryota; kingdom Fungi; phylum Ascomycota; class Eurotiomycetes; order Eurotiales; family Aspergillaceae; genus Aspergillus; species Aspergillus sp. B3601. The sequence continues at coordinate 29,353 of JAMAAV010000053.1, forward strand.
TGAACGTCATAGTGGCCAGGCGCTGGGATAGCAAAAAGTACCAGAAGTAGCCCCCTTGGTCCGCTTCTTTGAAAAAAACTCGCAGTTCGGCGGCAAAAATAGAGATACGGAGGACCATCGAACTTCGAAAACTTGAGGGGCAACTAGGAGTTGGGAAGTGAGGCCAGTGCACAGCCACGAGGCTACTATGTGGTAAGCACAATCTGGGTTCGGAAATATATATTGGATGAAGGCAGAGCAGAAAAGCAGCGCGAAACAAGCGGCTTCCAAGGGATACTATCGCAAAGATGCGAAGGATTAGGCGAAGTGTTTCATCACGAAAAGAATCTAAATGTGGTTTTTATTGTGCTTTTTGGGAGATCGAGGTTTGCTGGCGTTGATGGCTTGGCGATAAAGCCTGCCGAAGAGTTCCGCGCTGTCAAAGTAAAGCCTGAGGCAGCAGGAGATCGAATGGGATTAGACACCAACGCTGTTCGACATGCTCCGTTGCTCGAGCCGCTTGGCGTTAAGGTGCTAAGCCCCACTTTCAAAATGCTGCCCAAGGCAAGAGATCGACTGAAATGGCTTAAAACAAATCTTGTTTGATGTGTTTGCACATCTACGTCAGCTGGACCCGAGACGACATCACTTGACAAGCGTCCCATGGATATATCCACCTCGAAATGGCACGGCACCTGGAGCCCTGGCGGCGTACAAAGATTGTTCATATGATTCGTAGCGGAAGATTCATCCTGCCGGGATGTTGTATGCTCAAGACGGCACTATTCTGGCTCAACCGATTTCCCTTTTTGATTTTTTGAAACAGCTTCTTCAGCAATGTTCTCCAGGACAGGTTCACGTGGCAAGCCATATAATCGAGTTTCTAAACTTTCAACTTTCGAGTGTAGTCTATCCAGTTTTCTGCCCATTCCTATCAGCCGATTGCTGGCTTAGACATCGCGCGAGGACTAGAAACCTACTGGGCTTGGTTGAACAGGATGAGAATATGGTATCTGTTCCATACTGTTCGGTAATTATTTTGAATCTCTAACAAGCGTTCTCTCTTCTGGCGCCACTTTGGGTCGATGATGTTTTTTAGCGCTGTCCAGGCCCTTGACAGTATGTGGTTTGGCGAATAACTATAGGAGAACTGCTTGCCCCCGATTTGTACCACAAGTGTCGTTGTCGTTAGGACCCAGGAGGGCTGGTATTGGAGGCTTAAAGCTCGCTCGTGCCCGGCTTTCCATTCCGATTCCTGACCTGAACGGCGCGCTGCATCTTCTAACAAATCATATATCTTGAGGATTGTTCCTATCCAATTCGGGCCGCTGAAACATTCGTCAGGTTCAAGAAATCTAATCACATCACTAATAATATTGGCGATGTTGTTATTGTTGCTGTAGTCGAGATCGCTAAGGCCAAGAGCTTCTGAGAATCCGCTTGCGTATTTGAGGAAGAGCGCAACCTCCTCGAGTACTGGCTCTATATCTGCTTTCAATTGAGTATTGCTGAAGATGATCAGGCGGCCATAGAGAGCTGCAACTGCAGCGATGACAAAAGTCAGAATGCCAAGTACATTTGATGTGAAGGAGAGGGGGCTGTCGCCATCTACTCTAGTTGACATCACGTATATTCGGAGTAAACAGTGTCTAATGGGGCTTTGGTGCTGAGGCCGCAAATTTCATATGCTTTTAATACAATCGCCAGATCGCAGGATTATCAAGTTTTTGTGTAGCAAGCGTCAAGAAACTAAGCTTTTATCACACGGAAGGTTGAGCGGGGTTGGGCAGTTGGGCTCAAAAGAACTAAGCAAATACGTATACAGTGCCGTGCAATCCGGGCAGAAAGAAGCCAAGTGAGCTGCCCCTCGCATGATGCTGGCCCTCAGAAAGCTGCGACGTACCCGGGCTATGTTCATGTAGATACTGGGCAGACCTGAGCCCCATATATGGGCCGGCTTCAACTCGTTAACGCCGGTAAGGCCATTGCCCTTGAAGCTGCTTGTTGTAGAGCTGCTGTGGCAAGTCTGAGTGTTCATTCCTCCTCTTATTGGAACAAAAATCCCTTCGCCAGACACTCTGGGGCACATCAACAGAGCCTTGTCTGGTATTCTAGCGCAAGCCAGATGGCCTCTCAGACTCAGCACCTGGTCCCCTTTGCCGGACAAACCCGGTATATGCAGATGCTGTTGGAGGTGGATTACATGCCTTGGATGTACAACGTCATTGCTAGCATCGCCCATTGGACCTTGCTCGCAGGGTATCTGATGGTCCCGGGCACCTTCACGGCGCTGCAGAGATCTGGCCAAGTCCAGGACGCGCTGGGAAAGGACGACGTGGGACAGGCCATTCTGAGCACAATCCAAAACCCCCCGCTTCTGGCGATTGCCTGTATTCTGTTTGTGGCGTCCACTGCAGCACTCGGATGGCTCTACTGGGAATGGCGGAGCAACTACATCTGGCTCGTGAATCGACTGTTCTCGTAAGCCGTCCCTTCCTTCTTCGACGTGGGAGTAGCAGAGACTGGCCGAGGTCCAGGCCAATCATCATCAATGCGGCCGCTGGGCTTGTTACTACGCTAATCAATATCTATACTGCACGAGATGGGGATTGGTCTATCATGGCGCTGATCACCACCATCATAACCGGAGTTACGCTGGTGGCTGCCTCCTGGCTGACCATAGTGTTCAAGTTCATCAAACTCAAAGAGGTCCAAGAAGCCCATCGGCGTGAAGTATATCTCGGTGACCCGGGGCGGAGTGCCTGAGCCATCGGGCTCGGTGGATCTCCTAGCCACCGTACGTACCTAATTTATCCAGAACATAATTGCACTATCTAGTCCAGCGCATACCTTCCCGTTGGTAGACCAACGCAAATATCGCAAGACCGGTTGCAGAGAATTCCAGATTCACCTTTAGCCATAGCGGTTCGTTAGCCAACGGTGATTCCAAGGATAGAAACTACACAGATGCCCGGAGACTTGTTTCTCGGTGCCTGATCCTATGCATAGCAGGAAACTCACATATGTCCATTTGCCTTTTCCCGATAGGGCATTTCTGAATTTTTGATCCTCACGATTGTTATGGACGAGTCACCCAGAACGAAGGCCTGCAATCTACAGCATCGGTTATTATGTGCTATTGCCAAGTCGTTTATGGACAGTAGAATCTCAGTGATAGATGGGGGCTCTCAAAGATGCTGCCAATCATTCTGCTGGCAGAGGTTCGCGGTGGCGTATGGCCATGTGCAAAAGTACCCTCTGCTGGAGTTTAACAGGATGTATTAGAACTCACATATACATGACCGGTCTGTCCCACAAAAGGCCGCCTTAACCGATCTTTAAACTACTCTGTCCTTATTTAACCTGGCCTTATTTTGTCAGTCCTCTGCAAAGTCTAGATCCCCTTCAACAATGAGTTCCCCGGGTGAATTTGCATCAACTACCGAGGATCAGCTAGATTACCAATAATTCCCGACCGACTACTCTAACCGGGGGACTTGACTTCACAGCGGCAAAGGGCAAGGTTTTTTATCACAAGGCGAGCTGACTAGGCCCGTATACTCTGGGCATTATGCACAGTGCTGCTGGTTGAAGCGCATTCGGATGTATTCACGGATTTAAGTAGCAGGCTTGATATGCAACGACGCTAAACTCTCGACATTATTGGATGCCGCCATATTCACGCAGCAAGGCGCTTTGTAGAGGCAGCTAAAAGACGTCTTGATCGGATCGAAGAGCCCATTCTATATTTTAGAAATAGCTCGCGACCAAATCTTCTGAGCGAATCACTAGAAACCCTTGCCATGATTGTTGCCTTGAGACAGCCGGCCCAGAGGCCGCACCCGACGCGGACGAGAACATCGCATACCAATCTAGTCAACTTGACTAGTATATTACGTGATGAAACTGTTACGTACTTATTCTACGAGTCGGTTGAATTCTCACTAAAGCAAATTATATCATGCATCAAACTGCGCGAGCCTGATATTTCTTATATCTGTAAAGAGGTTCGCGATATCTATGAAGCATTGTTATCTTTGCTAATTGAAGGAGGTCCTACATGGCCTATCATACATTGAACGCGAGCTTGGCGCTTGTCCAGTGACTCTGGCATGTGACAGCATTTATGTGACCCACGCTGGCGATGTAAAGATTGGTATGTCTATGCTCATTATGGCCTTCAGATCTGACAAGAACAACAGGGAATATAGGAAGCTCCATGATATCTGGAGAAGATAATTCAACACGAGAAAACATTCAATCATTAGGTTTTATGATGATGGAACTCATGGAGCCAGTAACGGCTGCAACAAAGCCGGATCTTATTACTCTGATGAATCCCAGTGCTTGGACGCGTGAAATACGTGACTTTCAGGGCATGACACAGAGGGAGACCTCCACTATAGAGGTGCTTTTTACTGTAAGTTCCACTAATTGGTTCTGACTACGTATATCTAATATGCATGCGAGCATATCTTCTTGGTTTACGGCTACACGCGTCACTCAGGGCGTCTTGCGTTGATAGGCAACAGGGTACGAAGTCTTTTAGATGCAATCTAGATCAGGATATTACATGGAAACTTTAACGCCGCATTCTTTTAGCCGCAGATCCAGAGAATACAGAACCCAAGCTCCTTTTCAGAACGCAGCGATGTATTGTCTGGTACCAAGGTTTCTGCCTCACTCAACGTGTCCCCTTGACTGGCAGATTGCTCAGACGCATGGGTCTGTGCGCGCTGTCCGGGCAGGTGTACTGGTTCAGAGGTCGATGCCCCTATGCCGTTGGCCCCCGGCGTATCATCCCATGACGAGACATAAAAAAGCGGCAGTTGGCTAGCAATTCTTAGGCCTGCCCGTGGAAGCCAGAGGTACACATATTGGCCAGGCTCGACATCCCATGTCGAGGAAACAGTGACGTCCACACTGAGATGCTCATGGTGCCGAGATATGACAACAGAAGGCCAGGAGTGGCCCCAGCGCCTTCCTAGGGGAACAGCCAAGGAAACCAGGCTCAGCCCAGGTTGAGCGATGACCTCTGGTTACTGGATCTGGACGTTGAGCCGTATCATCAGTGGTTGGACACTGACACAACGGTGGCAGGCACTACCGGACCATCCAGGAACCACCTCNTGCCGGTCCATCCAGGAACCACGTCCAATGGGTCGCCTCCAGAATAGCTGAAGGCCGTGGTCAATCCAGATGACCGATCTGCCAATGGCCCTTGTTTGACGAGCACCCGTGCAAGTTCGATTGAACTACCAGATTTCCCCTGCACGTCTTTACGGACGTCCTAAGGCTAACATCATCGACATCGATTTCTCGCGCGACAACACCACTTCGGGTCCAACGCATGCCCCCAGCCAGGCAATTCCACAATCGAACATTCCATAGTACCACTTTCCACAGTACTCTGCTCCTTCAGCATCTTCGTGTCGCAGCCCGTCCGACGGCGAGAACAGACTCCTATCGCGGGATACGCTATTGGATCGTGGTAGTGCCGGCAATGGTAGGCCCGCGAACGCCCTGCCACCGCAATGTTGGCACCGTAACCGGCCAGACGGTGCAGCCGACGAGACCGGTGCCTTAGCGCCTCTGCGGGGCTGGGATTGGGGCAAGCCGACCCTGGAATCAGGGACCCGTGACGCGTATGCGACGCCTCGGTGGTTGACACCGCCATCTGGGTCCGGCACGCTGGGCACGTCAGGCTGGTTGTCAGCGAGTGCTCTGATCTCTGTTCCAGAAAGCGGGCATACCTCGAGGCCAAGGAAACGTGGACTCCAAGCTTGCACAAGACCCATAAGCGCACACCGTCTAGCCAGTTCATGTTGCTATTGCGGTGCGAGAGTGGAT
>JAMAAV010000054.1:0-20665 GCA_023625155.1 Aspergillus sp. B3601
AAAAAAAAAAAATAAAAAAAAAATGATACATCAATCAAAAAGAAATTTTCAAAATCATCCTTTTCATTTAGTGTCTCCATCACCTTGACCTCTATTTACTAGTATTTCATTATTTGTACTTACAACTGCAACAGTTTGTTTTATGCATGGTTTCGAAGGGTTCCAATATTTAGTACCAGTAGCTATTATTAATGTAATGTATGTTATGGGTCTATGATTTAGAGATGTAATATCAGAAGGAACATATTTAGGTAATCATACTAATGCTGTACAAAAAGGATTAAATTTAGGAGTAGGTTTATTTATTATATCTGAAGTATTTTTCTTCTTAGCTATATTCTGAGCATATTTCCATAGTGCTATATCACCTAGTGTAGAATTAGGAGCACAATGACCTCCATTAGGTATACAAGGTATAAATCCTTTTGAATTACCATTATTAAATACAATAATTTTATTATCATCAGGTGTAACTATAACTTATGCACACCATTCATTAATACAGGGAAATAGAAAAGGAGCCTTATACGGAACATTAGTAACAATAGTATTAGCAGTAATATTTACATTCTTCCAAGGTGTAGAATATTCAGTATCATCATTCACAATATCTGATAGTGTTTATGGTTCATGTTTCTATTTTGGAACAGGTTTCCACGGTTTACACGTTATAATAGGAACAGCATTTTTAGCAGTAGGTTTATGACGTTTAGTAGCTTATCATTTAACTGATCATCATCATCTTGGTTATGAATCAGGTATCTTATACTGACATTTTGTAGATGTTGTATGATTATTTTTATATATATCAGTATATTACTGAGGTTATTAAATTTTAAATATATACCATATATTTAAAATATTTATTTTTAATATATATAAATATTTAAGAGACTTTAGTTTAAAGGTAAAACATGTGACTTTTAATCATTATAATGTAGGTTCGAATCCTATAAGTCTTATATTATTAATGACTATAAGTTAATGGTAGACTGTTCGTCTTCCACACGAAGTGTGTCGATTCGAATTCGACTAGTCATAATATAATAAAAAAAAAAAACACACATTAATAAATGTAAACAATATGTGTTAAAAATACGGCTATAAGTTAATGGTAGACTACTTAGCTACCACCTAAGATGTGTCGATTCGAATTCGACTAGCCGTAAATGGGTTAGTAGTTTAATAGGTAAAGCACTTCTTTGTCAAGGAAGTTTATGCCGGTTCAAGTCCGGCCTAGCCCGTTAGTAAACGTAATAATTAGTAAAAAAAAATTAAACCAATTAAGGAAAAGTTGCTATTGGTAGGGTAAGATATTTGCTAAATATTGTGTTTAACACGTAGATGTTCGATTCATCTCTTTTCCGAAGAGTGTAGTTTAATAGGTAAAACTGTAAGCTTCAACCTTATATTTCTTAGTTCAAGTCTAAGTACTCTTGTATCTAAATATATATATATATATATATACTTAAAGATAATATAGATTGTATGAATCGATTATTTATTTTAAACTAAAGTAATAAGAAAAAATAAATTTAAATATAAAAACATAGATAAAATATAAAACTGCTGGTTGTAGGTTCTTTAACTTAATCGGTAAAGTGTGTTCTTGATAAGGATATGTTCAGTGTTCGAGTCACTGAAGAATCAAAATACTAAAAATAAAGAGAGTTGGCTGAGTGGTTTAAGGCGGCTAGCTTGAGACTAGTTAAAGGTAATACTTTCATATGTTCGAATCATATACTCTCTGAATAGCGAGATAAATAAAAAATTAAACAGGTTAGAGCCAGGTGGTTAGGCATCTCATTTGGGTTGAGAAATTGTTATGTTCGAATCATAATAACCTGAATTTATTAATATAAGATAAAAAATACCTTGCAATAAAGGTGATATATAAAATATATCTTGAGAAATCAAGATGAGTATAGAAAGAAACTATTAAGGATAATTAGCTATATATTAAAGAAATAAATCACTAGGTAAATCTAGGATTCTAAGAGAAATCAAATAATAAACGAAGTGAATTGAAATATCTTAGTAACTTTAGGAAAAGAAATCAAACGAGATTATTTATTAGTGTAAACTAATAAATAAAAGCCTATAACAAAAACTGTTAAGTAAAATGGATTAAAATCTGTTTGAGTAAAGGAGAACCTTCTTCTAAGGCTAAATATGATATATAAGCGATAGTGAAAAGTACCGTGAGGTAAAATTTGAAATAGTAGTTTTATAAGCAGCTCGAATAAAATTTAAATAAAAAATAAGAGCGTACCTTTTGCATAATGGGTCAGCAAGTTAATTTTAGATGCAAGCAAAGATTATAAAGTAATTAGCTTAGATAAACCAATTATGAAAAAATGAATTAGTATCTAAAATTAGACCCGAAGGCTAGTGATCTTACCATGGTCAGGGTTGTAAAAGCCCGAACGGGTTATCGTTGTATAGATATCCGAGGAATTGTGGTAAGTTAGTGAAAGACAAAACTGACTAGTATAGCTGGTTTTCCGCGAAACCTATATGAGTAGGTAATTCTATTAACATCTTAGCAGGTACAGAACTGTGATCTCGGATAATATCAAATGATTTTATCAACATCGGGGGGTTGTAGTGACTTTACTGGAGAGTATTTGCACTCGGAATGGCAAAGATGAATGTAGAATAATCGGACATAGTGCGATAAGGTTGTATGTCAAAAGGGAAACAGCCCAGAACAAGAGTTAAGGTTCCAAAATTATTATTGAGTGAAATTAAGGATGTTTTTTATTAATACAATCAGGAAATAGGCTTAGAAGCGGCCATTTTTTGAAGACCTCGTAACAGAGCACTGAATAAATTTTAGTAATAAACACCGAAAATTTAACGGATCTAAATAATATACCAAAACCTTGTACACATATTATAATATATATTTATATATATTGTAAATGTGGGGTAGCGGAACATTGGATATATATTATTTATTATTACTTCAAAGATATAATAAGTATAAATAATTAAATAAAAATAATTTAGCAATAAATTAAATAAAAATTATTTATCAATATAATCCAAGAGAGAATGCTGACATGAGTAACGAAAAAGGAATAACCTCGCCTTAAGCTTATGGTATTATATTTAATTTTCGGTATCTAAATATATTAATCAAATGGTAATTTTGATGATATTTATATATGTAAAGTATTAAAGTTAATACTACCTTATTTAAGTAAAAAATAAGACCTTTATCAAGTAATAAAGGTTCTGGAAAAATTTATACTAAACTATATATATATATTTTAATTACAGTTATATAATTTCTTGTTAAAGTTTTCAAGATTGTATAAAGTATAATTTAATAAAATTATACAGTAAAATATATATATATATAATAAGGTTATATATATACCGTACCTAGATACTATCACAAGTAAGCAAGTAGAGAATACAAAGGCGTTTGAGTGAACAATCATTAAGGAACTCGGCAAATTGACTACCGTAACTTCGGGATAAGGAGGGCCATTATTATAATATTTAACATATATATAGAAATATGTATATGATATAATTAAATAAATAATAATAGGAAACATAAAATAATGTTGTACGACTGTTTAATAAAAACACAGCACTCTGCAAAGATAAAATATCAAAGTATTGAGTGTGATGTCTGCCCAATGTCGGCAGGGTAACGAATATACCTTAGTATATAACTAAGGTATCGTAGGATACCCCGATGAATGGCGGCCTTATCTATGAGGGTCCTAAGGTAGCGAAATACCTTGGCCGTTAAATGCGGTCCTGCATGAATGACATAACGATACAACAGCTGTCTCGATGATTGTCTCAGTGAAATTGGAATAGCAGTGCAGATACTGTTTACCTCTAGATAGACGAGAAGACCCTATGCAGCTTTACTGTTACCAGTTGCAAAAGTTAAAATATAGGATGTTTACGAGTGTATAAGGTAGTTGCTTGATAACAATGAAACACCTTTATTCGTTTCCTTTTATATGCTTTTGAAGATTGGAAGGCAGTTTATGCGGGGCACAGATCCCACAAAAAGTACCTGGGTATATCCAAAGTTCATAATGTAAATTTGTAAATTTATTACAAATATTTTAATTTGTTATATTTATTATTATAAATATACAGTTATTGTTAAATTAAGTTTAATATTTATTTTATTCTAAGTAAGATTTTAACTATATGGTAAATAGATGTATTTAAAACTTTAATATTTAAAAGTTTTTTATCATATTAATTTTGTATATTATCTTAATTAATATGATGATTAATTATACTTTAAAAGTTTAATGGCTAAATCTTGCTTTACTGTTTGACCTACAAGTCTATCAGTCGCGTAAGCGGGGCATATGATCACAAGATGCATTAAGGAAAGGTCTTGGATTATAGAAAAAGTTACGCTAGGGATTTATAACTGTAAGTCCTCCAATATTAAATATATTGGTAATATATTGGGTAAATTTCAAAAATAACTTATATTTATAAGTATATTTGAAGCGAAACTTATTTTTAGCAATGAAATAGTAGTTATAAATTACTTTTATTAAAAATAAGAACGTTCAACGACTAAAAGTGAGTATTGCTAACAATAATCTTTTAATTATGCCCAACATTTTTATTAATTATATAATAATATGTATAATTATTATTAAAATTTTAATAATGAAATAGACTTGATTTAATATCAAGCTTAATATTATATAATTAGATATATTAATATTAAAAATAAAAAATATAGATTAAAATGTTAAATATTATAAAATCTAAATTAAAAAATACACATAAAAAAAAAGTATTAAATGATGAAAATATAAGTTTTTATAATAAAGATTTTGTACCTGCTGTAAGAGATTGAAAAAATAGTATATATGTGTATAATAAAAATACTATAAGTTTAATACCAGTTGCAAGTAGATTGGTAATGAAATTAATAAAAGGTTATTTTAATTCATATAATTTAAATATAGAATCTAAATTAAGAAGTTCTAGATTACGTCGTAGAAATAGAAAATTATCAACAAATAAAATATTTTTAAGTGAAGGTGAATTTAAACATACTAATGATAAAGTTAATATAACATTATATGTATATAATAAACAAAAACTTAATTATTTATCAAAATTAAGAAAAAGATATACAAGATTATTCAACAATATTAGATTTATAAAAAAATTACAATTAATAAGATCTCAAGGTATGAATATATTAAGTCAACAACAAAATAAAAGTAAAACATTAACAAATGTTTTACCTCAATATAATTCAAAAGTATTTAAAATACAAAATATTTATTATAAAACTTATATAAAAAAATCAATAAAAAGATTAAAATATTATATGTATTATAAACAATTACTTTATATAAATAAAGCAAAATTTGAAAATTCATATATACAAGGTTTAATTGATTTAATAAAAAAAATATATAAAAAAAATATAGAATTTAATATAATAAATTTAAAATACTTATATTTTAATAGTGATATCTATACACAACCAATGGTATTAAAATTAAGAAAAAAAAGAGAATTATTATGATATTTAAGAGAATTAGTAAAAAAAGCAAAAATTAAAAAAGTAAATTTAAATGGAAGATCTAAATATTATTTTAACTTAGAAAATTTATTTAATATAAATAATATAGATACTACAAATAATTTATTAAATAAATTAATGCAATATAATAAAAAAAATTCAGATAATTTAAAAAAAGTAATATTAGATGATATAAAATATAAAAGAGTATCAGGTGTAAGATTAGAAGCAGCAGGAAGATTAACTAAACGTTATACAGCTTCAAGATCACAATATAAATTTAAGTATAAAGGTAATTTAGCAAATACATATACAACAATTCAAGGTTATCCTTCATCTTTAATAAGAGGAAATGAAAAACCTAATTTACAATATACAAAATTAAATTCTAAATCACGTATAGGATCTTTTGGAGTTAAAGGTTGAGTGAGTGGAGTTTAATAAATTAATATTAACCTAATTATAATTAATAAAAATGATGAAATAGTCTGAACCAATTTGAAAAAATTGGAAGTAAAAGAAAACTTTTATGATAACAAAATTGAACAGGCTAATTTGCGCAAGAGAGTACAAATTGAGTGCGCGGTTTGGCACCTCGATGTCGGCTTAGCTCATCCACATGAATGCAAAAATCATGAAGGGTTCGACTGTTCGTCGATTAAAGAGCTACATGAGCTGGGTTTAATACGTCGTGAGACAGTATGGTTTCTATCTTCTAGAGGAAATTAAAGTAGAATAAAAATAGCCCCTTCGTACGAAAGGAGTTGGGTATATTGACCTATGGTTTACCTATTGTTTATGTTATATATCATAATATGATATATCATTTACTTATACTTAAGTAAATAGTTCGCATAGGCATGGTAGGAAGGCTACGTCAGTTAAAGATAAGTGCTGAAAGCATTTAAGCGCGAAGCTTACTTTAGGATACTTTTAAACGTAGTAGAACACTACGAGTTTAATTAATAATCTAAAACATATTAATTAATAGGCTTTAGTTGTACTAATCTTAAGATTTTTAGACATAAAGTACTAATTAATAATATACTTAATATTATGTATATCTAATGAAAGCCTGGTTAGCATAAAAGTAATGTAACCGTTTTGTAATCGGTAGAAACAAGTGCAATACTTGTACTGGGCTATAAGACCCAATGGTCAAGTTGGTTAAGACATAACATTTTCACTGTTAGTGCGGGAGTTCGAACCTCCCTTGGGTTGAAAGAAATTAGCTCAGTTGGTAGAGCAGTCGTTTTACACACGAAAGGTCAGGTGTTCAAATCACCTATTTCTTAAAAAAAAAATTTATAAAATAAAAAACTTATAGTTTATATATAGTATATGCGGGTTGATGTAATAGTAACATATATGGCTCATGCCCATAAAATTTAGGTGCAACTCCTAAATCCGCAAAAAGACTATAGCTTAATCGGTAAAGCGAACCACTCATGATGGTTTGAGTAAATGTTCAAGTCATTTTAGTCTTATATAATCCGAGTGCTGGAATTGGTAGACAGTCTTAGCTTAAGTTTAAGTGACGCAAGTCGTAAACGTTCGAATCGTTTCTCGGGTAGGGGCTATAGTTTAACTGGTAAAACGGCGATTTTGCATATCGTTATTTCAGGATCGATTCCTGATAACTCCATATTAGCTTGAGAAGCTCAATTGGTAGAGCGGGTCAGTGAAGTTGATTAGGTTGTAAGTTCAAGTCTTATCTCGAGCATTATTTTATGGGTATGCTGAAATAAGGTAACCAGGTTCCGCTTAGGCCGGGATAGTCTAACTTTACAAGTTCAAGTCTTGTTACCCATATTTTTTATATGTTGTCGACTAATCGGTAAGTCATAAATTTTTGGTATTTATTATTGGGTGTTCGAGTCGCCCCAACATAATATATTAGCCAGGATAGTTCAATAGGTAGAACAATAATTTCATGAATTAAGAATGAGAATTCGAGTTTCTCTCCCGGCTATTTCATTTTTAATTTAGCTATTTTTTGGAGGTGATTATTGTTTACTTATATATATATATATATATGAAATATATATTTGTGTATATAATTGAATTATTTCTTTCTAATATAAACAGTTAATAATATTTATATATAATAAATTAATTTGAAATAAAATAAATCGTAAATAGTAACTATAGCTTATAGTGTTAATTCTAAATAAGAATATAGATTAAAAAATTAAATAATAATCTATAGGTGGGTATAGTTCAAAGGTAGAACAGCTGTATGTGGCATAGCATATCCTAGTTCAATTCTAGGTATCCATCCAGTATTAGTTAAAGTTTTAGTCGTTTTTATTAACTAATAGATAATATAAAAACAAAAAAGGAAAAATTTAAGGTATATATAAAATAAAACGATAATATAAAAATAAAAATATAAGTATAAATATAAATATAGAAACCGTGTATAACATTAATATAGGAACTATATTAATGTTATTAAGGGTATACAAACGTATATGATTTTGGATTTTAGATCTCAATTATAAATATGGTACAAGTAGAAAATTTTCAACAATGTCTATTAAAGAAAATACTACATCATTTTTAACATTTAAACAACCAACAGAATGACAAGAAAGATGATACTTATCATCTAATGCTAAAGATATTGGAACATTATATTTAATGTTTGCATTATTTTCAGGTTTATTAGGTACAGCTTTTTCTGTGCTTATAAGATTAGAATTATCAGCACCAGGTGTTCAATATATAGCAGATAGCCAATTATATAATAGTATAATAACAGCTCATGCTATAATGATGATTTTCTTTATGGTTATGCCAGCTTTAATAGGAGGTTTTGGAAATTTTTTATTACCATTATTAGTAGGAGGGCCAGATATGGCAAAAGAAAAAGGTTCTCCTTGGGAATATTATATATAATAATTTACTAAAAACTATAAAAGTAGTAATATATTTTATATAGATAGTAACTATAAAACATATTTAGTAGATTTATTTGAAATATATTGATATTTGAAAATAAACATTATACAGAAAAATATATAATCAAAATTAATATAAATAAAAAATAAACTTATTATAATTAATAATATTTGAATAAATTATCTGCTTAACCCACTGTGGTATATCCTGTGGAGGAATGTTTTTAATTAAATAGTTATAATTAGTATAATTTCTTAATAAAGAATAGAGTTATAGGAAATTATATATAATATAATCCCAAAAAAAAAAGGGTAAATGCCGTTAAAAGTGTAAACTTTTTAATTATTACTTCGCTATATGCATGGAATTTCTCGAAAATGGAATTAATTTTCCAGTTAACAGATACATAGACACCTAATTGAAGTTTATATATTACAAAAATTGTATTATCAACTGAATTAGTCGTAATACTTATGTATACATGGGAAGAATATGCAGGAAACCAAAGTAATAAAAATTACAAGTAGGATCCTCAGAGACTACATGCGAAGCTCCATTATTATATAATGGATGAAGACATAGTCCATCTAAGTAAGAAATTATTTAGTGCTAATTTTATTAACGAAAAATAAAAATAATTAGCTTAATTATATCTTAAAATATTTAAGAGATAATAAATATTAATAATAATAATAATCATAAATATTACAAGATTTCCCAGATTAAATAATATAAGTTTTTGATTATTAGTACCTAGTTTATTATTATTTGTATTTTCTGCAACAATAGAAAATGGAGCTGGTACAGGTTGAACTTTATATCCTCCTTTATCAGGAATACAATCACACAGTGGACCAAGTGTAGATTTAGCTATATTTGGTTTACACTTAAGTGGTATAAGTAGTATGTTAGGTGCTATGAATTTTATTACAACTATTTTAAATATGAGAAGTCCTGGAATACGTTTACATAAATTAGCTTTATTTGGTTGAGCAGTAATAATAACAGCAGTGTTATTATTATTATCATTACCAGTATTAGCAGGAGGTATAACTATGATTTTAACTGATAGAAATTTTAATACATCATTCTTTGAAGTAGCAGGTGGAGGAGATCCTATTTTATTCCAACATCTTTTTTGATTTTTCGGACACCCTGAAGTTTATATTTTAATTATACCAGGATTCGGAATAATAAGTACAGTTATTGCAGCTGCATCAGGTAAAAACGTATTCGGTTATTTAGGTATGGTTTATGCTATGATGTCTATAGGTGTTTTAGGTTTCTTAGTATGAAGTCATCACATGTATACAGTTGGTTTAGATGTAGATACAAGAGCATATTTCACAGCTGCTACTTTAATTATAGCTGTACCAACAGGTATTAAAATATTTAGTTGATTAGCTACATGTTACGGTGGTTCATTACATTTAACAGCTCCTATGTTATTTGCATTAGGTTTTGTTGTTTTATTCACTATTGGTGGTTTAAGTGGTGTTGTTTTAGCTAATGCTTCTTTAGATGTTGCTTTCCACGATACTTACTATGTAGTTGCTCATTTCCATTATGTATTATCTATGGGTGCTGTATTTGCTTTATTTAGTGGTTGATATTTCTGAATACCTAAATTATTAGGTTTATCTTATGATCATTTTGCTGCTAAAGTTCACTTCTGAATCTTGTTTGTAGGTGTTAATCTTACTTTCTTCCCACAACATTTCTTAGGTTTACAAGGAATGCCTAGAAGAATAAGTGATTACCCTGATGCTTTCTATGGTTGAAACTTACTAAGTAGTATAGGTTCAATTATTAGTGTAGTAGCTACATGATACTTTTTAACTATTATATACAAACAATTAACAGAGGGTAAAGCAGTTTCAAGATATCCTTGATTAACACCTCAATTATTTAGTGATACATTCCAAGTATTATTCACTAGAAATAATAGTTCATTAGAATGATGTTTAACTAGTCCACCTAAACCACATGCTTTTGCTAGTTTACCTTTACAATCGTAAATAAAATTTACGATTGTTTATTATTATATAATTATATTAGTGTAATAAACATATATATATATATATAATATAATTCCGTTAAATTAAAAAGTATTAAATTTTATCAGATTAATCCAAATCGTAAATATTTAAATAAATTTATATATGAAATTGTTATTATAATGATTAAATCTATAAGTAATAATTTACTCAAAAGAGTAAAAATTAGAATAAATATAAATATAATTTATTTATATTTGATTTAAAAAGATCAAAATAAATAAATTTTTATAAATAGATGAGATTTATCATCAATATTATTATTAATAATAATAAAAATAGTAAATAACTGCCTATAATTATATAGATATCTAAAAGGTTCAAATAACAATATAAAAAAGTAAAATAGTAAATAACTGCTTATAATTATATAGCTAAATTAAAAGGTTTTAATCTTAATAAATATAAATAAAAAAAAAATGGAACAAATTATAAGTTTAACGGAATTAGGTTTTGATTTAATAATAAAAAATCAAGGAATAGTACAATTATCAGCTGATCAATTAGCACTAGAATTATCAGTTGAACAAATGGTAAAAGAATGAAACAATTTTGAATTTATTAAAGATGTGTGTAAATACGGAGGTAAAGGTCTTACTGTTGATAAGGATTTAGTAATAGAATTATTTGGGTATGATATAGGAAATAAACTTTATAATTATAATTCTTTTACTATACGTCTTTATAATTTTGTATATGATATGATTAATCTAGAAAAACCTATTAATACACTAGATACACTAGCATTTTATGATAGTGTATATAGAAAATTAGGTAGAGTGATTTCATATAAATACCATCTATCAATGGCATGTCAAGATACGCTGAATGTAATACCCTTAATAGAACAAGAAGCAAAACCAGGTGATTTAAAGGATAAAATAAATACAACATATTTACTACCTTTAAATCAAAAAGGGTGTATTATAGCAGCAGAGTATGTAAATAACATGCGTATAGATGAAAGATATTCAGAATCAACTTTAGATTTAAATTTATATTTAGATTGAAAATCAGGTTCAGAAATGGGTTCAGACGAAGACCCTGAAACATATAGAATTGATAGTCATAGACCTAGACCTAGATATAGATAATATAGTTATAGTTATAAGTAATAATATATATAAACATCATATATTTTATGATAATTATTTGAATATATCAAGTTAGGATTTTACTTAATTTTCTAATAAATATCCTTAAAAACTTAAGATTTTATCTAAGTATATACATACAAAAACTGTAAGTGCCTATATAGGTACTAACAGGTTTTAATCACAATAAATAATAAAATTTTTAAATGTTACAATCAGCTAGAATAATTGGTACAGGTATGGCTACAACAGGTTTAATCGGAGCAGGAATAGGTATAGGTGTTGTATTCGGAGCTTTAATATTAGGGGTGGCTAGAAACCCTTCATTAAGAGGGCAATTATTTTCATATGCCATTTTAGGATTTGCCTTTGCTGAAGCAACAGGATTATTTGCTTTAATGATGGCTTTTTTATTATTATATGTAGCTTAATAGCAAAATATAATAAATAAAATGTTAAAATTGCTTTCTTATTGAAAAATATAGTAAAATAATTAAAAATATTAGAATAAACTAAAATAAATATGTATCTAAAAGTTATATAAAATATAAGTTAAATTATATAAAATGACTTTTTTACGTAATAAAAAAATAATAGTTAATAAAGTAATTAGATAATCTAATATATATATATATATATATATAAATATATATATATATAAATATAAATATAAATAAAAAATTTAACATGACAACGACAACATTTATTTTTTTTTTAATACCAGTATTAGCAATAATATTACTGGCTGTTAATTTAATTTTTTCACCACATAATCCTTATCAAGAAAAAGATAGTGCTTTTGAATGTGGTTTTCATTCTTTTTTAGGACAGAATAGAACACAGTTTAGCATATCTTTTTTTATATTTGCCTTATTATTTTTATTATTTGATTTAGAAATACTATTAGTCTATCCATATGTAGTAAGTGCATATACAAATGGTATATATGGTTTAGTAATAATGTTAGTATTTTTTTTAGTATTAACATTAGGATTTGCATTTGAATTAGGAAAAAATGCATTAAAAATTGAAAGTAGACAAGTATATAATTTTAATTACAAATCTTGAAGTGGTTATTCATTAATATATAATAAATAATAATAAAATAATAAGAAAGGTTAAAATATAATATAAATTATAATTTATGAAATAAATAGTTTAATAAAGTAAATTATTTAAACAAGAGAAACAAATCAATGAATAAATAAATAAAAATATAAATGTTTTTAGATATATTAAAAGGACATATACTAATGGATGCTCCTACTCCTTGAGGAATATTTTTTCAGGATAGTGCATCACCTCAAATGGAAGGAATAGAAGAATTACATAATAATATTATGTTTTATTTAGCTATAATTTTATTTACAGTTTCATGAATAATGATAATAATTGTAAGAAATTTCATAGCTACAAAATCACCAATAGCACACAAATATATGAATCATGGAACTTTAATAGAGTTAATTTGAACAATTACACCAGCATTTATTTTAATATTAATAGCATTTCCATCTTTTAAATTATTATATTTAATGGATGAAGTAATGGATCCATCTTTAGTTGTTTATGCTGAAGGACATCAATGATATTGAAGTTATCAATATCCAGATTTTACTAATGAAGATGATGAATTTATAGAATTTGATTCTTATATAGTACCTGAAAATGATTTAGAAGAAGGTCAATTTAGAATGTTAGAAGTAGATAATAGAGTTATTATACCTGAATTAACTCACACAAGATTTGTTATTTCTGCTGCAGATGTTATACATTCTTATGCTTGTCCATCTTTAGGTATAAAAGCTGATGCTTACCCAGGAAGATTAAATCAAGCTTCTGTTTATGTAAATCGTCCTGGAACATTTTTTGGACAATGTTCAGAAATTTGTGGTATATTACATAGTTCTATGCCTATAGCTATTCAATCAGTATCTATTAAAGATTTCTTATTATGATTAAGAGATCAAATGGAAGGTTAATTAAAATTAATTATTTTATTTAATTATTATTAATAATAATTAAAAATTTAAATTAAAAAATGTGAATAGATTAAAAATGCTATTAAATAGATAAAAAAAAAACTAAAAAAAAATTAAAAATGAAAATAGCAATCAATAAAGGTATGATATATCATATCTATATGTGAATAAAAAAAAATTAATAATTAAAAATAGTATAAATATTTTTAGAAAATGTTAATATAAATATTAACATATAAAATTAAAATATATAAGTATATAATATGTATAAAAAATATTATATATTTATAGGCATGTTAATTTAATGGTAGAATATTGTAGTACGGCCACAAGAATATAAGTTCAACTCTTATACATGTCTTATATATATAGTATAGATAAATCAAAAAAAAAAAAGTAAAAAAGTTTTATGAATTTTTCAATATTTTTATTTTTAATTGGAATATTAGGTTTTGTTTTAAATAGAAAAAATATAATATTAATGTTAATTTCAATAGAAATTATGTTATTATCAATAACATTTTTAATATTAATAAGTTCACTTAGTTTTGATGATATTTTAGGACAAACATTTGCAATATATATAATAACAATAGCTGGAGCTGAATCTGCAATAGGTTTAGGAATTTTAGTAGCATACTATAGATTAAGAGGAAGTATATCAATACAATATAAATAATGTATTTAACATTAATAATTTTACCTTTATTAGGTTCAATAATTTCAGGGTTTTTTGGAAGAAAAGTAGGAGT
The DNA here is from genome assembly GCA_023625155.1 of Aspergillus sp. B3601. Classification (NCBI taxonomy): domain Eukaryota; kingdom Fungi; phylum Ascomycota; class Eurotiomycetes; order Eurotiales; family Aspergillaceae; genus Aspergillus; species Aspergillus sp. B3601. Next base: position 14,329 of record JAMAAV010000054.1, read on the forward strand.
AACAGGTGCGCATATAATAACATGTGTTTCAGTTGTAACTACAACAATATTAGCTATATTAGCTTTTTTTGAAGTAGGTTTTAATAATATACCTGTAACAATAAATATAGCAAGATGAATAGATGTAGAATCACTATATGTATTATGAAATTTTAGATTTGATTCTTTAACAGTATCAATGTTATTACCAGTATTAATAGTATCTAGTTTAGTACATATATATTCTATAAGTTATATGAGTCATGACCCACACAACCAAAGATTTTTTAGTTATTTAAGTTTATTTACTTTTATGATGATAATACTTGTAACAGGAAATAATTATTTAATTATGTTTGTAGGTTGAGAAGGTGTTGGTATTTGTTCATATTTATTAGTAAATTTTTGATTTACAAGAATAGCAGCAAATCAAAGTTCTTTATCAGCTTTATTAACTAATAGAGTAGGTGATACTTTATTAACTGTAGGTATGTTTGCTATTTTATGATCATTTGGTAATATTGATTATAGTACAGTATTTGCATTAGCTCCTTACTACAATGAAAATATTATTACTATAATAGGAATTTGTTTATTAATAGGTGCTACAGCTAAAAGTTCACAAGTAGGTTTACATATATGATTACCTCAAGCTATGGAAGGACCTACACCTGTTTCTGCTTTAATTCATGCAGCTACTATGGTTACAGCTGGAGTTTATTTATTAATGAGATCATCTCCTTTAATAGAATATAGTTCTACTGTTTTAGTTCTTTGTTTATGATTAGGTGCTATAACTACTGTATTTAGTTCTTTAATAGGTTTATTCCAACAAGATATTAAAAAAGTTATTGCTTATTCTACTATGAGTCAATTAGGTATGATGGTTATAGCTGTAGGTTTATCTAGTTATAACTTAGCTTTATTCCATTTAGTTAATCATGCTTTTTATAAAGCATTATTATTCTTAGGTGCTGGTTCAGTTATACACTCAGTAGCTGATAATCAAGATTTTAGAAAATATGGTGGTTTAAGAGAATTCTTACCTTTAACTTACTCAGTTATGTTAATAGCTTCTTTAAGTTTAGTAGCTGTTCCTTTTATGACAGGATTCTATTCTAAAGATTTTATACTTGAATCAGCTTATGGACAATATTATTTATCTAGTACTATTGTTTATTTTGTAGCTACTATTGGTGCTATGTTTACTACGCTTTACTCTGCTAAGGTTTTATATTTAACTTTCTTAGCTAACCCTAATGGTCCTTTAGTAAATTATAAACATGCACATGAAGGTGATTTATTTTTAACTACACCTTTAATTATTTTAGCTATTTTTTCTATTTTCTTTGGATATTTAACTAAAGATATCTTTATAGGTTTAGGTACTGGTTTTTTCACAGATAATAGTTTATTTATTCATCCTAGTCATGAAATTATGTTAGATACAGAATTTGCTGTACCTACATTCTTTAAATTATTACCTTTCTTCTTTACTGTTTCTTTAAGTATTATTTCTGTTATATTATCTGAATTTTTACCAAAATTACTTATTAATTTTAAATTTACTAGATTAGGTTATAATATTTTTAGTTTCTTTAATCAAAGATTTTATATAGAATTGTTATATAATAAATATATAGTAGAAGGTGTTTTAGCATTAGGTGGTCAAACATCTAAAAGTTTAGATAAAGGTTCTGTTGAATTAATAGGACCTTACGGTTTAGAAAAAGGATTATTAAGTTTAAGTAATAGTATAGGTAAATTAAGTACTAGTGTTGTAACTACTTATGCTTTATATATTTTAATAGGATTAATTTTTTATATTTCTTTATTATATTTCTCTTATAATGATAATAATTTATTTATTTTAGTTATTTTTACATTATTTGTTTTATTAAACAATAATATTAATAATAAATCTTAATAATAATTATTAAAAATAAATAGTATAAAAATTTATTACTGAATATAAAGTATATAATATTAAAGTAATAGGATATATAATCCTAGAAATGGGTGGGAGGTGGTAATTATATATTAAGGATTTTAAATATATATGTACATAATAAAATGTGCTAATATATTGACTTAATAGTATTAATTTATCTATTTAAATTTATATTAACATTAGATATGCTTTTATCTTCAATATTTAGTTTATTGTTGTCTAATGCTTTGTCTTTTAGACGTGATACTGCAATACTATATAGTAGAATTGGTATAATAGTATTATTTTATTGTATTTATTTATCTTATAATAATTTATTTATAACATATTTAGACAATGGATTTGGGCTATTTGGGGGATTATTTTATATATCTTCTATAACACAAACATTTCATATATTAATATTTATAATTAGTATTTTTATATTAAGTATGACAGGATTTTATCCAAGAAAACTTATAACTAGTAAATATACTAGTTTACAGAAATTATTATTTACTAAATTACAATTTAGTAAAAATATAACAGTATCTAATATTATTTTAAAAAAAGGAGAACAATATTTAATATTAGAATATACATTAATGTTATTTTTTATAATAACAGGTAGTGTATTATTAATTTCAAGTAGCGATTTAGTTTCTATTTTTTTATCAATAGAATTACAAAGTTATGGATTATACTTATTATGTGCTATATACAGAAATTCTGAATCATCAACTTCAGCTAGTTTAACTTATTTTTTATTAGGTGGTTTATCTTCTTGTTTTATTTTATTAGGTATAGGTTTAATATATTCTAATTTAGGTGTTACAAATTTAGATAGTTTATTTACTATAATAAATTTAGCAGGTATAGACAATAATCAGGAAATAATTACATATATACCTTATTGTTTATTATTAATATCTGTAGGATTTTTATTTAAAATATCAGCTGCACCATTTCATTTTTGATCACCTGATGTTTATGATAGTATACCTACTATCGTTACAACTTTTGTTGCTATTATAGCAAAAATATCTATATTAACATTATTATTACATTTAGTACATAATACTATTAGTATAAATATTACTACTCAATATCCTTGAACTATAAGTTTATTAATTAGTTCTTTATTATCATTAATTATAGGAACTATATTAGGTTTAACTCAATTTAGAATAAAAAGATTATTTGCTTATAGTACTATATCTCATTTAGGTTTTATGTTATTAGCTTTAGCTATAAATAGTATAGAATCTATTCAATCTTTTATATTTTATTTAATACAATATAGTTTATCTAATTTAAATGCTTTTGTTTTATTAGTAGCTATAGGTTATAGTTTATATGCTTATACAGATAATAATATAAATCATAATAATTTAATAGATAAAAATAATTCACCTATACAATTAATAAGTCAACTTAAAGGTTTTTTCTTTATTAATAGTTTTTTAGCTTTAAGTTTATCTATTACTTTATTTTCATTTGCTGGAATACCACCTTTATTAGGATTTTTTGCTAAACTTATGGTATTCTCTGCTGCTTTACAAGATGGATTCATTTTTTTAACTTTAATAGCTGTATTAACTAGTGTTATTAGTGCTGTTTATTACTTATTTATTGTAAAAACAATGTTCTTTGATAATCATTCTTATTCATATTTTAGTAAATTAAATAGTCTTAAATTACCAGCTTTAGTTTTACAAAATGATAAAGTAGTAGATAAAATCTATTTTTCTAAATTTTCTTTATCTAATTCTTTATCTATTACTATTTCTGTATTAACTTTATTTATTCTTTTATTTATGGCTTCACCTAATGAATTAATACATTTTATTAATATCTTGGGGCTTTTGTAATTTTTTATAATATTACAATAAATAAATATTTATATATATTTGTTAATTATACAAGTTTACTAATAAAAAAAATTTATTGTAATATATTATATAATAATTATTGTTATATTAAACGTAAATTAGAAGATGATAATAATCCGGATTATTCTAATACAAAACGTAAATTAAATCAAGATAATTCAGAATCTGAATCAGAATCAGGATCAGAACAAAAATCAAATTCAGGATCAGAACAAAAATCAAATTCAGAATTAGAAGAGTCAAATTCAGAAGCAGAATCTGAATATGATTCAGAGTTAGATTCAGATGCAAGAGCAGAATTAGGTTCAGAGTTAGATTCAGATTCTGATTTAGATACAGAATCAGATTCAGATAGAGAAACTTCGGATAGTTGTCCAGATTTAGGGCATTCAGATAATGAAACAGAATCAGAAGAAGATATAGGTTTAGCATCTGGTTCAGATGATTCTACACATAGAGGATTATTTGAAGATATATTCTTAGATTAAAATACTATATGTTTATTTTAAAATTTATAATAATATAATATTATATGTATTAATATGTATATATATTATAAGGAGCTTGAGTAGATGGTTCTGCGTTTTGATTGCAAATTAAAATAAAGGGATTCGATTTCCCCGAGCTCCTATATATTTATAAAGGAAAGTTAGGGTGTAAAACCCGAGGGTTAAGGAGGGTAAATTAATATATTTAATACTTTTTAAGTAAATAGAATATTATTAAATATAATATAATTAAATATTTACTATATAAAAAATATAAAAAAAAAATAAATTAGTAATAACATTCTATTTAATATAATAAAATAGAATCTTTTAATATTTATTAATATATTAATATTAAATTATTATTAATATATAAAATTAAAATATAATTATTTAAATTAATAAAAAAAAAAAATAATAAATTAATAAAAAAAAATAATTAAGTGAAGTAAAAAAAAAATAAACAATAATAACAAAGTGAGAATTTTAAAAAGTCATCCTTTATTAAAAATAGTTAATTCGTATATAATAGATTCACCACAACCAGCTAATTTAAGTTATTTATGAAATTTTGGATCATTATTAGCTTTATGTTTAGGTATACAAATAATAACAGGTGTTACATTAGCCATGCATTATACACCTAGTGTAGCAGAAGCATTTAATTCAGTAGAACATATAATGAGAGATGTAAATAATGGTTGATTAATACGTTATTTACACGCTAATACAGCATCTGCTTTCTTTTTTTTAGTTTATTTACACATAGGTAGAGGTTTATATTACGGATCTTATAAATCACCAAGAACATTAACATGAGCTATAGGAACTGTTATATTAATAGTTATGATGGCTACAGCTTTTTTAGGTTATGTATTACCTTATGGTCAAATGAGTTTATGAGGTGCTACAGTTATTACTAACCTTATGAGTGCTATACCTTGAATAGGTCAAGATATTGTTGAATTCATATGAGGAGGTTTTTCAGTTAATAATGCAACATTAAATAGATTTTTTGCTTTACATTTTTTATTACCATTTGTATTAGCAGCATTAGCTTTAATGCATTTAATAGCTATGCACGATACAGTTGGATCTGGAAATCCTTTAGGAATTTCAGCAAATTATGATAGATTACCTTTTGCTCCTTACTTTATATTTAAAGATTTAATAACTATATTTATATTCTTTATAGTATTATCAATATTTGTATTCTTTATGCCTAATGCATTAGGTGATAGTGAAAATTATGTTGTGGCTAATCCTATGCAAACTCCACCTGCTATAGTACCAGAGTGATATTTATTACCATTCTATGCTATTTTAAGATCTATACCTAATAAATTATTAGGTGTTATAGCTATGTTTGCTGCTATATTAGCATTAATGGTTATGCCTATAACTGATTTATCTAAATTAAGAGGAGTACAATTCAGACCATTAAGTAAAGTAGCATTTTATATTTTTGTTGCTAATTTTTTAATATTAATGCAAATAGGTGCTAAACACGTTGAAACACCATTCATTGAATTAGGACAAATATCTACTGTTCTATATTTCTCATATTTCTTAATAATAGTTCCTGTTATTAGTTTAATTGAAAATAGTTTAGTAGAATTAACATTAAAATCAAAAAAATAATTTTAATTAAATAATATTTTGTTTTATTATCATTATAAAAAATATATATATATATATATACATAAGTTAAAATATATATTTATATAATATATATAAGGAACTTGAGTAGATGGTTCTACATTTTGATTACAAATTAAAATAAAGGGATTCGATTTCTCCAAATTTCTATAATATTATCTTATATCATTATTATTATATAAAACGTAGAATAGTAAGTCATAATATGTGAACTTTTAAAATAAAAGTATATAAATTATATTTATATTATACTTTATAGTTAAATTGCTGATTTCAAAATATATAGAAAAAACTATATATTTGAATGTAATAATAAAATATATAATAAAATAAAATTATTTTATATTATATATCTAATAAAATAATAACATAAAAAAAAAATTACAACA
>JAMAAV010000055.1:0-27657 GCA_023625155.1 Aspergillus sp. B3601
TAGATTATTATAATTAAAATAGATTTTAATAATATATAGACTATCTTTAAAATAATAATATTATTTATAAAAGCTGTTTATTATTATAAATAATTTTTAATTATATATTCTATAGTATATTTATATATTATCTAATTTTTTTAAATAAAAAGCTATTAGATACTAATTTCTATTTTTAAGTTTTTAACTTAAAATATTTAAAATTATATATCCTAATATATCTATATAGATTTTAATAGATAATTTTAAATTATAGTACTATAATAATAATTTTAAAAGAAAGATATTCTTAAGTTTCTAAAATATCTTAAGTTTTTTTTTTTAATAAGAAGTATAACTCTATATTTTTTTTTATTATTTTATTTAGGAGAGCTGTAATCTTACTAAATCTATAAATAAATTAATAATAATAATTAATAAATTTAATAAATAATTAGATTTTTTTTATATTTTATAGTACTAGTTAATTTATTATTACTATAATTTATTTAATTTTTATTTTTATACTACTTATAGTTACTATAAATCTTAGAAAGTTAATATAATTTATATAAAAAATATATTTATTTATCTTTATATAGAGCTTAAATCTTTATAATTATTTAAGAATAGTATATATATATATTTTATATTTTTTCTTATTTTTAAAAAATATAATAATATTATTAAGATATATTATATAAATAATATCTAATAGATTATCTAATATATAATTAATAACGTAGTTCCCGGGTCATCCGACCGCCCCTAGTAATCCGACCACCTCTAAAAAGTCGACACGTTGTCCAACGCGTTAAACTTCAAGTAACCACCATAACACGAAAAAAGCGTTATTCAGGTTAAAAATTTATTAATTAGAAGAAGAGAATCTAAGAAGTAATTACTACTTTTAAAAATAATAAAATTCCTTTTATATATTAAGCTGTAACTATTTTTAATATTCTATACAGGATACTCTAAGACTGACTAAATAGTTATAAATTTTAATTAGAATACTGCTATTATAACTACTAACTATCTTAAATTTAGAAGGACTATCTAGTAAATTAGATAGTATCTAAGAATTAATATAGCTGTCCTCTGCGGTATTTATATATTATAGAAATAGCTATAATAATCCTGCAGATAGATTCTTCAGTTAACTATAAATCTATTAGAAAGAACTAGGTATCAGGTCTTATTTAATACTATAAAAAAATTAAAAATTAATTTATATATTAATATAATTATTAGCGGGTTCTCTGCAAGGATCCTAAGATTATTAAAAAGTAGTTTAATAATCTAGAAGAGCTATAAGTTACTAAGAGGATTATTAATAAAGATATTTATAATTTTAATAAAACTAGCTTTATTATAGATCGAATAGCAACTACTAAAGTAGTTACTAGATCTAATATATCTGGTAGATCTTTACTTATTTAATCTAGTAATCGCGAATAGATTATAATAATTAAATATATTAATTCTAGAGAGTAGAATATTCTAACTTATATTATCTTTAAAGATAAAGTCTATATTAAAGAATAGTATATAGAATAAGCTATTCTAAGCAGCTAGTATATTAAAACTAGTCTAAATAGCTGGACTAGTAATAAGATAGACTTCTAGTAGCTTTAAAATATCTTTATTCCGGTAACTAATAATTATATAGTGAGTTAATATTAATTACTTATTTTAAATAGTTATAGAAGTTATTTAACACCCTAATTTAATAAAACCTGTAATAAAAATAGTATTATTCTAATTTATATATTTACTTATTTATCTTATCTATTATAATCTTTAGATATTAGCTATTTAAAGTAATTATAAAAAGACTTTAAAACTACTTTATATAATACTAAATTTCTAGCTTAAGAAAACTACCTTCTACGCGTAGAAAGTAGTAAAGTAAAAGAAAAAAAGTAGTAATCTAAATACTAAATATCTTTTATATAAGATCTTAACTTTATAGAAATAAGAGATCTTATTTTACAGAAAAATATATAACTAAATATAGAAGAAGATCCTCCCGCAGAGACTACTTAGGTAACTATAGAAGTACTAAGATAATATCTATAGAAGTATTCTAACTATAGTATTTTAGGCTATAATAGAACTAAATATTCTCTACTTACTAGTAATTAATTTAAATTAATATCTGTATTGTTGCGTTATTGCGAATTGCTTCAAGATCATTAAGCGTAGCAGATTTTTGGAGGTGGTCGGATTACTAGGGGCGGTCGGATGACCCGGGAACTACGTTATATTATTAGAAACTTACTAGTATATTTATTAATTTAAATAGTATAATTTAATATTTATATATATTAAAGTATATTTTAAATATTATTAATAATTTATAATTTTTTTTAATCTATAATTTATAATATATATTATATAAGTCTAATTATATATAAATCTTTATAGTATCTAGATAGTTTAAGATTTTATCTAATAATAATAATAAATATATATTTTTAATAATAATAATATTTAATCTATAATAATTTATATAAAGTTTTAAACTACTATTTTTTTTTTAATATAAATAATATTAGTAAATTATAAAAGCTTTTTAATAATCTAATTTAGCTTTTTTTAAGTATTTTTACTATATATTCACGCAGAACTTATAGTTCTCTTAAAGATAATAGATAAATTAATTTTAATAAAAATCTTTTATTTAATTTTAGCTTAATAATATAATTCTATTTTTAATATTATAAAAGTAATTTTACTTCTTTTTTTAAAAAAATATCTATAAAATTATAATATTACTCTAAGATTATTAATTCTATAATCTAAATCTTATTAATTTTAATTTAAAAATAGTTATTCTTAAATTAAATTTTTACTTAGTATATTTATACTTTTATAGTAATTTCTATAGTATATTCTTATATAAATATAATTATTTCTAGATCTATAAATTTTTTTTTATAATATTCTTATAATTTATTATACTAATTTATTAATAGATTAATAGTCTCTAGCTAGTCTTAATTTAGAATTATATTATACTTATTTATATTAATAGCTTTAAATCCTAGATATTACTTATATAGTTTATCTTTTATATTTTTTATATATATTAATAGTATATAGCTTCTGTAGAAGATTATATTATAACTATTTATTATATATATTTTTTTTAGTACTCCTCTATTATTTAGAGATAGATTTTATTTAATCTAATATTAATCTATAAAACTTATCTCTATATTAAAGTCTAGTAAAATCTATATTTTTTATAGTTACTTCTATTTCTCTTTTAGAGATATTATAAATATAATTATCTTCTACTATTATAGTCTAGAAAAGAGATCTAATATCTTTATTATATAAAGCTCTAAATTTTTAAGTTTTTTAATTTATTTATAATTTTATTAAATTTTATATTATTTTTTTATAAGTATACTCTACCGCCTATTAATTAATACTATAATTTAATATATCTAATTTTACTATAATTATAGTAATTTAGATTATTCTTATATATTTTTATACTTTTTATTTTTTTTTAAATATTATATTAATATTTATAATTTTTATTATAAATTTATAATCTTCTATAATTATTTCTACTATTATATTCTCTTTCCTTAGATAAGTCTTATATACTACTTATTAATATATATATTCTATATATTATAATTCTTCTAAAGTTTCTATAATTATGGTTTAATTCCAGTATATTCTAGTATTCCGGGATTAATTTGTTAATTATTAATAAATAAATTATATATATATTATAATTTTCTAGCTCTTATAGATATTATATAAACTTTTTATAGATTTTATTATATATTTTAAAGTATAGAATAGTTTTTTATACTTTATTATCTAATAATTTAACTAAATATTATTTAAATTTTTTAAGATATTATATAAACTTATATACTAACTAATATATTTATTATCTTATATTATAATATAATACTATTACTTCTTACTATAATATTATTAAGTTATTAATTATATATAATAAGATATTGTTAAAATTATTGTATATTAAATTCTCTAATAAAGTTATATATATTTCTTTTTAATTATATATTTTAGATATTATTAGGAATATTATTATATAGTTAATTTTTTTTTATTAATTTTATAATATTCTAAAAATATTTAAAAATAGTTTTCTATATAAAGATACTAATTTAAATATTTATATAAATTATAGCTAGTAAATTTTTTTATATAAAGATATTTTTTTAGAAATTCTATTTTATTATCTTTAGGACTGCTTAATCTTAAAAATTAGTAATTTTATAGTATCTTTAAAATTAATTATATTATTATTTAAATACTCTAGAATAGTATTTTTATATTTATATATATAATTTTATTATATATATATAATTTAGTTTTTAAGATTTCTTATTTCTTCTATAATAATATTAATTTTATATATTATATAATTACTTCTTCTTATCTTAGAAGTTCTTTAATATTTTTATTAAGCTGCGGGTTATTCTTATTATTTTATACTAGATTTTAGAATTAGAATAAATCTTTTTTTATTATTTTTAGACTTAAGTAGTAAGTTATAGTGCTACTTATTTCTTTAATATTTATTATTTCTTAATTTTTATTTATTATCTTAAAAGTTTATATTATTATATTATTTTATATAGTAGAAATTATTTAATTCTATATATTATAATATTAGATTTATCTCTAAGTTTTAGATTCTATTATAACTATATATATTAGGTCTTTAAAAGAAGAGTAATTAAAATTATAAGACTATAATACTAATATAACAGCTTTCTAGGAATTATAAAAATATAATATATAGTTAGTAAAAAATAGATTTATATTTAAAATAAATTAATTACTAGTTCTTCTAGCTAAGAACTAGTAGTGTAATATATAGTTATATATTATATAACAGCCGCTTAGCAGCTGTAGTATGCCTGAGGCACTATTATACAGCATCCGCAGGTAGCAGCGCATAATAAATTATTAAACTTAAGAGAGATTTATATTATAATTACTATTCTAAATTATATTACTATCCTGCAGCTGGTAGACCCCCTGATAATAAGAACCCTTCTAATAATAATAATACTAATAATCCGCCTGACCACTATCCTAATAATAATAATAATATAAATAGTAATACTAATATAATTCCTACTTCTAAAGTTATAAATACTACTAATATATAGAAGACTAATAATATCAGCTATTTTTAACCAGATATAATTAATAATATTTTAATAAAATATATATATAATACTATATATTATAAAAATATTAATATTTTTATTAACTATATCTAAGATATTACTTTATATAAAGGCGAAGATCTAATAAAAGTTAATTTCTAAATATATCTCTACAGTACTGTTATTTAATAGTTTATATTTTAATTTAATACTTTAGAAAAAATTACTATCTATATAATACTCCTTAAAAATAGTTAGATACTATATCTTCTTAAATAATTTAAATTAAATCCTTACTAAGTACTTTAAAAGTTATATATAATATACTATATCTATACTAATATTTATACTAGTAAGACTATATAAGTATTTATTAAAGATATTATCTATTACTATTATACTACTAAAATTAATAATTAATTTAACTAGATATCTATTATTTAGAATTACTTAAATATAAATCTTTAATAGTATATTCCTAAATTTAAAGTAGATACTCTACTAAATATATTTCTTAAAACTTTAGATTAAAAATAGTATCTCTAGGAGAATCTTATTAAGAAATATAATAATTATAAGACTAGCTGTACCTAAGGCTTAAATAGTAATAAGACTAGATCTAAAGATAATAAATCCTATAACTTACTACTCTAGTAAGATAGCTATAATAGCTATAATAGTAACTATAATAATTAATAAAATTACTATATTAATTAATAATATAATTACTTACTATATTAATTATTTAGATAGTAGTACCAGCTGTATATTATTAAATTATAATACTAATATTCTATAAATATATTCCCGCCGTACTAATAAAATTATTTTTATTAAATATAAGATTATGCCTGTCTAGTATACTAAGCTAATAATAATAGATTTTTATATAATAAATCCTTTATAAATAATAATAATTAAGTATTTAATACTAATACTAATACTAATATAAATTTTAATAATAATTCCCGAAATCTATATTAATTATAGAATTAAATAAATACCTACTTTATTAAATAGTCTTTTATTAATCTTAATATATAAGACTAATCTATCTGCTAGAATACTAAATCAGTATATACTTTCTTTAAAACTAATACTTATTTTATTTATTATACTAAGTCTCTTATCTAAACTAATAATTACCCTACTTATTATAAAGAATTTAAAGTTAGAACTATTAAAATAATTTATTTAAATAATAAAGAAAATAAGATCTTTATTAATTTTACTAAGATATATTATACTAATACTAAGCTAGCTAAGTAAGAAATTTTAACTATAGTTAAAATTAAAAATCTGCCTGAGAACTTATCTATAGATAAAAAACTATTTTTAGTTATCTATTTCTACTACTCTAACTTTTTTATATTAAATAATTAATTATATTAATACCTCTCTTATTTATATAATAAGCCTAATAAAGTAGAGTATACTTATAGAATAGTATCTATTATAAGCTTACTAAATATAATTATTATTAAATTAAATACTACTAAATTATTTAATATTAATATTTTATATATCTAAAGATTTATTAGTATCCTAGTTAGTTTAAATACTACTAAATTATTTAAAGAAGTATATCTTAATACTAGTTATTATAAGTTAGTTAGTAATACTAATTTCCTATATACTATCCTAAATATTAAAATTAAAAAGATTATTAAAATCCTTAAAATTAATAGTATTAATTTAAGTTATATATTTAATCTTTATATATACTTTAATCTCTATTTTTCTTATCTATTAATTAATAATATTCTATTTACTTTTATATAAATTCTTATATTTATTTATATAGCGGATATTACTACTAAACTTTTTATTAGGACTAAGACTATAGGCTGAGAAGAAATAATTCTTAATATAAAATAATAATATATTATTATTTATTTATATTATAATTATCCTAATTTACTGCTATAATTATTTTTAATTAAATTCTATTAAAGTTTATATTATATCTAGAATCAGAATCTCTTTTTATTTAAAATATAAGATCTTAATATTTATAAAGTTTATACTATCTAACTAAGATCTAATCTTTAAATTAAAGATCTTTTTAAACTTAAATCTCTATATCTATATCTATTTTATTAATAATTAATTTTTTTTTATTAAAGTATCTAATTCTATATTTAGAACTATTATTTTACCTAAATATTAATATATAAAAACTATTAATAACTCTAAATTTACTTCCTCTTTTTTATTAAGTCTGAAGTTGCGGAACTCGCCCTAGTATATCTAAATAAATATTAATTTTCTTATATTAAATAATATAATTTATACTCTACTTATTCTATCTTAAAATCTAATTCTAATTACTAATATTACTAATATATTAAGTAGTTATTTACTAATATATTTTATATCTCTACTAAAGTATTACTAACCTACTATAATATCAGTAATCTACTAAATAAAAGTAATATTTTATTAAAAAATATAAAAATATTATCTAATAAAGTTATAATTTATACTAAAGATCCTAAAGTTATTTCTTATTTTACTAAACTTATTTCCTATTTTAATATCTAAAGAAATAAAATAAATATTAATTTAATTATATAAATACCTAAATCTTAATAGATAGAAGTCCTGCTAAAAGAAAACTAGAAATATTATATATTAAAGTTTAAAGTATACTAAATATTCTTAAAAAATTAAATTATTATTAATAAAACTCTAGATTTATTATATAAAGCTGGAAAGCTTAAACTTATTATTATTTATATATTTTCTAGCTACTTTATATTTATTATTTAGCATACTATATTTAATCCTTAAATCTAAATAAATAAAGATAAAGATTATATTATTATAGACCTATATAATATAAATAAAAAAGCAGAATCTAATTAATATTTAATTTTAATATAATAAAAAATTATATTACTTATTTATAGATATAAGTATATTACTATTATTAATACTTATAAATTCTTTTATTAATAACTAATATATTAAGATTATTAAAGATATCTTATTATTATAAGCTACTATAGCCAAGAAATCTTTAATATAGCTATTATAGACTTTATTAATTCTATTTCTTTTATCTAATATTAAATAAATCTATATTTTATTAAATTTAAAGTATTCTGCTGAGTATATATTAATAATATAGTTATTATCTCTACTATATTTAATAAATATATTAAATATCTAAACTTAGTATTCAGTTATTTATAGAATCTGAATATTAAGATTAAATCTTTAAAAATATTTATTAGTTTCTTATCTATCTAACTACTTAGTTAAAGAGTTAATACTCTTAATTTAATTATACCTACTAAAAAACTTAAAGTAAATTTTTTACTAAAGTTTTTTATTATTTTATAAGACCTTAAGTACTACTTTAGATTAATTAAATAGTTTTATTATTAAATTAAGTATTACACCGCCTGAAGTAAGCTTTTATAACTATATAAAACTAAACTATTAAAAAATAGACTTATTAAAGAATAAGCTTATTAAGAATATATAAAGTATATTATTATTAGTAAACTTACTAATACTAAATATTTATTATTTTCTAACTTATAAAGTAAGTTTTATAATCTATAGTTCTTAATATATTTTAATCCTAAGAAATAACTTTATATTAATATTAATATATTTTATACTATATATAGAGTTATAGTTTACTATATTAAAAATAAGTATTCTAATTATTTTATTTCTCTAGTATAAATAAAGATATTATCTATTTTATTTCTTAATTAACTACTTACTAGTACTAAATATAACTACTAGCTGATAAAACTTAAAATTTTTTATTTTATCTAAACTATATATAAAGTTTACTATTATATTAAATTATTAAAGCTTTTTATAATTATCTATATTAATTATTTATTTATTATAGATATATTAAAATAATCCTTTCTTTAATTAGTTACTATTAAAAACCTGAATTATTAATTAGTATATATTAGTTAATATCTCTAATAATTTAAACTTACTATCTATTATAAATTTAGATAAGTAAATATTATTCCTGATATCTTATCATACTTATCTATAAATTTTATCTAAAAGAAAGATACTAAACTTATCTATAAATAAAATATTAAATCTCTTAATTTAAATAGATTATATATCTAAGCCTACTATATTTCTATAACTATTAAGCTATCTAATAAATTTAAATAATATTTAAAAAATAAATATTTAAATAATTACTAAGCTACTATAATTCTTAATATTCTAAAGTATAATATTAATACTAAGCTTCTTTACTTTATTAAAAATAATTTATTATTTATAAAATACTAAGATATTATTAATAATTCTAAAAATAATATTATTATAATTAATAAATCCTAGATCTATATTCCTTATTCTATAGTTTAAGATATCTTTAAAAAGATATATAATTAATATAATTATTAAAATTTTAAGAAATATATATAAAGTATAAAAGACCTTATTATTTATAAAGATAGAAAATTTTTAAAAAAGTATATTCTATACTATCTATTATATAATACTAATACTAAATAAAAATATAAATCTTATAATAGTTTTTAACTAATCTCTACTATCTTTATTCTATTTAATATACTTATTATAGACTTTATTATTTCTTTTTTTTTAAATATATATAATACTAATAGCACTCCTTATACTACTTATAAAAATAAATAAAAATATAATATTTTACTTATTATTATTAATAAATTTATAAAATAAATTAGTCTTTTTTTAGAATAAATTATCTTTACTACTAAATATTAGAATAAGCTTATAATATAATATCTTTAAGTCTATAACTAAAGTATTTTTTATTATATTATTTTAAATTAAGATTATAAGTTTATCTCTATCTTTTAATAAGTAATATATAAAGCAGTTAATATAACCTAGTACTATATAATAGTATATTATCTATAAATAAATAAATAATTAAAATATATAATATAAGTTATTAAAATTATATTTTATTATAACTATACTACTAGTTACTGTATATAGCTTAGTCTTCTACTAAATATTATTATTATAATTAATAGCTCTAAAAATACTATTACTAATAAAATATTTTACTAATTATTATTTAGTTTTAATCTTTATACTTCTTAGAATACTCTTTATAAATTTTTTAAATAAGATTTTAGCTTCTATTTTAATATTAAAGAAGTATATAAATTTACTAGTATTTAAATAAAATATATCTATAATACCTATTATATATTTATATTATTTAAATCTAAATCTAAAGTTTATTTTTATCTATATAAAAGACATAATTTATCTACTATTATTAATATTTTTTTTAAACTAAGATCTTACTATACTAGATTTTTTATTATTACCTATTATATTAGATAATTTATATATAAATTATCTAATTTATCTTTTATATAGAATATATACTCTGTTATCTCTATTACTTAATTAAAGCCTATATCTTTAAATACTAATTTTTATATTTATAAATATATAAAGTCTCCTATGATGTTAGATACCTACTTTTCTAATAATAATAATTATTATAAAGTTAAATATATACTTAACCGCTGTATATATTTATATAAATATAAATATACTTTATTTACTAAATACTATATCTACTAACTTAGATATAACTTTAAATATAATTAATAGCTCTGTAAAGAAAATCTTATTAGATCTAAAGATACTATTACTAACTTTAAAGTTATATAAAAATTTTTTAATTTATAACTTATTATACTTTTTTTCTTCTTTTTTTTTATTATTATTTATTAAGATTACTCTAAGTCTTTTATACTACTTCTTTTATTTATTAAGATTACTTTAAGCTTATCTTATGTATTTTCTACTTTCTTATATTTTACTTTACTTTTTATTCTACTTATTAAGTATTACTCCGAGCCTTTTCTTCTAATATTTTATCTATAGATAAAATACGTGCTTTATCTGATATCTATACTTAATAAGACTGCTATATTCTTAGTTTAACTAATATCTATAGCTATACTACTGTAATATTTAAAACTTATCTTTACTAATTTTCTTAAGTTCTTTATCTAGTACTGATTCAGACTAGCTTATCGGTTAATTAGTTATTCCGACACTGCTATTTCTACCCGGCCGTCCCCATTATTTGTAAGGCCCTCCGCAAGATTACCTGGGTATTCGCGAGAGGTAGAGCTAAGTAAGCTGGAAGCTGACTCAGTTTATAAGAAAATCTCTTTACTTTATAAAGAGTATAATATTAGAACTTTAGTATTAATCTATTAACTATCCTAAATTCTTAAAATTTAAGTCTTATAACTCTTTATTTTCTTTATTAGGTATATTATATTTTTTTATACTATTTATAATACCTCTAAAGACTAAAAATCTTTATAATTTTAATATTTAACTTCGCGTTTAATCTATTAGAAATAATAATATCTAATACTTAATTAAACTTATAAATTCTAGTATAATACTATAAAGAATTTAAATCTTTATAATTATTTTTATAAACTAGTCCTAAGACTATATTACTTTTTTTATAGTAATAATAAGATCTTAAAACTTTATTTCTTAAAAAGCTTTACAGATAGATAGAGTAAATTAAGAAAATAAAAAAATAAAAAAAATTAATTATATTAATCTAATAAAGATTAGCTATCTTATAAATAACTAGAAAGTATAATTATAATAGATTTATATTCTTAATACTAATTTTAAAATACCTATTACTATTATAAATATCTGTAAAGAAAAAATATTATTATATAATAGACTATATAAATTACTATAGCTTTATACAGAAAATTAAGATATATAATAATATTAATAACTATTTAAATATAAATCTTTTATATCTTATAGTACTATATCTTAACCTAATATTTTAAAAAATATAGAAGATAGAGTTAGCTATAATAAATAATCTAACTTAGAATAATCTTTATAAATTTCTTATTATATAATTAGAAGATCCTGTAGATAAATTATATATAGTATAAAATAAGGCTCTTTATATATAAATAAATAAGAGTAAAAGTAACTATACTTATCTCTAGTAGTAGCAGGAATAATAATCTAAATTAGAAAATAAAAATATAAATATAAATACTATTCTTCTATAAATCTTCTTTAAATTATATCTTTTATATATTAGATAGAAAATTTATAAATAACTAAGATTCTCTATAATACTCGCGGAGATAGTTTCCTTAATTATAAAACTTTAACTAAGTATTTTATTACTACTATAAACAGGTTCTACTATATTAATAAAAATTATAAACTACTAAAATTAACAGAACAGTCCCCTGCAAGGGACTAAAAAAAATTAAATATTTATAAGACTAGTATATACTAAGATTACTAAAAAATAATTAAGAAAGTTCTTTTAGTAGAAAAAATAAGATCTTATAATATTATTATTATAATAAGCTAGGATATATTAAGCTAAATTATTCTAAGCTTATAATAATAAATCTATTAAGAAATTAATAAGAGGAACTTATAACTATAGCTGTTATAAATATACTGCAGATACTAATTAATAAAAACTAATTAATAGCAGAAAGAATATTTTTATCTATAAGAATTATCTTACTAAGCAGTATTATAATAGATCACGAGATATTAATAGATAATAATAGTAAGATAAATATAGTTTTATTATTTCTTATAAAATAAATAAAATAAAATATTCTATCCTACTAGATCTATATATAGATAGTAAATCACAGAAAATTATAAAATAATAGAGTTATAGAGATAGAGATAAAGCTTTAAAACTTATAAAATATATAATAAATTTTTTAGATTCTTATAATAATATCTCTAGATATATTAGAGATATTATTAGAAATATTTTAATTAACTATTTATAACTCTATTATATACTAGGTAAAATAAAAGTATATCTTTAATTTATAAAGAATATTAATAGATATAGTATCTATAGAGAAATTTAAGATAATCTCTTATAAAAATTAAAATAAGATTTTTATAGTAAGTATAATTAATATCTAAAATATTATTATAAGAAAAAAGTTACTAGAGTAGTATAATAACTTTATAAGTATATTCTTAAAAAAAGAATTATAGGAACTATCCCTGTATTATAAAAAAATAGACTTAAAAATTAAAATAAAAAAAAATAAATATCTATTTTTTAAACTAATATATTACTACTCTCTGCAGAAATTAGCTATAATATAAGAATATATATAAATAATACTTATAAAGAATTAAATTTAAGTATTTAAATCCTCTACAGGTACATCCTTACTATATATAATAAAAAAAATAGTAAGATCTATATATATATAAATTTCTATAGATTAAATATAATATTTTTTAAGAATTACTATCTACTTCTACTAATTAATAAGATAATCTTATAATTAAGTAGTATAAAGATTTTTATATAACTAAATCTTTATAATACTTATAACTATATTTATATAGTAGAAGGAAATAAGTAGAAAATAGTCTTTTATATAAAATATAAATTATTTAAGTATTTAGTTATATTCTTTAGACTAACTAATACTTCTATAATATTCTAAGAATATATTAACTAAATATTTTATAATCTGCTGGATATTACTATTATAGTTTATATTAATAATATTATTATCTTCTTATAAGATATTACTAAATATTAATAGTATATTTATAAGATATTAAAAAAATTTTATAAAGTAGAATTATACTATAAATAAAATAAGTACTTATTTATAACTTAATAAATTAATTTTTTAGAATATATTATTATTCTATAAGAGATTAAAATAGAGCTCTTATAGATAATTATTATTTAAAACTAGTTTATACTAGAGATAATTTACAAAATTCTAGTCTTTTTAAAATTTATAAACTAGTATTATAAATTTATTTATATATATTTATAAATAATAGCAGTCTTAATTAATCTACTCTATAAGCTAGAGAACAGCCCGGTAAGAATAATTAAGAATCTAGACTTAATTATAATAGCTGAGACTTATATAGTAGTAGACTTTCTTAAAAAAAATTTATAAAAATAGTTTAATTAAACTATTTTATTAAGAATCTATTCTCGCGGATAAAAATAAATATTTTAAAAAAAAAATTTATAGAAGTTCTTATTTAATTATATTTAAATAAAATATAGAAGCTAGTAGTATTCTTCTTATAAAAACTATTATCTAGTAAAATAAACTATATAATAAATAAGTAAGAATTACTAACTATTATAAATTTTTTTTATAAATAGAAGTACTATCTATAGAATAATCTATAAAAGATTAAGATAATTATAAATTATAAAATCTTAGCTATTTTTTAATTACCTAGTAAGATACTATTATAAATATAGATTTACTAATTCTAATTTTTAATAAAGTTTAAATTCAGGATTATTTATTATATAGATAAGTTAAATCCTATAGATAAATCCTTATAATAAGTTAATTATTTAAAAAATAGTTAATATAAAAAGAACTAAGAAGATCTTAAAAAATAAATAAAATAAAAGCTACTTTTATAATTAGAAATTATAGATATATAAATTTCTAGTAGAAGTAAGATCTAGATTACTATAATAAATAATAAGAATAATATATATACTATAAAAAAGATAATTTCTTCTTAGTCTAGTAGAAACTAATTTATAGCTATAACTATAATATTCTTAGTACTATTCTTAAAAATAAAATACTTATAAAAGAAGATTTAATAATTTTATAAAAAAAAAAATTATTTTAGAATAATCTCTTATAGAGATTATTAAAGAGTTTACTAAAATTTTTAAAAAAAGATCTACTTATAAAAAAAGTCTATAAAATAATTTATAAATTTAATAATCTTATAAAAAATTTAGATTATTATAAAAGTATTCTATATCTATAAAGATATTAGATAATATAGAATAAATTTTTTTATAATTTAAAAAGATTATATATTCTAGGCTATTATTAGCTATAAATAGAGATTCTTATAAAATTATATAATAACTTATTAATAGAATATTTTATAGAAAGAAAGATCTTAAAGCTTATATAATAAAGATTCTTCTAGCTAGATATATAAGACTTTATTATAGAGTACTATAAAATATATAGTATCTATTAGAATTTATAGATTATATATAATAAATAATAAAAGTTATTAAAACTACTACTAGTCCTAGTAAATCTTTAAAAATAAATTAATATAAACTTTATTACTAATCTACTTATAAATATTAAATCTAAAGATTTAAACAGATCTTATAAGATATATAATATAATTTTAGTTATAATAAATTATATAAGTAAAATAGCTTACTTTATTTCTATATAAAAATTAATTAAGGGTAAGAAACTATTATATATAATAATTTATAAAGTATTCTAACTCTATAGAATCCCTATAAATATTATAATAGATTATAAATTAGTCTTTATAAAAGAGTTTTAGTTAGATTTTATATATTATTTATAAGTTAAGTACCTAATTAATACCATATATTATCTATAAATAGATAGTTAAATAGAGTACTTAAATAATATATTAGAATAATATCTATAGAAATATATAAATTTTATATAAGATAACTAAATTAATTATATTTCTTTTATAAAGTTTATTTATAATAACTTATAATAATAGTTAACTAAGAAAATACTATTTTATATAGTATATAATATAAACCTAAAAGTTTTTATAGTAAACTTATATCTTAAAAATAAGATTATATTAGATATTATAGAATAAGTAAAATACTTTAGAAAAATATATAAAAAAGTTTAAGTAGGAATTATAAAAACTTAAAAATAGTAGTCTAAGTATTATAACTTTAAATAAATTATAAAGATTTTTTAGATTAGAGATTATATCTAGATTAGTAATTAGAACTAGTTATAAATTAGGCTTAATAAGAAGTTTAACTAACTTTAGACTAACTTATAAAAAATAATTAAAAGAATAAGTATAAATATCTATTAAATCTTCTTATTAATTAGATTTTATATATATAATATTTTTTATATCTCTATACTCCGTAAGTACTAGAAGATAAAAAAAATAAATACTTATAAATATTTTAAAGTAAGATTTATAAATAAAAATAAATAAGAATATTATATAAAGATAATTCTTAGTTCTAGTATCTAAAACTCTATAAAAATATTAGTTAAGTAGATTAGATAATAAAAGTTTATAGAAGAGTCTATTATAAATTTATAATATTTAGATCTCTATAAGAAATATTTTATAAAAGAAGAAATAACTACTTTAATTTAGATTAAAGTAGATAAGAAATTATAAAATAGACTAAAAAAATAATATTTTTATAATATATATTTATTTTTTTATTTTACTTCTAAGTTATATAAGTACTTGCGGGGATCTATTAGATTCTAGATATAATATTACTAAAGAAGATTAAAAACTACCTCTAAAATTTTACTTTTAAAAAGAATATAAGATATATTTATAGAAAAAATAATTATTATATTTCTAGTCTATCTCTTCAGAAATATAAGCTATAAATAATAATAAAATTAATAAATTATAATAAATAAAATACTCCTTATTTATAGATAGCTATTATTTTATATAAATTATTAAAATAGCTTCTTAGTATTAGAATCTTATAACTAATTACTCTAGTCTACTAATCTTATAAAGTAGAATTAATCTAAGAACTAGTATAAGTATCTACTAGTATTTATAAATAAATAGGGTCTGAGTATTTATTTATAGAAAAAAATCTAGAACTATAATAGACTACTATTAACTATATAGTTTAAACTATATATCTATAAATAAATAAATAAACTAGATAGTAGCTTAGTTCTAGATTATAATAACTATTAAAGATAGTTAATCTTAAGTTTCCTGCAGAGTACTTATATTAGTAGGAGGGGGTTCTAGATTAATAGAACTATAAATAACCAGTATAGCCAGAATATTATTAAGTAAATATATTATTTTATAAAGAGTAATAGTAAGAGATAGTATAAGAACTATTAAAAGCTATATAAAGATAGAGACTAGTATAGAGATAGTAAGAATATTTTTCTTTATAAAAAAGTCCTATCTTATTAACTAGAATTATAAAATAATTAAGAGTACTTATATTATTTTTTTTTATAGAGAATTTTTTTTTCTCTAGTTTAAAAAAAAAAAAAAGGAACTAATTATTATTTATAAGAATAAAAAATAAAGTATTAGTAGTAGTAGTAATAATTATAAAATTAGAAGAAGTAGATATTATATTTTAAGTATTTTATAAAGATTATAATAACTAAATTAGTATATAAGATAAGAAAGATAGTTAAGAATAAAGTTTATAAAAATAGACTAATATATAAGACTTATAGAAATAAGCTAGTATATCAGGCTTATAAAAGTAAGATAAGATAAGAAGCTTATAGATATAAAATATTTATAAAAAGAAAATCTTACTAAGTAAAAAATTTTAAAAACTTAAGAAAGAAAAGCTTTTTAGAGAAAGAAACCTACCTTATATATACTATAAAACTATATATAGATTTATATATTAGAATTTATATAGTTAAAGATCTATAATATAAAATATAATAGAGTAATATAAGATATAGAAAATAAGATAATTCTTAGTAAAATAATATAAAAAAGTATTATAAATAATAATTTATAAGAATATTATAAAATAATTAAGAAAAAGATTTATAGGAGATCTTAATACTACTTAATAAAGAAAAGATTCTTATAATTAGATATAGATCTAATAAGATAGTATATATATACTATAATAGAGATCTTATACTATATAATAAGAAAGAACTTATTATAAGATATATATACTATCTACTACTAATAAATAATATTATATAATAGAGAAGGATATTATAAAAGATTTTATATATCTAAGATTTATAATATCCAGTTTCTAGAGGTCTGCTATACAAAGATTATCTTATAAATAAGTAAGATATTTTTTTTTTATAATAATACTTTTTCCTAATTTAGGTTTTATATTATATAAGTTTTTTAATAGTTATCTACTAGTAAGAACTATATAATACTAGTATTATAATTATAAAGATTACCTTAAGAAACTAAGACCTAAAAAAAAAAGAATAATTATAAGATTCTTTATAAGATTATCTAAGTATTTATAAAAAATAAAGTTAAGTAAGCTAGAAGCTAACTTAGCTTATAAAAAAATCTCTTTATTTTATAAAGAGTATAATATTAGAACTTTAGTATTAATCTATTAATTATTCTAAATTCTTAAAATTTAAGTCTTATAACTCTCTATTCTCTTTATTAGGTGTATTATACTTTTTCACACTATTTATAACACCCCTAAAGGCCAAGGACCTTTATATTATTCAATGAGACATCTTCATCTATCCCAACAACTTCCACAATTATCTTTTAAATTAAAAATATATATAAAATCTCTATTATTTTTAATAATTACTTCTATAAAGAGATATTATTATAATAAAATAATAAATTAGATATTATAGTATATATAGGCCTGATTTATATATAAAATATTAAAAATTAATATAAGATACTTATATACTATTTTTATAAATCCTCTAACTAAGCTTATTTATAATTAAAAAGTATAAGATTTATTTCAATAAATATATAAAATAATTATTTTCTTAATATCTATATATTATCTATTATAGCTTTATATTAATAATATAGTAACTATAATAAATATTTATAAATTTATTTAATATAGTACTAGCTTAATATTAAGCTATATAAAATTATTAATAAATCCTAATCTAAAATTATAGTTATCTAATTTATAGACTTAATAGAAAGTAAGCTAACTAATAAAATTAATATATTTATTATAATTATTTTTTTTATTAGTATAGTATAAGCCGCTAACTCTATAATCTTAATTAATTTTAAAATAACTAGAATAATATTCTTAGTATTAATAATATCTAGTATTATAAAAATTATTTTTTTTACTAAGAAAATAAATATTAAAATATATTTTTAAATAGATAGTATATATTAATAAATAGGCCTGTCTAGCTCTCTAGCTCTCAAAATAAAGATAATTATTTTTATAATAAGAATATCTATCTCTATAATAATAAATATTAAGATTACTTATTTTACTAAAAGTATTTTAATTTTTAATATAATTCTTATTAGTCTTACTAATAAAATATTTATATATTCTATAATAAATATACTAACCAGGCTGATAATTACTATTTAAATAAAAATAATAAATATAATAAAGAAGATTATAAAATAGAATTTAAATAATATTATAATTTAAATAAGAATACTACTAAATATACTAATAATATTTAATATATAATATATAAAGTTTTTTTTTTTTTAAATAAGCTTAATAGCTACTAATCTAATTATAATTAAGCTAATATTAAATTATATTTTATAAATTCTTCTAATCTAAAAGTTATTTTTTTTATTACTATAGATCTCCTTCTCCAGAATAGGCTTAGCTTTAAGAATTAAAAATATATATAAATATAGTACTTTCTATTTTTTAAAAAATAATTTAGTTTTATATACTATAATATAGATAGTATAATTATTTTAATTAATAAAGCTTTTCTTTTAAAATATTTTTTAAATATTAAGATCTTACACGGTATATCTATTTTTATTAAAAAAAATTAAGAATAAAGTTACTAGTTTTAAATTTATAAATTTTATTATTTATCTATTAACTTATAAAGAATTTAGAAGAATACTAGTCTTTATAATTTATAAAATCTATATTACTAATTATTTTAAGCTAAATATACTATTAAATATTAATATTTTTATATCTTATAGTATTTTACTAAATTTCCTAAAATATATATTAATTCTACTATACTATAGTAATACTATATCTTTTTTTATAATAACTACTAAAGTAGAGTATTATAGGAATCCGTATAAAGTTTTTTTATAAAATAATATTAATATAGAGTTATATTCTATTTTAATTATTTTTATTTAAATTTTTACTCTATCTTTCAATTATAATTATCTTTTTAAACTAATTTAATATCTATAGCTATTATTTTTTATATATACTATTAACTATAATCTATTCTATATTCTAATAGTTAACTAAACTAGCTTCTTAATTATTATATAATATAATACTTTTTTAAGCAGCCTATTAAAAATAAATAATATAAATATTTATTAAAATAATATACTTATATCTCTTAAGCTTATTATTATCTTTATAAAGTAACTAGCTAATTAAGCTAAAGTCTTATAATTCTTATTTTTTATGAATAAATATATAGAAGTAGTAGGTACTATCTTATTATAAATTAAATTTAGTAGTAATATTATAATTTATAGTAACTTTATTACTTTTAAATATCTAAAAAAAAATAATTAATAATTATTAAAGAACTTAGAATAAAGATAGTTTTATAAATTTATTTAAGTATTTGTAAATATATATTAAGATAAAACTATTCTAAAAAAAATATATTTAAAATTAGTCTAAGATTTACTTTCTAAGTTTTAAAAACTAAGCTAAAATTAATAAGATCTATAATAAGCCTTTATAAAAAATATAAAATATATTAATTTAATATATTTATTCTCTTTAGAATTCTTATATTTATTATTTAGTATATAATAACTAAAGATAACTATATAAAATTTAAAAACTATCTAGTATTAGATATTTATAATCTAAATATATAAATAATCTATAATATTTATTCTAATCCTATAATAATAAAGATTATTATTTATTTAAAAAGCTATAATTATATTATAATCTTTAATATTATAAGCTTTTTTTATTAATAAAGAGTATACTCTAACTCTTAGAAATATTTAGAAATTATATTATATTAGAGTTAAGAATAGTTTATAGCTTATTTTATAAACTTTATTAATAATATAATATATATATAATAAATAATAGATAGCTTATTTTATAAATATTATATTTATTATAGAAGCTATATAGATAACTTTCTAATTTATTTTTAATTTTTTAATAATTATAAGATCTATCTTATTTATATTTTGTATTAATATACTAAGTTATAAATAGATTTAAATTCTAAAAAAATCTATATTAACTTTTTTTTAATTAAACTTTTTAAATAATAAGTCTTAATTTTTAGTCTTACTATTATTAAGAACTATTTTTAAGTATTTAAAAATTTATATTTTTTAAAAATACTTATAAATCTTTTTATCTATTTAAATATAGCTAGTTTTCTATATTTTTATATATTTTAGTTTATTACTGAAGAAGCTCTTTTATAAGCTTATAAAATTATTTTTTTTAAAAAAGATTTTACTTAAGAAAGATACTTTTTATATAAAATTTATAAATAATAAAGCTATTACAGACTTAATAAAAAAAAAACTTAAAATATTCTAAAATTTTTAAAGAAAATAATTACTAAGATTCTTTATATATTAAAATCTTAATAGATAATTAAGTATAGACTTTAATTTCTCTAAATATTAAGAATATAGTAATTTTATTTTTTATTTATTTTATAATAGTCTAAATAGTATACTTTATAAGCTTATTTATAATTTAATTAAAAATAATCTACTAATATCTAATATTATTTAATTAATTCTTTTTTTTAATTACTTTTTATACTGTATAGAGACTTATTATTAGCTAATAAAACTAAAGCTATCTAATATTATTTAGATAATATATAAAACTTAATATCTAATAAAGATATATAAAACTAAGATTTTTCTATAAATAGATTATAATATAAATATTAATATAGTTAAGTAGCTGTTACTATAAATAATTAATTTTATAAGAGCTAATCTATAATTAGTATTTATATTTATATATCTTTAATAATTTAGTATTAACTTCTATTATAAATCTAGTAAAATATATCTTATTTTAGATATATTATTTTAATTATTATTTTTTACTAAAGACTTTTCTAAAGACTCCCTAACTATTATATTTTATATAAAACTAGAGAATATTATAGTATTTATATTTAATATATTCTCTAAATTCTACTGCTAGATTATAGATAGTTATCTAGATAATACTAGACTAAATAAAATTTTAAAAATATTTAATTAAAATAAAAAAAGCTTTATTAAAATATTTTTATTTTTTAAAAAATAAAATAGATTATTTTAGTATTAAAAAAAATAGAATAAGATATTTTTTAAATAATAAATATCTAAAACTTTATACTTTATTTATAATTTAAATAGTTACCTAGATATTAAAAATATAATTACTTATTTTAAAGAAGTTATATTTCTATATAAAGCTAAAGTAGTTAAAATATATATATAATATTATTTTAAATATTAGTATAAAATAATTTACTATTATATTTTTTTTAATATATTAATATTTATTTAAATAATTCTAATTTTATTTTATATATTAATATTAAATATAATAATCTATCTTCTAGATACTAGTACTTATAATATAATTATAATAATTACTAATAAATTTATAAAATAAATAAATATTTTTCTTAATAAAAATAATTAAAAATTATACTAATAGATAGATTTCCTTCTTAAAAGATTTATTTTAAAAAATTAAAAAATATTAATTATTATTATTTTTAATTAAGATTTTAAGTTTCTTTCTAATATCTAGTAGTATATCTTTAAAATCTTAAAAATTAAGAATTACTACTCTATAGTATACTATATATAAATAAATAACTAATTTAAGTATATAAACTAATATTTAAAAATATATCTCTACTATATAATAATAAGTTTAATAAATATAAAGAAATAGCTAGCTATACTACTCTAAATATAAATAAGCTTTAATATATATTTTAATATCTTAATTAATAAAAGTCTCTATAAATTTATATATAATATATAACTTTATTTAGCCCTGAATCTAGAATTTATAAGTTTAATATTAATATAATATTTTAACTTCTATATTAATACTATAGAAGCCCTGAAGCTTACTTAAATATTTATAAAATAATAATATAGTAATAAATATAAACTAATAATCTTTATTAAAAAAAAAATTATACTTTATCTTTATAAAGACTATAAATATAATATTATTTTTAAATATAAACTAAGTAACTAATATACTAATTCTTTTTAAATTATTAAATAAGTAAATTTATTAGCCTATAAATTATAATTTCTTAAGTACTAGAAAATTTATCTAATAATATTAATTATTTATTTTTAAAAAATACTTTAAATTATAGATCTTTATAACTATTATCTACCCGCTCTTAAGATAGTACTTAATATAGATAATAAAGAAGCTTATAAAATTAACTATCTTATTAACTAATATATAAATAAGAATAAAAACTCTAAATATCTTATATATTAAAAGAGCTATAATAATACTACTAATATCTAGTATTTACTTATATATCTCTAATATATATAGAATCTAATAAAAAGCTATAATAACTAGTACCTGTTTCCTAAATAAAAATATAAATCTTAGAAAACTACTCTCTAATAAATAATTATTATTTTATTTTTAGTAATATAAACTTTATTTTATTTTTTCTTATTTTTATTTATTATTTCTTACTTTTTTTTTCTTATTTACATATATATTCTTTTTATACTTTTTTTTTTTTTATTATTCTTATATATTTCTTTTTTTTTTTATTTTTTCTTTATATCTCTATTTTATCTTTAATTAATTTTTTTATAATTTTTAATAAAGATACTATTATTCTATTTAATTACATTATTAATTTGGAGCTTTATAATATTCTCTCTAAAAAATCTATTTTTATTTTTATTAATTTTTAAAATTAATATCTCTACTAGCTCTTATTTTATTTACTAAATAAAAATTTTAAGAATCTTACTAAATAATTAGGTTTATAAGAATACTAGCTTATTAATACTAAAATTTAATTTTTTTATTTTTTTAAGAATCTATTTTTTATTTTTTCTTAAATATTTATTATTAGTTTTAATAGCTATTTATATATCTTTTAAACTAAGACCTATTTTCTTAAATAATAAAACTTTATTAATATTAAAGAATTTCTTACTAAGACTGGCGCCCCTAAATCTATTCTTATAATAATTTATAGAAAATTAGCTGTTAAAAAGTATTAAAAATATAAAACTAAAAAATTAATTAATATTAAAGAAGAGCTTAAGACTACTAAAAAAATAAAAATTAAAAGTAAGTTTATAAAAAATTTTTAAAATATAGCTAATATTTATAATATTTTATTTTTTTAATTTTTTTATAATAGTCTTAAGTAAATTATTTTTATATTTAATAATATATTTAATATACTTTTCTCTGATTAATATTCTATTATTTTTATTTAAGATATAATAAAGACTAAGTTTAAAGATAGAATCTTAATAAAATATCTGCTTTATTTAAAATATAATAATAATAGTTTTATATATAATCTAATTTTTAGAAAAGAAGTCTAGGTACTAGATAATACTAATATTATTTTATATTATAAAATAATATTTTTATAGTATATTTTATATACTAGTTATATTCAAAATATTATAGCTAAGAATAAAAAAATAGTTTATTATAAAAATTATATTTTTTATAAAACCTGACTAGCTATTATTTTTTTAAATATAGAAGAGATATAAGACTATTTTTAAAAAATAATTAATAAATTTATTAAGAAGATAAGAGACTACTATTATTAAGCTTATCTATATAAATTTTATTTATATAAGTACTTATATTCTAATTATTCTATATTTATATTAGATAATCTTACTAGAGTAAAGTATACTATTAAATATAAGAATTAGATATTTAAAATTAATATAAAAAAATAAGTAAATCTTTTATTAATTAATCTTTAAATATTTAATAACTAGAAAATTAATAGAGTCTCTATCTTTAATATTAAATTTAAGTATAGTACTAGATATTATATAGTTTATATAATTAATATATTAAAAGATCTTTATATTCTTAATAAAATAATTATAGAGCTTAAGTTAGAGCTTAATAAAGTATACTTAATAAATAAAGTAGAAGCTCTGAAAAATATTAAGATATCTATTCTAATTCTTTTTTTTAACTAGAAAGCTTCTTCTAACTAGAAAGTCTTCTTTAATAATAATAATAAGAAAACTATTAAAAAGTATAAAACTTTATTTACTAATATTAATAATAAATTATCTATTTTAAAAGTCTTTTTTTTATCTCTTATAAAATCTTTTATTATTTTAAGACTGGACTTTAGAATATTATACTTAATATTTTATTCTAAGTATAACCCGCCTTATATATTATAATATAGAGAAAATATTTAAGATAATAATGATAAATATTTTAATTATATTTAAAATAAATAAATCTATTAGTTTTTATAAATTATATACTAATCTTTACTTATTTTTTAATATTAATATTTATTTATAAAAATTAGTATTTATAATTTTTTTTTATTTAATTTTTTTATCTACTAATTAGTATTAGTATTCTATAGGAGTTAATCTATTATATTCTTTAAGAAAAAGTTATTTTACTAATTCTAAAGGTATATAAAAACTACTTAAATACTAGCTACTTTTAAAGAAAATCTTAAATATACTTATTAAATATAGATTTAATATAAATAATATATCTTAACTTTATTTTTTATATTTTATATATATTAGTCTTAGACTGTTTTCCTCTAGTCTTTTCTTTTTAATAAATAATATTATAAATTTTTTTTATTTTATATTTTATATATATTAGTTCTAAATTATTTTTTTAGTCCTACTTTTTTAATTTATATTTTATATATATTAGTCCTAGACTATTTTTTTTAGCTTTATTTTTTATTTTATATTTTATATATCTTTATTATTTTTTTATCTAGTATAAGTCTTACTTTATATCTTAAACTAGTATAAGCTAATAAAGTGTGTCTTTCTCTATTAACAGTATATATTATATTAAATAAGATAAAGGTCTTAGTTATGCTATATATAACTTTCTATAGAGGGAGGCTAGATAGAATAGGATCTTTAAGTTATACTAAGAATATAAGCTTTTGTTCTATCCAGGTTGTAACAAAATAACTAATACTTAATTTAAGTGTTATGCGCCGCTGCCTGCGGACGCTGCACAATAGTGCCTCAGGCACACCACAGCCACCAAGCGGCTGTTATATAATATATAACTATATATTACGCCGCTAGTTCTTAACTAAAAGAATTAGTAATTAATTTTATTAAACATAAATTTATTTTTTATTAATTATATATTATATTTCTATAATCTCTAAAGAGTTATTATATTAATATTATAGCTTTATAATTCTAATTACTTTTTTTTAGAGGCCTCATATATATAATTATAATAAAATCTAAAATTTAGAAATAAATCTAATATTATAGTATATAGAACTAAATAGTCCTTACTATATAAAATAATATAATAATATAAACTTTTAAGATAATAAATAAAAATTAAAAATTATAAATATTAAAGAAATAAATAATATTATAACTTATTATTTAAGTCTAAAAATAATAAAAGAAAACTTATTCTAATTCTAAAATCTAGTATAAAGTAATAAAAATAACTTATAATTTAGTAAAAATATTAAAGAGCTTTTAAAATAAGAAAAAATTATTATATAATATATAAAATTAATATTATTATAAAAAAAATAAAAGGCCCTAAAGACTAAGTTATATATATAAATTCAGAGATATTATTCTAGAATATTTAAATAATAATATAATTAATTCTAAAAATATTATAAAATTATTAATCTTTAAGATTAGGTAGCTCTAAAAATAATAAAATAAAAAATTTACCAGCTATAATTTATATAAATACTTAGATTAGTACTTTTATATAGAGAATTATTTTTAAATATTTTTAAAATATTATAAAATTAATAAAAAAAAATTAGCTATATAATAATATTTGTAATAGTATCTAGAATATATATTTAAAAAAAATATATATATAACTCTATTAGAAAATTTAATATGAAATAATTTTAATAATATTCTATTATATATAATTAATAATCTAATAATATTATAGTAAGAAGTAATAATATTATACTATAATATAAAATAATAAATATATTAATTAATATATAAATTTATATAATATCTTAAAAGATTTAAATAATATTTAGTTAAATTATTAAATAATAAAATATAAAAGACTATCCTATACTTTAAAATATATAATAAAATTTATAAAAAGTTAGTATAATATCTATAAGAATTAAAAAATCATAATATATATATAACTTATTTATTAATAATTAAATAGTTAATCCTAGAATACCGGAGCACGCTAGAATTAAATTATAATTATAGAAATTTTAAAAGAATCCTAATCTATAGAATATATATATTAATAAATAATATATAAGACCTGTCTAAAAAGAAAATATAATAGTAGAAATAGTTATAAAGAATTATAAATTTATAATAAAAATTATAAATATTAATATAATATTTAGAAAAAGATAAAAAATATAAGAATATATAAAAATAATCTAGATTATTATAATTATAGTAAAATTAGATATATTAAATTATAATATTAACTAGCAGGTAGTAGAGTATATCTACTAAAAAATAATATAAAATC
>JAMAAV010000056.1:0-29569 GCA_023625155.1 Aspergillus sp. B3601
GCCACATAGTATAGCCGGGTTGGTTTTGCTCGCCATCTTTGTTTCCGTCCATGCCCTTCCTGCCGCACGGGGTGGCCTGTTTCCTACAAGGCGCCATCAATTGCTTGTGGTAGAGCCAGCCCCCATAAGTATGCAAGATGCGTTGCCCACCTCTAACAAGGGCAATAATACTGTGCTTACTATTTACTCAACTGTTTCTGCTGTTGGGGGGTTCAGTATCTTTGGGCCCCTCTGAAAGAAACACGCCCGCGGCAGGTTCACATCCCGCGCGGTTCAAGCCCAGATCGAGTGGGTCGGTCCCAGCAGGGCGGTAACCAATCTGCTCGGCCACCTACTCTGGGCTCGTGTTGCCCGCAAGCGGGGTTTGTTCGTGGTTGCGCAGGTCGAAAATATTAGGACGCCGAAAGGGGCTTTGTTTCCCTTCCAGCTCATGGAGCAGAGCTAACGGCAGGAGCCGAACCTTTACCCGAACAGAGAGGATAGAGCATCGTGCCGTGAAATGAACATCAAGCGAAATACACGTTTCGTCTTGCCGGACATTTACTGCCATTGCAAATGACGCAATCGTGCTGACTCATGGCAGGTGATTCCACTTCCGTTTCCGATATTCCCAACAGAGCCAACGCGGTTGGCTGGTTTCTGGTTGGTTGGCCTCTATCACCAACAGCGCCGTTGGACGCACCAACTCTTTCGCCCATAGACTAGTAGACGCTGGGTTCAGTCCCAATGTTAGGCCCCGACGATCGACTCGAAGCGTCGGCTTATGGCAGGCCCTGAAAAACTCAACGCCCTTCATCTCAAGGAAATGGACGACTAGCGAAGGAAGGAGATGCTGTGGCTGCGTATATCGACAAATCAGAGCGAGTGGTGGAGTTCAGCGAGCCGCGTATCAATATTAGGAAGGTGGAGCGGTCGAATTCTGGTGATCAATCGTTATGGCGGGCATCTTGCTACAGATTCACTCTGAAGGCACAGATGTCACCTTCGTTCTTGATGTCAAGAAGTTATCGGTGCGGTTGCCGCCCATTGAACTGGCCTCCATAGAACCATCTAGATCTGTCCATTATATCATTTACCGTACAGAGCCCAGGGGCTGGTGTTTGCGGAGACTGTTGAAGCTATCCGGCCTGCATCTATGTTTAAGACCACATGCTCGTAGAAGTCGCCACTATTGCCAGGGAAACGCACAACAGAATCAGACAGAACAGGAACAGTCATAAAGCAAAGCAAACGGGCCAGTCAGAAGAGTCCGTCTCTGAAAATATATTTGCTAATTTGCTTCCATGTTTCCCCTCTCTCACGTTTGCTTTTGAGTTCTTCATAATCTGCTTTAGTCCATCGGTGATAGGAACACGAACCCCCACTCCGAGCAGAGAAAAGCTTGGCGACTTTGGTACATGATTTCCCGGTGCTGTATTCTTCGATAAGCTTGTCGTTTGGTTCCGAAGTTGTTGGGGCGGTACATGGTAATGGGTGCTCAACATCTAGAAGAGTATCAAGAGTTAATATTGTATCATAAGTCGCAGCTCATGAACTCACTGTGATACTTATGTGACTTAAAAGTCACCATATGTTCCCTTCCTTCAATGTTCGAAGTCAACAAGATCAGGGAACCCAGGCCCTCCCCCTGAGGAAAGTATTATTTCCTCCCATTTGCCAACCCAAGGCCTTTGCGCGCACACGGTGGTTGCTCGAGACGCCCACGAGTTCTCCCATCCAAAAATATAACTCTATTATTACGAACAAAGACGCTCACGGGTTTTCTATTCCAGTCCTGGCAGCTCGGAATACTTGAGAGAACGGCTAGTGTAACTCTCGACATTCGCCTACCTCCGGTCCAGGCGGCTACATGCAATATATAATAAGAGCACTCCAGCACAGAACCCGCATTAGATTCTTAACCCTTACAATGCCCTCCCTACAAACAGTTAATATGCAAGCACCACAGGTATTTCTCTCACTTGAGTATCTTCTCAGTCGCTAATGGAATAGCATCACTCTGAGTCGCTCTCAATCGATACGTGGTCCCTTGTTCGGAACCTCTTCTCGCGTGAACAAACCCATCTCCAGCAGATTCAACGACTTGAAAAGGGGCTCTCAGACGCTGGAATAAGAAATCACAGGGAGCGTACCGCTTACAATACCCTCCAAGAGCATTACGACAAACTTCACCAGACTTATTCCTTACTTTATGCTGACAACCAACGTCTTAAGCGCGATTTCGAAGCCCTCAAACATGGCCAACTCTCTCAGTGCTTCTGCCACTACCAGAAAGATGTTTCTGATTTCAATGACTCTCAGGTGGCAGAGATTGAATAGCTACCTCTACAGTGACTGCTCCGTGTTTAGTCTTGGTTTGTTTATCACGATCTGTGTTCCTTCCTTTCTCTGATTCGTGTCTTTATATGTTACGAGTGATCGTGGATGAGTAATTAGTTTCACAAATTGAGATAATCTTTTGCCTCCCTACTGTATGCAACTTCCTGGCGCAGACGCCCTGTCTTCCGTCTGAGGTCGTCGTTGGTCGGAGGTAGGTCAAGACAAGATTTCCGAGGCTGACCTGGGTCGTTCAACTTACACGGGTTTAGGACTATGCTGGGATACAGCATGATCTAGAAGAGCGAAACCACCATTTATGGCACTATAGAATGAGCGGAAAAGGAAGTATCTGATCGACAAAATCTCACTAGATGCAGTACATGAGTGGCCTATATATCTCCATTATCGTTCCCCCTCCCCCAGTGTCCAGGGAACAACTTAAACTCGCCTCCAATTCATTCGACAAAGATTTTTGGACCAATACCATCAAGGTTCAACTTATCGAAGGTTGAATCAGAGATTGTATACTTAGCAAATCGCATGTTGACTTATTGGAAGCAGGAGGTTCAGGTTCTGCGGTTGAGCGTTTGACTCCAGATTTGAGAAACTGGAAGTCATCGTAAGTCTTGGTCTGCGGATGTTGCAGGGCCTGTCCTGTATTAGTTTCAGGGCTTCAGCATTGGCTCAAGGCACTCACCTCCATGATAGCGGGCACTTCTCCGGCGGACTTAAAAATCCACTGGCGGCCCTTACTGTCAATTAAAATCACGGCCGCGCTCATGTCGAACTGAATACAGAGCTGGCGGAGCTTGCGGAATACTGTTCTGCGCCGACGTCCTTCCGTAGATTGCAATGTTGTTGACGCTCCGGATTCCATGGCTATACCTAGATAATGGCTATTGCTGTTTTCCAATTCTTCAACAGTACGAGAAAATGAATGTGGACAGAACCAGGAGCCTCGGGCGGGGAAATCCCCTATTTATAGGCTATTTGCGCGAAATTGTGAGCTGGCCAGTAGGCGGAACTAAAAGTAATGGAAACGCCCACGAGCTCAAAATAACTTATCGTCCTTTAACAGTATTGGCTGGTAGGCGTACCTATTTTAGGAGACCTCACGTAACGATCTATGGCATGTGACTAGTGCATCGCAGCCCAAAAGACGTCTTTCGAAATCAAATGGGCGAGATTTAAGCGCCGACGGACAGATTTTTTGTGCCTATAAGTGCTCGGGAAGCCAACTTGATTTTCAAAATTAACGTCATTCTCAAGTACAATCTATACTCATGTCAACGCTCAGTTTAAGTCAAATTATTGGTCTTGCATGCTATGTATTCTTGTTCTATTCGCCTTCCTTTACTGCTGCTTTGCCTCCGGCCGATTGGAACTTCCCACTGCCAACCGTTGACCAGGCAGTCCTTGCCGAGTTCTCCCATGAAGAGCACCGGGAGACGTCTTGTTCCGTTGAACCAATCGTGAATCCTTCCGGTAACTGCATAGATGACCACCATTGCTCGACTAGTCAGAAGTGTTGCGATAGCGTCTGCATCCCAGAGACACACGACTGCTGTTCAGCTAGCGAGCACTGCCTTCCAGGTGACTACTGCTTCTTCTACGAAGGCCAGGTCCGCTGCTGTCCCGAGGGGATGAAATGCATCCATATTAACGGAGAGGTCGCGTTTGAGCACACCTTTTATTGGTATGAGAAGATATACGCTACAGATGAAGTTGCCGAAGAAGATTGGTGTCTATCCGTGATGGATGTTACGAGTGCAATTACCGTCGCTGCTTCCTATGCAGAGGAAGCCAGTGCTGCCTACTCCAGCTTAGGTCGAGACGTTCTAAGCTCTGCACGGATAATGTCGAACATGGACATACCGACTCACACTATTACACAGACGACGATTGTGACACCCTGAGCCTCTATTTGCTATTTTGTTGCTGCTAGTACGGGCTGGATACTGCTGAATGTATCAAACGAAGGTTGAGAGGCTGAGGGACATGATTAATTCCCTACAAATGAGAGTTGATGTACTGGAGGAAAAGCTCATGAGGCTCAGTGAACAGATGATTTGAGAGCGCACTAGCTAGATCTCAGTAATTCAATGGACTCCGAACAATAGACAGCCTCCTTCCCAATCCAAAATTATTTCAAGTCCCATCCTAAGGCGTAACGTCTCCCAGATCTCCGAGCCCAGCTAACAGCGCCCTCTTCGCCCGGTAATATAGAACCCGACAGGCCCCCGGAGTCCGCCCTTCAAATTGTTCGCTAATTTTCTTCCAGTTTCCCGTACCATGCCTCTCAACCAGCTTCTGAAGTTTGGCCTGATCATCTTCAGACCATAGCATTTGGCCTGGCGTGCAAATTTTTTTAACCCGTTGCCTGCAGGCATCTAAGGTCCGGTTACCCAATCGACTATGGATCTCCGTAATTTTTTCTCCATTCTTTCTTGCAGTGTAAATGATTTCATCTTCTGAAGTCCATAATTTTCTTTGTGGCATAACCGTATCGGGGTGTGCTGGTAGGGACACTCTAGTTACGATAGCTTGCTGAGATTCACTCCGTAGCTTTGTGACCCGATAACGCTTTGAATTTTGAGACTGGGATAATCGTTTCTGGAGATTTCGGAACTGCTGTCCAAGGTTTTTGCCATTCCGGTGAGCGAAATGCTTGCTGATTTGCTTCCATGTTTCCCCTTTCTCACGTCTGCTCTTGAGTACTTTAAATTCTGCTTCAGTCCATCGTTGATATGGGGGTATCTTGTATTCCGGAGTACAGGGACCCCCACTCCGGTCAGAGAAGGTGATATCGGTACATGATTTGCTTGTGCTATATCCTTCGATAAGCTTGTCGCTCTGTTCCGAAGTCCGAGCCAGAGGCTCCCCTTGTGGCCTCGTCAAGGGCGAGGAATTCACCTGATCGGTTGTAATTTGTGGCGAACGAATTGCTGGGGAGGTACGTGGTAGTGGGTGCTCAGCATCTAGAAGAATATCGAGAGTTAGTATTGTATCACATGTCGCAGCTCATGAACTCACCGTGATACCGATGTGACTTAAAGGCTAACATATGTTGCCTTCCTTCGGGAATAGGATCCGAAGACTTGACTGGGTTTAATAAAGCAGGAATCTGTAGCACATGGCTTGAAATTTGTGGTACGGCAGGCATCGCGGTCGGAGGGAAAGAGCCTCCAGGGTCTTTGGCCTGAAGATCGAGTGTACCAGTGGCGATACATACTTATATGGCGTTGATGGGGGTGTCCGCGACTTTTGCAGAGCATTGTTCAAGGACGCTCCGTATTGAACCGCCAGCGCTTCCCCAATGGAGTGTGATGAACGAGGTGCTTGGATAGAAGCTGTTGATCGCGGAGCTTCTTGACAATGGAAATTGTTGTATGTAGTCACCGGTGTTTCCCGCATAGGAGGAAAATACTCTGAGGTATAAGGAGTGTTCCTGAATGTGAGGGTTTCATGTGGATGGAGCTCCAAAGCTTCCCGTATTGGGGGTAGTGAGCATACTGCACCGGCGTATTCGTGTCTAGGAAGTGATGGAGCCCTGTATGGATGTGGATATGGTTCCGGCGGTGGTGGAAGAGCTCGCTTCTGAATGAAGTCCGGGGGTGTAAGGACGGAAGCTGTTGGCTGTAGCGTGTCACTGGGTTGAGAAGGGTCGTGTCCGGAAAGCGGCCAGGCCCTGTATAAATATTTTGGTGGAGTCATCTACACCTGCTGCACGGATTCTATGCCGCCATGGAAGATGCCGTTAATGAAGTTACAACCAAGGGGAGCTCTTGCAGGCTGGACAGTGGTACCCACTGGGAGGATAAGTTGTGGGTGGTAGGGAAGGTTCTCGTTCGGACTGTATATTGGGGGAGTGTGAAGAAAAGTCTCTCGGTAGTCTGCGCTGAGGTGAATTGGTTCTGTTTATTAGGGCGCTTGAAGGAAAGCAACCAAGAATCTGCGAAGGACTTGATGTTCAGAAAAATAGAAAAGGAGGCTGACGATAAACCCCAGCTGTTAAGAAATACCTCAGACAGGTTACTGTCTGAAGTTTCATGCCCGTGAACCAAGGTTTAATTACAGTCCAGAAGGTGGTCGAAGCCCTAACCACTCTAGGGAACCCTTTTGTTTTTGTTTTTTTTTTTTTTTTTTTTTTTTTTTTTTTTAATATTCCTTTTTTTCTTTTGAAGACAAGGGTGACTGAAGGAGTACGAGTCCTCCGGTAGCTAGCGCTTAACTAAGGATGAGCCTTGCCACACAGATCCGGGCGCAAAGATGGCGTGTATAGCAATTACTAATAGTTTGAAGCTGCCTAGGTCAATGTATTATGCCTCAATTGGAGGAGGTCTGTCTCGATGTAGTAGGACAGCTGAGCTTTGATCAAACCATCCGGGAGTGTGAGTGTCTCATCCTTTACCATGGTGAGTGAAGAATCATGCACAAAGTCTTCCTGTCCCCTAACAAATACAGGCGGTTTCCCTTCCCAGGTCTATCCTGCGAAATCCGGCCAAGTCAACCCTCAAGATTTTCCTTGGACAGTCTCTTGGATGTATCATCACTCCGCATCACCTGCTACTCGATGGATTCACCGAATCAATATTAGACCAGCTCGCTTATGAAGACCTCCTTCTTTATGCTCTCGTTACCTGGCACTATGATACTATACACCAGTACTTTAGCCAACAGCGTCACACCCCGGACCAAGCGCTCTCAGGAGCCCTTCAACCTCTCTCTGAATCTCACTGTTTTCGGTTCTTGGAAGCGCGTGACAAATTTGATGCGATGTGTGAAATACTCTACCGAATATACAATGGGTTGGTGGGAACACGGGTTACAAAGGTCGTGTTTGCAAATGCGCTCCGGCAGTCATTGGGATATCTCAGATGGCTATTTCACCACTGCGTTGAGCGTGTGTTGCTCGATGAACTAAGCAGGAATAGCTGAATGGGTATTCTTCAAGGGGGGTTCCTCGATCTGAAAAAACAAAACAAAAGAGAAGTGAATTTGACTACATACAAGAGGATAGGGCTTAATATCTCAAATCATCAAGGACCTGCTCAAGGTGATCTATATTAGTTTCCGGGTCAACCCACCCCCCGAAAAACTCGATCTTCTCGCGTAGCAGAGATCGGTAAGCCCTCTCGGTTTCTTTCCGCATCTGATGGAGCGAAAGAGACGGTAATTTCTTCCAGTCTTCCGGAAGGTCCTTGATATTACCGCCTTCTCGTTCCAGGAGAATCATTTGTTGTTCAAGCAATACAACTGGATTTTCACAGGCTTGCAGTTTGCTGCCCTTTATTTGATCCCATCGGTGCTCCCCAACAACGTCACTTGCTTGACCACCAAGAGAGTCAATTGCAGAAGGCACTTCCTGCTTTATCACATGACCATGTTGGAAGTTTCCCGTTGACCAGTCCCTTATCCAGCAACGAACTGTGTCAGCACGATATCAATCATATTGGTGCTAGATTGGTGACTACCTTGGTATCTCATCTTCCCACTTGATAGAAATAGCCCCGGGTGTACAACCCTGGTTGTTCAGTTCAAGAATTTCTTCCTCCTTTTTGGACACTTCTTTGCGCCTGGGCCTTCTCTTCTCGTATATACACTGGACTGCTTTTGACTGACATGTTGAACATGGGGGTCCATCTCGCGAACAGCGAATTTTCTTTTGACGGCATCGCTCACAGCTTTTGTCCTGGCTGGGAATAGATACTGCTTTGTGGGCTGTTGAACATTGACGGATTAGCAGTGGCTAGTGAATCACGGATTATCCACATACAATTTTGCTGGTGCTGGTGCATACTGAATTTCTTTGTATAAGAATTGCCGCATTCACACCTATAATTGTGGTCTGTTGTTGCTTTTGGGGCTTCGTTTTTAGCGGGCATTGTGTTCTGCGATAATGGGAGAGCCGCGTCCGAGTAAGACCAGTGTTTTGAAGGTAGGCCTTTACCTTCTGTGCCTTCTTTTTTGCCTTCTTCGAGACTTATTCCTTCTGGACCTCTTCTTCTGGATTCTCCTCCACCTTTTCCGTGAGTAGCGGTTTGCTTGGTACGGTTTCGATCGATTTGGGCCACGCCAGTAATAAGAGCATAGAGAAAGAACAATGAATAAGCTATAAGTAGTGTAAGCGTAAAAGATAAGATAGACACCTTCGCCATCTTCACCTGGCTGTACGACGGGAAATGGGCACCCTTATATGCCGGCTATCCTACGGGAATTAGGCCTCAGTACTGCGGACTATAATCTTCTGGCTGCACAGACCGCGCGCAGAGTCATTTTTTTAGAAGCGTGAATTAGTCACTTGTGGGTCTTAGCTGCTCTATCACTGAGTACACACTAAACAGAGCATAGCTGTTATACCCTGTCATGGCCCAATCAACCATTCCGGACAGCTCTCATGACCACAAATACCGCACAAATTACCCTTAGCGAATACGTCCATATCACACCGAGAGCAAGATAGTCTAACACGGACACGGGCTGACTTCTGTATCCAGTTACCCTTCCGTATGTCTGCGGTTCTTTTGATTTGTCCCCAGTCAGAAGGGTAATCCTGTATACGTTAGTCTGCGGATCCTCAGTAAACGCTTACTACTCACTGTCTCCCGGTCTTGATTGCGAACACTCTCCTTCTTTCTTGGAGTAAGTTCCTCCCTCCCTCCGCCTGTATTATTCCTTTTTTGAGTGATTTCACTGTGGGTCCTAGCTACTCGAGCACTGCCTTTACCCTACTAGTATATCCCCTGTTATGGTTCAGCCAGACGCATCCCCTCCATAGCGCACAGTCATTCATCGCGACGACGTTGGAACTACACCAAGATTACGGATGAAAGACATATTTTGTGAATAGTTCTTATATATGGATAAATAAATAAAACAACAGGTAGCACATGCTATAGCCAGAAATCCGTATCGGGGCGCGAAGGAAATTTAGGAAGCGTTCGAGGGAGCTGAGATTTAACATCCGAATAGGGCACAACCGTGCGCACCTTGAACCAAACTGGGCCTTTGGCGTAGAAAGTAACTTCTATCTTCCCACTGATGGGTGGGAGAAGCGGAGCGTGGTTCACGAGGGTACGGCATTTGAGGAGTAAAGAAGCTTCGTACTTAGTTTCAGTGAGGTAGCATTCGAAGGAGACTGTTCCAGATCGTCTATTGTAAACGCCGACTACCTCCGTGGGTATATCCAGTTCAGTTGGGGTATCAAGCACACCAGAGGGCTTTTCAATGGGCGCTGGGGGTGTCAGGGGCGGTACTTTGAGATCTTTGTCTGAATTAATGGATTGACGATCCGAATTGATGGATTGCCGGTCCCAATTGATGGATTGACGGCCCTCTGTCCCTCCGGCGGTACTGACATCGTTCGCCTGTAAGGCTTTTCGATTCGCCCCCAGACACTGGATGATCACGGAGTACCAAGGCATGGTCGAAGGAAGCGTGCAGGAGACGGTTTGGGGTTGGTAGGCCAGTTTAGCCGGGCTAGTCGATGGTAGATTGCGGTGTGTGTTGTGAGACAAGGCTGATATCTTATAGACCAGCGCCTTGACCTATCTACATCAATGATGCACCCGACATGAGCTAGAATTATTGCGGCTATCGCGAATAGCCTCCAGTTGATTCTCCCCATTTTTCTATACCTGCCTATACCACTACCTTTCGTTGGCCGTACTCGGCGGGATGGTCGTTTGATGCAGTGAGTATC
Organism: Aspergillus sp. B3601; assembly: GCA_023625155.1. Lineage (NCBI taxonomy): Eukaryota > Fungi > Ascomycota > Eurotiomycetes > Eurotiales > Aspergillaceae > Aspergillus > Aspergillus sp. B3601. The sequence continues at coordinate 10,022 of JAMAAV010000056.1, forward strand.
ATTTAGTAGCACCCGCTAGCCAACCAATCCCAGATTCAGGAGTTGGTCGTTGGGCAGTCTAAGTGATACTTCGGGGTGATCTTGTATCAGGACCATAACTAGTTGCACTCTGGGTATAGTTATATGATGGTCGCTCTGGACCGTGACTAGCAACATTTTAGGCATGGTCGGGTCTATGGTGATTATTTCGGACCATGACTAGCAGCATTTTAGGCATAGTCCATGGTGATCGCTCTGGACCATGACTAGCAATATTTTAGGCATGGTCTATAATGATGGTTCCGGACCGTGACTAGGAACATTTTAGGCATAGTCAATGGTGATCGCTCTGGGCTGTGACGAGTAATACAATTAGTATGGTCTAGAATGTTCTTGACCATTGCTAGCTATGTTTTGGGTATAGCCTTGTGATTTGTTATGTCAGTACCCTAACTAATAAACCTCGAGCGATAGTCTCTAAAATCTCGCTGGACTGTGACTAGGAATACTTTCAGTATAGTCGATGATGATCTGGACCATAACTAGCAACATTTTTGATATAGCCTTGTGATCAGTTACCTATTTTCTTGGGGACTTCAACTCTGCAGTTCGCCTGCTCCGGCGCAACGCTTGTGGAGTAGCTATCTAGCCTTGTACAAGGCAGCGGTCATGGAGTGCACAGGGGCAAATTGGCCAGTCCACCCACATCCTGGACCGCCTGTTCCCAGTTCATCCCATGCTGCTTAGAGTTCTTGCACAGGCCATATCCCACCAACGTCGTTAAAAGCGCAGCTCTATCCCATCAAAACTGCTCTCTGTTAACAATTTCAAAGCGCAGAACCGTACCCAGTCACTGTTTACAACAACCATGTCAGACCTGTAATTCTTCCTTGCAATCGGATTTTTATTTGTCTTTTGCTGACTCTATAGCATGTTCCCTTATATTCCCGAAGCGTACGAATCGCTACCATCCCTTCGGCAAGCTTCCGTCGAGTTTGATGCTACCAAGGCAGTGGAGAATTTGCTGGGTCCTATAAGACAGCTCTTTCTTGACTCCGGGGTTCATACATACTACGGAATCAGTTTGTTGCACAAACACTTTCCGATACAGCCAGAACAGCGCCTTGTCGATTACCGAAATATCTCGACGCCTTGGACGGTCAATGACAATGATGATTCCATGGTGTCCAAATACGAAGGCATCATCTTTCCCAGGACTTTCAGGATCTTCAACGGGAAGTGGACTCCGTTTGAATTTGGTTTCTCTCCATCCCCTCCCCAACAGAGAGGTGATGATTTTGAATTCTTTCTGAAGCTCTCGTGTCTTCTCAAACAGCTTGAGATGGAGCACATATTCGGAGTGCGATCCCTTGAGGAGTATTACCCTGAGCTATCAATTGAAATTACCGAGGGCCATGCCAATATTATGATACCACGTGGATCAATCGGTGATTCGGAACTTATTTCAGCTCTTTGGGTTTTTGGTCCTGATAATCTTCAGAGATGCCACTGCAGAGAATACTGCTGGAAATCCTCGGAGGGAAAGCATATTGACGACCATGGCTGTTCTTGACCTCGATTGTGAGGTCCATTTGTATCTAGTGGACACGGCATGTGATCAAAGGCTTGGAATCTGGAATCAGCTGCTTCATTTTCTACTACTCTAACAAACACTGTCCGCAATTGAATATGCAATTAAAACCCGTCCCACGATCCGCGGGAAGTCGCAGTCATTGTTTTTCTCTCTACAAAAATAGTACTATTATCTTCTTTCAAGGTTAAACTTTTGATGTCCTTAACATGCTGGTGAAGTTTCCCTGATTTGTTTCCAAAACCCCGACTGCTCTAAACCCGAACTTGGAGTACAACGCAATAGCGGCTGGGGAGGACATCACAAACGCATGTAGCGCGTTATCATCAACGTAACGGCAGAACATTTCCATAAGCATAGTCCCAACACCTTGTCTTTGATGGTCAGGATCTATTGCCATGAAAGTGATCCCTGAGAGAGATGTGAGTGATGTTCAATTCGACTATTTTGAAAAAACTTACGGCATATTTCATTGCTTTGGTAATTGCGAAGAACAGTATGTCTCTCTTCTCTCAGTCGCTTGGAGACATCTAGCCATTTTACCACATCCAACGAAGGTGGGAGCCAGCTGCTTCGACTCTTGAAGTTTGTCTCCTGTCCCTTTCTCTTGTTCTCCTTACCGCTCATGCCTCGAAGAGCACCTGGGCTAGCACTCCAGCCTATCAACCCGATGGGCGACCCATCCGCACCACACGCCTTGTATAACACCTCATCTTCTCGGTGAAGAGTCTCAAGCAGCCCCTGGACAGCCCATTCTATTTCTTCCTCTCTCGGCTCCAACTCTTCCCTTGAGCTCGGAAACATCAGACGACGGAGAGGATTGCTTTTATGTGCAGGATATTCGACTTTGCGTACTATCAAATCAATGTCCTCCATCTTAAGACTCGATATAGAAAGTGCCATGTTGGCCTGGCATATGGAGGAGAGGATTGCCAACTCGCTCCCAGACCTAGAGCAAGGAACGGAACAATATATCTCCCAGTATTAGTCAGCCGCCTCGAGTTAACGTAATTCCCGGTCGGTTCGTGCATCCCGGTCGGTTCGTGCATACCCCCCCAAAAGTCCATGCTCGATCAACTTTAAAGTACTGTACAACAACCAAAAACGATTCAAATTAAATAAACTAAGCATATTAACGATTCGGACATCCCCTCCTAGTATGCCCCTTAATATTACATTCAGAACATGTTGGCGGGGCACGTTTAGGTATAGTTAAAGTTGGAAGAGCACTTCCACCAGCACTACCCCCCTCTACCTCCAGTTGCTCATTTCTCAGCGAAATTAGATCCCTAGCTTCTTGAAATGAAAGTCCTTCTGTAGGAGTCATTTGGCGCTTAGAACGACCTTTTTTCTGCCTGTCATTCTCAATAGCTGCGCGGAGAGTGTAGTTTTCATTTGCTAGTAAACTAGCATTGTAAATAGCTAGCTCACAGCCCTTTATAAACTCATCTAGCGCTCGCTTTGAGGGTGATGTAGGACTTCTAGACCCATTTTTAAGAAGCTTCTTGACTGAGGAAGCTTTTCGGTGCACTTGACGGACTGTATGAGGTGTACAGAGCTGGGAGGAAGGGATTGAAGCACTCCCTCTACTAGGAGGGGGGGTTTCAACCACCATACTTAAGCTTAACTTATCCAGCACTGCATGAGGGTTGAAGGGGACTATTCCAGTTGCTCTGAATCCGCTTTTCGTATTCTCCATGGTAAAGACCTCTTTGTGAGCTGTTGGATAAGTCTTCAAGAAATCTAGCTTGTCAATATAGTTGTATCCCAGGCGCCCTTTCTGCTCGATAAGCTTGCTATAAGCTCTTTTCAAAGGGCTAAAACAACCAACATCCAATGGTTGTAGAAGGTGAGATGAATGAGCAGGCATGCAGATTGCTATAATATTGTTTTCCTTGCACGTTGTATCGAATTCAGGCGTTAGGTGGCTTCCATGGCCATCCAGAATAAGGAGTCGATACCCCCCTCTTGTACGCCCATTTGTAGCTGGAATAAAGACTTTTTGAAGCCAGCGCAGGCCAATTATGTCTGTGGTCCATCCATTGGCGCTCATTTCAACTCTCCAATCTCCCGGGATAGCTACTTCATCAAACCATCCCTCAATATGAACTTTTCCCTTGAAGATAATGGTAGAGGGTATTGACCACCCCCTTGAATTAATGCATTCGATAGTTGTAACCCATTCCCGATTCCCTGGCTGTATAAGCCATGGTTTGCCAGGCATTTCTGCTCTAGAAACCACCTTTGTTGTTGCAATAAGTCCCATAGCGAACCCAGTTTCGTCAAAGTTATAGATATCTTCATCCACGATACCATACTGATCTTTAACCTTCTGCAGCTCATTAAAAAAAGCACCAATGACCTTCGGATCTTCACACAGTGCTCTTTGGCGATTGATCTTTCTAGCAAATCTGCTTTTGATTTCCGGACGACGCTTAGTGAACTCTGTAACCCAGTTCTTTCCTACTGGCTTTGGGGGGGCGACAGAATCAGCGCCTAGGATAATATTGGCCATCTCTCGTACTTGAAAGTGTCTTGGGGGAGCGCCACGTATATCAAGTGATACTATCCATGCTATTAATGCATCTTCTTGTCTCTCAGATAGCCTATTCTTGTGGTTGCGGAGTTCTGGTTGAGATTGAAGTCCCTTTAGTCGATCACGTAGGGTTTGAGGAGGTAGATTATAAATTAATGCAGCTTGGCGAGGATTTAAAATTTTTTGATTTTTTAAATCGTTTAAGGCGCATTGAAGTCTGCCCTCTTGCTCAATCAATTCTTGCTTCGTTTTACGCGCTTTTCGTGGCATGGTGGGTAGTTGAAGTTGGTGGGTGGTTGACGCGTTTGATTTTTTTGGAGTTGCACGAACCGACCGGGATGCACGAACCGACCGGGAATTACGTTACCTACAGTGGTATGACAAAAGTTTGCGTCGCCCCACATACCCCAAAAAACACGCTAGTGCCTAACCGCTTCCTAATTCGGCCTAGATGAAGCTATTCTGCCGTTCAAAACAACACGTTGAAATCGAAGCAGGTGTTGAAGCTATATAGAATTACTATACCATGCCTCGCCAACGAAAGGAATTGACACCAGATATCCGGGCCAGGATCTGTGAGCTGAAATAGATCGGATGGAAGTTATCAGAGATACACAAGCGCTATCCTCATATCCCATACACAACAATTGCATCTATAATTAAGCGGGAGAACACGCGAAAGAACCAACAGACTTCACCTCGCTCTGGACGGCCTAAAAAGATCTCTGCAGAGGAGCAACGACGCCTGCTAGATCTAGTTGAGCAAGACTAACATATAAAAATGCGTGAGCTTTCCGAAGCTGTTCAAAGTAGCCCTTCCGTGCGTACAGTTCAACGCCTGTTCCGCACGCTTCATATGAAGAAATGGAAGCAATGTGAGCGACCGGAAATTACACCTGAGAATGCAGAAAAGAGGCTAAGATGGGCATAAACATATTCAGGATATACTGCAGAGGATTTCTACTGAGTTATCTGGTCAGATGAGTGCTCAGTTGAGCGTGGAGCGGGCGTGTGATGGGTCTATACTTTCCGGTCACCAAAACAGCAGATTATCGAGCGAGATATCCGTGCTGTACGCTGTGGAAAAGGTGTAAAGCAGATGTTCTGGGCTGCTTTTGGTTACAATCGACGGACTGGATTGCTACCGCTGGAGGGGGATCCAGAATCTGCACGTTGTGGTGTGACTGCATGGATTATTCGCGGAGTTTATGAAGCATTTTTACTAGATATCCTGGGCCCTGGGGATATCTTCATGCATGATGGAGCTTCTGTACATCGTGCTTATATTGTACGAGAGGCTCTCGAGAGAATGGGTGTGGAAGTCATGGTATGGCCACCATACTCTCCTGATCTAAATCCTATCGAGAATCTATGGGCAATCATGAAAGGTAAGATCTATGAGCTTTATCCTGAGCTAGAGAGAGCTCCGGATACAGAAGATACTCTACAGACGCTTAGGCAAGCGGCTATAGAGGCCTGGAATGCAATTGATGATAGAATCCTGCGAAATCTATGTCATACAATGCCTTATCGTGTGCAAGTAATCCTCCAGGCGGACGGCTGGTATACGAATTACTAGGTAGGAATAGCTTCAAACTAGTATCTAATTAGGAAGGCGGAATCTAAATTCGGAATAGTGCATTCTCTGGTTTTTGTGGGGCGACGCAAACTTTTGTCATACCACTGTAGGCTATTTTGTAGAGGGTCTTACAACTGACCCCCACCTTCAAGGCCTTGGTCCCTCAAGGCATCCTTCGCGACTGCTAGAATTTAATCATCACAGGAAGTTAACCATTAAAAAACCTCCCCGCGATATAAAACCTAAACCAGGGAAAAGTATCGCGGTAGGAAAAAGGTATTTTGCCCTTCGCAAAGTATTACCTGCGAAGCTAACTCTAAGAGGCTGGATACTATAAGTCCTTGGGTCTGTAAGACTCTTCTTAACTTCCTTCCCTATTGTAGCGTCGTCTGTCGCGATAGCGGCTCGGTTTGTGTTTCTCGCGATAGGCCTTTCCCATATTCGCGTCAGGCCCTCTTCGCGAGATTCACACACCTCTCCACTAGGTCTATACAGGGTTGCGAGGACCCTTTCCCATCATGCGTTGGGGTCACCCGCGAACCTCCTCCTTGGTTGTCTTATAGTATCCTCGTGAACCTTCCCTCGCGAACCTCTTTGTGTTGCTTCACCAAGAAATGCCTCGCCTGCTTCACCAAGAAACACCTCACGTTGTTACCTGTGTTGCTCCACGGTGTTTCATGTTGTAGACTCCCTGAGTACGTGAATTCCAGTGCGTGATTCCGTCATAATCTGTAGTCTATATAAAGGCTGCTCCCCCCTCTAGCGAACTTTTTCTTCAAGTTTTCAAGATTTCCCACTTTGTATGACTCCGTTTTCGCGGGTTCCCTGCCTTCGCAGGCTTCTCTATCCTTGCGGATTCACTGCCTGCTGCTTGCCCTCGCAGCATTCCTGTGTTGGCTCGCCTTCGCAAGCTTCCTGTCTTTGCCTGCCCTCGCGGGCCTCTTGTGTTTACTTTACTGATATAGCCTTTAGAATACTTTTGAACAATGTCTGCCTCCCCCTCCGACCTCGCTGCCCTGGCCGCTGCCGCCGATGCCTTTTACGCGGCCCTCGCGGGCTCGCGCTCTCTCCCCCCCCCCCTTCGTTCGGAGAAGGGGGCCCTCCGCGGAGGGAAGTAATGTGAGTTCACCTGGGTTGTTTCGCGGGAGCTCGCTAACAGTGACAGGGCCCCTCCGCGGAGGCAACTCCTGCTGCCGCTGCCCCCGCTCCGCCTCGCACTGCTTCTCGCGGTGCTTTCTCGGTCACGATGACCAATATTCTGGCTGCGCCTCCCCTCCGCGGCCCTATCCATCCAGGACCCCCTCCGCCCGTGGCGGGAACTTCAAGGAAACCTGGGACCAGCGGCCTCCGGCCGCTTCGACAGTCCAAGACTGGGCCACCGCTCAGTTCGTCCTCCTGCCTGCGGAGGCTTGGTTCACACCTCGCAGCCAAAGGCAAACTGTCGCGGTCCCGGGTCTAACCCCTTGGATAGGTGATCAGACCTTGTCCGCCCGCGAGCGTCGGTGGATTCTCGCGCCGGTTCTCAGATCCGTCCCGTTCTGCGGGTTCGCTAGGCCGGGGCAGTTGGTTGTGAGAGCCCAATACCGGGAAGCCAACTTGGTGACTCGTGCGGGACGACGGCCTCCAGTTGGTGAGGTGTGCAATGCTTGCCGCGATCCCTCGGCATCGCTTCCATTCGCGGCTTGCATTTCAGGTGGGATAGGAGAGAGGTGTAATAACTGCCTCTACCGCGGACATGTTCAGTGCTCTCTGCAAAGGTAGACCCTTAGAGGCAGCCTCTTTCCCTTCTCCGGTTAAACTGTACCCGGAACTTGGTGGATACCGCACGAGCGCCTGTATGGCTCGGGGGTGACGGACTCATGGGCATGTACTGCGAAGATACTATTTTCTCGGCCTGCCGCGAGGCTTTTTACCTTGTTTGACATGAATAGAACTGGCCTTTTCTCCCTTCGCAAGACATTCCTTGTAGATATCCAAGTGTCGTAGATTCGCAGTAGGTTCTTCAGTAGGCTCCTGCCATCCAACCCACTTTACTGACACCTTCGCGGGGTCCTGGGTCCCTGGCCCTAGGATCCCTTCCACGCGGTACTCCTGTTCGTCTTCACTCGCGAACCTCGCTTCGAAACGTTCGCGAGTGTTCACACCTTCCATTTCCTGATGTTCGCGGAGCATGGAAACATGGAAAACGTCATACACGCGAAGCCCTGCTGGTAAAGAGACTCGCGCCTATTCTCTCTATCACTCTTCGCGGGCCGGCCCGAAGTTGGTCAAACTTCTTGCTAGGCCTGATTCGCGACCAGTTCTGATTGCTGATCCAGACATATTCACCAACCTGAAAGGTCTTCGCAACTCGTTTAGAGTTATAGTACTTAGACTGCTGCTCCTGGGCCTTCGCGATCCCAGCCTGAACTCTCTCGCGTACCTCCCTGAGGTACTTGGCCCGTTCCGCGACATCAGAAGTGACCTTATCCCCAAGGTATAGATCTACCGCGATAACCCTTGGGTCCATACCATATACCACGCGAAATGGTGTTTCCTTGGTTGACTGTTGTCGCGAATTGTTGTAGGCAAACTCTGAGAGAGGGATATAATCCACCCAGTTATCTTGCGCGAAGTTCACATACCCTCGCAAGTACTGTTCTAACACGCTATTCAAGCGCTCGGTCTGACCATCTGCCTGCGGATGGTACGCGGTACTCATTAAATGCTTTACTTGCAAGCAGTACATGAAATCCGACCAAAACCCCTTCGCGAAGACTGATCCACGATCTGTCACAACATTCGCGGGGATCCCATGGAGTCGGAACACTTCGCGAACCACCATGTGGCCAGTTCCTCGCCTTTAATTGACTTTCGCGTAGGAATAAAGTGAGCCATCTTGCTCATGCGATCTACTACAACCAGAATCGCATCATATGCCTCGCGAGAATCATTCTGATCCTATGATTTGATGCTCGCGGGCAGATCAGTAATAAAAATCCACACTCATCTGCTCCAAGGGCTTCGCAGGGACTGGTAGAGGTTCTAACAACCCTTGTTGCTTTCCACGCATGACCCGCGAATCCTGGCAAACACCACAGGCCTTGCAGTAATTCGCGATGAATTCCTGCATCTCTGGCCAGAAGAACCTTCGCTGTATCAGCTCCAAGGTCTTCTTCTCCGCGAAGTGCCCTGCTAATGGGTTATCATGCAGCTTCGTGAGGATCTCTATTCGCAGCCAGTAATGATCTGGAATATATAAACTTCCTTGGTGATAGAGGAATCCATCTCGCACGGTCCAGCGCCTCCATGATCGCGGAGTGCTTTTCTGCTGGTCTGGATCCTTATCAAACTCATGAATCGCCTCTCGGACCCTTCTCGCGAACGGGTCCTGTTCCAAGAGCTTTGGCAAGCTCTCTAACAACCGCTGCGAGGGGTCATTTCGGAATGGTCCCTCTTCCTTGCAGAACTGTTGTACCTCCTCTTGCGAACACTCTATCTCCAAGAGTTTCGTTGAGGATATCGCGGCCACAGCCACGAGTCAGTCTCTACTAGACTGAGAAGGAACTGAGTCCTTCGCGGTGCTATTACCGCTGGTGCTGGCTATTGCAGCAACCTGTAGGGCCTTGCCCTCTCTGGCAGCTCGCGCGTCCGCGAACCCCAGTTGCGAGAGTAGCTTCTGCTTTGCTCGCTCAGTATGACCTCCTTGGTCCTCCTCGCGTTGACTATCTCTCATATAATCAACTCGCCGCGAGGGCCCATCCGCGGGATTCAACTTCTCTGCGCGATGGATGATCCTGAACCTGAACCCTGCCAGGGATTCGTCGGAGGTGCAAAATGCCGTCGGTTACTTTTTCTTCTGTACACAGCACCAGTCATGCAAATACAGTATGAGCAGGGGAAGAGCTTCTGCTGAGTAAATTATAAACTTGGCTTTGCCTTGTAAGTCCGGGTGGAGACACAGGGCAGAAGCATAGCTACGATGTAGAAGGGCAAGAAGGCTAGGGACTACTGGGTGGGTGAGACTTAGGGCTGTGTGAGCTAGTAAGGACCAGTGATAAAGGAGCATACAATACTCATGGCTTAAAGTTTTTGCTAATTGACTCTGGCTCAGGTCGAAAATGCGATGGCCAGAGAGCACACTTCGAAGGGCGTTCGAAGCACAAAGTTACATGAAGCTAAACGCTTAGAAAAAGGGAATTGTTGAGGGACCAGTCTTAATATGAAGCGTCAAGGCAAAGGCACAAATATTTTAGGCGGGCGGGGGGTGTATGGATAATCTAAATTGGGCCACGGGCGGACAGCTATCATGTTGCCTAAACAGGTCGGATCATACGGCCCCCGAGCACCCGACCGGAAACTCTCTAGTTAGTTCTGTCTGGGAATAATTCGACCTGGCCGGGACGCACAGGGTATATGACCGTGCAACATATGATTCTGATCAATACAGCCCTGACCATGCCGGGCTCAACTGTCGAAAAGGAAGATTAGCATCGGATTGCCGCAATCACCCAAAAGGCAAAAATGCCCTTCACGAGCTGATCAAAACGCCTTTCTTAAGCATATTAGCCGCATCCATGGCATCTCCGTATGAGCATAGCGTATAGACTGTATTGAGGCAAACTAATGGCGTCTGTTCATGCTATTAATATACTCAACCTGGTGGTCATCCTAGTACTACTGGGCCAGTGGTAAAGGGGCATCATCCACCACTATCAGCGGCACAACGCAGAACAGCAAGTCAAATTCAGCGCGGGATATTTCTATAATTATGTAGAATAGTAGGAGTAATGACATGCTTTTCTATAAATCTTAGACCGGTAGAGCTAAGGATTATACCTGCTAAATTACTAAAGAGGCAGCGCAGTAATTTCGGCATAAGACTATAATCACTAACTTGACAGATCTTGACTTTAATAACCTGCATACTATTCTGGCTGATACAGCGACGGGGAGCCTACAGAAAATACAGTTGACTTTCATAATTTCATTATAGATAAGAACATGTCGGAGTTGCTGAACAACGTATCAACTAGTACTCAACCACATCAATATGAAGGTCTGATTCATCGAATCTAGCAGCGATCCTACACTAAAAACACGAGAAATAGGGGTAAACTAACTAACTAAAATAGGAACTCAAAGCGATACAATAGATGACCGAGCGGACGCTGACTAACGGTAAATTTGGTGTTGAACCGGAATCCTAGCAGTCACTAAAGGTCGACACAAAACTACCCTTAGTGCTGAACTATCCTTGTTTTCCGCGAGTAGGTTAGTCTTGCCATCTCGCGTTGCTTTTCTCCAGAAATTTGGCACTACAGGCCGGAAATCTCGGACCAAACGCCTTCAGTGTGGTCTGCTTCCCGCACCGTACGCAAACACGCAAGATTTATATCATGGACAATATCAACAGCTGCCAGCGTCTATAGAGTTCATTCGCTGGGGAACGATAAATCGACGTGGCCATCAGGGGCAACTCTTGGTGATTGGGCTGGGATGATGGTTTCTGTCGCGTCGGACTCCCACGCAGCCTCGCGCTCATTCTCATGACTCCGAAGATAGAGCGGGATCACCCACTCCTTGAGCCGATCCGCTAGTACACCCATATCTCGGTTGCTGTCCCACAATCGTTGGGATTTTTTGAAAGCAGTGCTGACCTCGTCCCGGCGTAGCTGCTCATATATCTCAAAGACTGTTCTTAATGATTTCGAATGGTAGCGTGCAAGAGTACGGGCGAACAAGATGGCGTCATCTAGCGCGAACGCCGCTGATTCGTCTCGTGGAGGCATCTGAGGCATATGTTAACGTGGAAAAGAGCCAAAATGAATAAAAAAGATATACCGCATGAGCTGCATCGCCAAGTAGAATAACGCGGCCCATAGACCATGGCCCTTCAGGTTGAACTTGATAAACCGGGTACAGTGTCCAATTTGCCTCGCTGGTTACGATTTCCCGAACGCAAGTAATTGCCGACTGCGAAAAACGACGTCGAATCTCGTTACAAAGAAAGCTTTGAATTCGGAAACGTGTGTTGAAGTCTTGTCCTGGCTGAAGTTGGTAGGAGCATATCTCGCGTTCCGGAAACTGGAAAGTCGCGGCGACAAATATTTGCTTGAAATCCCGATCACAGAAACTCGTCAGCAGTGACCCATGGCGGGATATGTTGAAAGCAGACGCCCGGAAATGGATACGAGAATGTAATTTGTCCGCAGGCAAGGTTGCTTGCAATAATGATATCCCCGTATATTTAGAAATTGCGTTGGGATTTACCCAGCGAGTACGGACCGCCGAGTGAACGCCGTCGCAGCCAACCACCAAATCAGCAGTGGCATGGGAACCATCTTGGAAGTGTACCACAGCGGTATCATTGACTTCCCCGCCTCCGACGACCTTTTTGCCAAAGACGATATTGATGTTTGGGAATCTTTGTGTCGCAGTCATCATCGCCAGGGACAACATGATTCGCATTACCCGGCGACCCTTGTAACCACCAAAGCCACTCCCATCACGGGCCGTGAAGTCGACAGAGACAATTGCACGACCGGAACGCATAGAATAGATCTCGATGGCATCGACCTCCGCTCCGCTTTCCGAGCCCATACGATCCAGCTCGTCTAGCACACCTAGCCGGGCAAGGTGACGTTGCGCAACCGGTGTTAGGTTGATAGCACCACCCGAGGTAGACAGGACGTCATTTCGCTCAAAAACCGTTATCTGGAGATTGCTTACGAGGGGAGATAAGTTTTGGGAAAGGGCTAGGGCACATGCCAAGCCCGCGATGCCGGCTCCGATGACGATGATATTTCGTGGTGGTCTTGCTGTATCCATGTAGTCTGAAATGAAGACCCAAAGTGTCTAGAGGTATCATTACTTGGGAGCAAAGATGATAAGTAAAACTTACAGGCGCAGATTCACGCATAGAATTGATTAGGTGAATTATAATACTCGACTAGTTAACGAATTCGAACTGATTATAAAGCATGGCACCTCTCGGAACTTGAGAGGATGGAAGCCCCGAAGGGACAAACAGTTAGATAGATCTACATACTCGGACAGCACCGGCAAGAACTGCTTCCGCTAACTCAGGGGCCTATCAGGATCCCCGGGCAACAAGTCGCCTCACTCACGTCCCCTTGCGTGTGCAAAAACGCTGTAGCAGTCTGGGCAGCCTAACGCGAACAGAAATAGCCACGTCTAGGCTCGAAAAAAAAAATTTGGCTCCGGGTAAGAGAGCCATCTATTTCACCTGACCCTCCGGGTGGGATGGCTACCAGGACAAATAGAAGTAAAACTAAGAAACAACCAGACAAATTTGAGACCACGTCACAAACTGCCCATCGTATCCAAATCTCCGCCAATGATTACATTCTGATAGTAGATGACTTGGGCAATTACTTCGACACCGCGTTTCGACGCCAACTCCAGCAGCTTTCCCTCTCTCGTCCGCTGATCCGAGGACCACGTGAACTTTACAACGTAATTCCACTCGTCCCGATCATGAGGCTTGGCAAGAAAGCAAGTGGTCCCACGGCAGACGATTACTGACTGTGAGTGCAGCGGGGTGTCATTCAAGTCGATCTTCATCTGACCACATAGGATATATCTCTTTTGATCCTCGATCTGAACAAATGTAAGGACATCTCCCAGAATCTTCAGAACGAGGTTGGGTAACCCATCGGGCCCTGGGGTTTTTCGTGTTGCCACCATCGATATTGTTGTTCGTGTCTCCTGTTCCGTGGACGGTGGCCATTCGACGGTGGCGGGGTAGGTGTGATCCTGTACGTCCGAGAGGTCTGCGTCTTTAGTTTATGGGAAGAAACTTTCTTTGAGAAGCTGTATCTTGTCCTTCACCTCCGTTTTCATTGGCCCTTGGCCGTCTCGGAGTGGCGGAGTGAACGATTGGCGTCGCGGACCCGTTCTCGGTGGTTTCTTAGCAGCAGTTATTTGATCAGGCGACCTTTGAGGTTGCGGGCGGCTCTGTATCCTGGTACCGCCGTCGCAGCCTACGCGCTCGCATCTGTAGCTCCTTGATTTCCGGGGTCCATCCGGGAATGGATCTTGGGCATGCTCTTGATTCCGGAGAGTTGTTGCTGATAGCTGTCTGGATGGTCCTGGCTATATGATGAACTTGTTGGTCGACGTCTTCCCGGTACCGGATTTCTTTGTCTTTCCGGAGATTCTTCCTGACCTCTTCTATGAGATCTTTCTCCTTTAGTTGGTGCCATACTCGGTTCTTTCGTTCCGGCTGTCTGGCTGTAGTGGTGCTGAGAACCGTTGTGATTGGAAGGTGGTCGGAGTCATGGTCTAACTCGCTGCCTGCCAGGCCGCAGCTGATGGCGTTTTCTGAGAGCAGGGGGGTTCCGAAGACCAGGTCGATCGTGCTCGGCTCGCCTCTCTCTTGTCTTGTCTTGGTCCCACTGGTAGTGATGATTCTAGGTGGTGGTCTGTGATTAGCTCGAGCAGATCCTCAGCCTCGTCCGAGGTTGTCCGGGTCTGTAGTCCGACCCACATCGGATGGTGGAGATTGAAATCCCCCAGGACCAGATGCTCATCCTCCTGGTTCGCCCTAAGTGCAGCCCGGAGATCCGGGAGGGTACTGTCTCTGTTCCCTCTGGTTTGCCTGATGGGATTGTATACGTTATGGATATGTAGGGTCCTTCTTGTTTGCCCGTCTTGGAATCGGAGATGGAGTGTGGCTAAGTCTGGGGTGTAATGTGTATATGACCACATGCCTTGCAACTGTGTGTTAACAAAGAAGTATACCCGTGTTTCCGGATCGGTATTATACATCAAGTTAAATCGGTCCTTAATCGGGTGATATGTTGTTGCTTGGAATTTGTTTCTCCAGGGCTCTTGTATGGCGATAATGTCATATTTCCATGCGTTTTCGTCCGCCAGCAGGGGAGCCATGACCTGTTCGCGAGATTTTTTGACATTGTACTGTAAGATCGTTAGGGTCTTTCTATTCATCGATCGGAATAATTGACATGGCTGAGTCCTGTGATGCTGTCGGTTCCTCCGCTTCTAGCGCTCGTCTTTTGCTTCCGGCCGTTTCCCGGCTCCGGGGAATCGGCAGTGTGTTCCGGTCGAGCTCTTGTAGTGCTCTTCTGGTGTAGTCGCCTTGTCCTTGGCTCGAACTTATTCTCAGGCTTTTTCTCGGGGATCTTCCCATGTTTTGGCTTCCCGGGGCCCTGAAAACTGTTGGCTCTCCGTTTGTTCCGTCAGATCGGCCTCCCTTTTTGGTTTGTGGCACTATCCTGGATTGTGTTGGCTTTCCTGTGAAATTGCCCCATCGGAGAGTGGCGTCCTTGTGGATTTGTGGCATGTTCCTCCTTCGCTCGCATTCGCTCGTCAATCCTCGCGAACTCCTCTCTCCTGTAATGACACCGGATACCCCATGTCGTGTGGTCTTAAAAACAGTTGGCGCACGTCGGCTGTGAGCCGGGTCTTTCTCTTTCCGAGCACCCCTTGATGCCGTGCGGTCCCGCACAATATCCGCAGCTTTCTGGAGCTTTGCAATGAGTCCCTATATGTCCATACTTCTAGCATCTAAAGCATTGTCGCGCCTTGCAGTTCCGGTCGTAGTACTCACAGTCAAAGATCTGTGCCCCAAACACGATCCCGTTCAGAATCGCGTGGTCTGCGTCCTCTTCACGACCAAACTCCACCACCATGGTGGAGGCTCGTTTCTCCCTCAGGTCCCGTTTGAGCCAGCCAGAGTGAGTCACCCGTGCTTTCTCCAGGGCGGGGTTGCACCATTGGATTTTCTCCTCGATTTCTGCCTGTTGCTCACCTCCACTTAGGGGTGCTAACTCCGTGTACCAATATTCCGTATGATGGAAGCTTCATTTCTGCTTTTCTCCCAGCGCCTTTTTCCATTGTCCTCGATGTTCGATCAGTCGTTCCGTGGTGTGCTGGTCAGGGGGTAAAGAGGGTCAGATCACCGCTGGTGTGACGTTTCGCCGCAATGATTTGGGTCTTCTGTAGCTCCGGATCTCGGTGGTGTTTGAGGGCGTTGTTGATCTTCTCCTTGACTTCCTCGATGGTTGCCCGGCGGGGGCTTTCTCCGCATCCGTCTCGTTCAGCTTCACGAGGATCTCCCGGTGTCCGATCGAGGGGCGTGTCTGTGTGTTAGGTTTCAGTATGTACGAGTCCTTGAAAATCTGCGCATAGGTAGGGGCAGCGGTTTTTCTGATTGAGGTTGCGAGAATGTTATTGATTTCCGTGATGTCCTTGCTGAGTGTTTCTTGGGCGCGTGCGATCGCGTGGACTTCCGCGGCCAGTTGGCTGGTGGTAGAAAGGTCTTGGTTTTTTCGGAGGTAAGCGTTGAAGCTTTCAAGGAGTGGTTTGATCATATTCCAGTTTGGTGCTCGATTTTTGCCTAGTGGGTTGACTCGGTATTCCTTCAAGGCGCGAATGTCTGCTTCGATTTGGATCGCGTGGTCGCGCATGGTGGGGCGGCTGGAGGCGCAGCTGCGGCGCAACGTGGCTTCCCGCCATATTTTCTTGGTACTGGGAGATACCTTGAGAGCCGACAAGTAAGCTGGGACGCAGTTTGAACGAGATAAGTCAGTGGTGGTGGAGAAACTTCAAAAATTTGGTTTCGACAGGAGGTTGTTTTTTTTACCTTCAAGGTGGCTGGGACGGTTCGGATGACGTAATCAAATCGAATCATCAAATCAAATCAATCATTGGCATTGTGGGCAGCTGCCGCCGCGAGGAAAGGCTTCTGTCTCTTCCAGAGCAATCCGGAACGCCTTTCGTTCACCACATTATGGCATACAACTAAGCACGGTAACGTAATCTGGTACGACAGCGAGGATAATAAACTAACTTGGGCAGACCTTAGCTTCCCTGGCCATCGGGACATGGACAGGTACTAGTCCCCAGCACCGCGTAGAGGTGCCTGCCTCAGCTGGGGGGTCTTAGAACGTCGTTCTAAGAGCAAATGGATCTCTCGCGTAGCGACGACCCAGGGCGCAAAATGTACGACATGGGGCCCGTGGCCATGAAGGGGATGATGATACAACGTAGGGTCGCCAGACCTACGAGGGAGCACACTGCTACGCTTTGCGCATTCCAGTGAGGGAGGCTAGGAAGCCTGATCCTGAAGAGAACACATCTTGGGCGACGGCCTGCTTTATATGTCTCATCGTCTCGTTAACCTGGTAAGACCAAGTGTGCAGAGTCCATAACAGCCCCGCAAAATTGAAGTGGGAATACGGCCACGTTATCGAGATGAGGCCACAATGGTCTTTGAAGTACTGGGCAAGATGCCCGGTTATCGCTGGTGACGATCACTTAAGATAATGCCCAGGACGACATGAAGATCGTATACTGTTAGAACAGCGTAAGCAGAGATCTCCCAAACCGGCCATAGATCAGCCCCGGATTGGCACTGCATTGTCTGGAAGGCCTGAATCGCCCCGGTTTGAATTTATCTGCGGTCTAAGGTTATCGAATATGCAGCTCACTCCCTGAATGCTCAATACTCAAGGCAACTCCTCCCTCGAAAAGATGCAATTTTTCAGTCATGATGGAGCAGCAAGGAACCTCCAGTTGACCGATAGGCGGTCAACTTATGATGCGAACAGTGTCCAATCCTTTTCGGGACGTTGACCAGGATTCAATTGTGATTCCGTCTGGACATGGCTGTTAGAACTGCCGTCGTGGCGTCTTGCGGCTCTGAGACCGCTGTTGGTGCCGGAATGGGTCTCGGTCGTTCGTGCGCTTCTTGACTTGTGTTTGTGTTCCGGGTGTGATGCGGCTCTGGCTGTGAGGTGTTCTCCTTCGCCGGAACGTGCCAGTAGATACCGCGGACTTCCTTGGCTTGTTCGACTCTTTGCATCTCCTTCCTCCTTGCTGGGCAGGCATTTCTCCAAGCAGTATGAGCATTTTTGCACACTGCGCATCGGGGGTGAATCCCTCCACTCCCTTCTGTTTGCAGTGTTTCGCCTCATGTTGCGCTGCACAATTTGAGAAAACCGCCACGAATTGGATGGACGATCAAAAATATTTCGAGTGGATCCGCCCTGTTCAAAGCTTGGTCTCTGCTCCGGATCGTCAACACCGGTTCTACTTCAGTGCGATCATTTTTCCTACCGGCAGCATCCATCGCGCCAGGGCAGAAAGCCCAGCCAATTCAGAGATCTAATACCGTGTGGAGAGGAAATCGTTCCAGACAACCAGGTAAACATGTCTAATCACGATGAACCACCGTGGCAATGCCCGGGCAAGATGGAATGGGATCGTCAAAATTTCCATCTTCGCCCGGTTAACCATATGTACTGTCTTCCGACTAGGAGAGACGGATGTTTGCGCGCGTCAGAATACCACTGGGATGAAACTGTAGATTTTCGCTGACTACCGGGTTCAGCGGCGAGACGAGCGCAACGCAACTGTTGCTGATTCTTTGCGGAAAGATAACCCGCCAGCTAGCATGGTGAGTGGAAATGAATCGTTCGAACATAGCTTATCATTTAACCGATCATCATCAGTTGCTGGCGGCTCTCTGGTGTGAAGCCTCGGTCCATGTAGAAAATCTTACGGTCTCGCGGAGCCGGTGAATGAAGGCCATCAGTGACCGACCAGAGCTGTGAGGAAAATACCCGGGTAAGACCGCAGAAAACTGGACCAGTCCCACCTGATCACTGCGATGACCGGTTATCTTGTCGAAACACGGCCACGACACGGAGATATGCCGCCACTCTTTCCCTTCCTTTTTTTTTTTTTTATTTTTTTTTCTTTAAAAAAATTGACCAATATCATCATGATAAGGCTCAGAGCGCCTAGCACACCGGGAATTTCGAATCCTGGTCGTCGACGAAATGGATGTTGCGGGCATCTTCAATGATTCCAGGTGGGTCCGGGTCCTCTGCTTCGGATTATCTACAGATTAGTCTGTTTCTACTTCAGAACAGCCTCTCCTTTTTTCTTACTAGTAGCACGCGTTGCTGGGAAGGAAAGCCCAACCAAACGCAATATGCAGTAAGTCAAAGGAAGGAAAGTCGAAAGTCGTGTAGATAGCGTTCCACATACCCGGGCAAGATGGAGTGAGACCAGGGAGACCGACCGTCAGAAATGCCCAGTTATTCTGGACGATATTCTGAACCGTAGCCGTCTTCCAACTAACACAAGCGGTTGTTTGTGCGATAGAATACCCCACTAGTATGTAAGTTAGCTGTAGACTTTCGTGAGGTACGCGACTCGCCGGCGATACGGTAATCAAGCACCTGGGCCACTATTAAATCTTCTTGGAAAAAGGTGATAGATAATCGGGCGATTGCTTTTCAAGGTGGGCAAGTCAAAGTGGGTTGACCCTATCGGTCCTCAGGAAAAGTAAGATGATGCCCGGGCAATGGCTGGGCAAGAAAGGGAAGACGGTTGAATGCGAACCACTGCACCATATGCTAGCCGGCAGGACTATGAACGCGAGATTAGACATACCTGGCCATTTGTATGAATCTCCCAATGGTGGACTCATGATTGTCTTGACCGCCGTGAAGTTAAGTCCACCCGGTTAGAGTAGTGGGTCGGAATTATTGGTAAACTGGCTGATCCTCGGTAGTTGATATGAATTCACACGGCGAAGTTCATTGTTGAAGAGGATCTAGACTTTGCAGGGACTGAAAAATAAGGCCAGGTTTATGAAGGGCAGACTAGTTTAAAGACCGGTCAAGGCGGCCTTTGTGGGGCAAACCGGTCATGTACTTGTGAGTTCTAATACCTCCTGTTAAACATGGCCATCGCCACCGCGAACCTCTGCCAGCAGAATGATAAAACTGGGCTGGCGTCTGATCAGAGACTTGTGGGCCCCAGATCGTTCATAGGTATTGAGTAGTAGATACGTAAATCAATGGGATCTCGCTCGTCTACCAATTC
>JAMAAV010000057.1:0-27257 GCA_023625155.1 Aspergillus sp. B3601
TCTATGAGAGATGCTGAATCCTGATTAGACCAAAAGGTAAGTATGTCTCCGTTATGTTGACACTGTTTGGACATAATATGGTGTATACGAGGATGATGATCTCATATTTAACCAAGGGCTTGTAATTTAGCTGTTGACAGACGTAGTCTCCATACCTGCATATAGTCTGAAATAACAAGCTATTGCTTGTACAAGCAGGAAATCTTCGATTTCCTTTCTGAATGGGTACAAGAGAATTATATTGGGTAGCTCACGGGCTTTAACAGGGGTGTCTGGCTCGAAGAGGCCACAGGCTCCTTTATTCTTAGCTAAGTAATTAGCTGGAGATTCAAAGACTCTTTGAGGCAAAATCACAGTCTATCTTAGGTTTGGGAACCATGCCCATCCTTCGTATGCTGTTTCCCTAAGATATAGTTATTTTTCCGATGTTCCTGGGGTTGCTACGGATACAGGAACTACTTGGTTTGACTTTCACGACAAACAATGAGGATGAAACCAGACGCCAGTGGAAGATCCCCGAATTACCGCCGTGTCTTTAAGATCTCGTGGAACGCTGCATCGAAGAATGCTCAATATCCATCCACGCTTGCCGCAAGGCAGCAACAGACTTTTCAGGAAAATGGGGCATAATTTGCCTCCAGGTCAGATTTTGACTTTTCAACTGCCGAAGCGTGCTTCTTTCTCTGGGCATTAGCAAAGAGTCGCCTTTTAAAATATAATTAGTATTCTGAGACTTCACACAGTATCTAGGTGTTGTTTTGCCTCTGGTCTTTGGTGTCGATGATGGCGCGGAATAGACAGGTAAGGTGCTGGTGAATAGTGTCCGGGCACATCAAGCTGCTGGACCATCATCTCGGGATACTCCATGTTCAAGGCTACCGCCATCAACCTACAATAGATCGGCGTGTAGTTTCATGCAGCCTGGAGATGCCGTCAGCTCGACAATACTAGTATTCTCATAATTACAAGTATTACCACTAATATACAGAGGGCTCATGTGATTACAAGACTAAGCCATGGTTTTATTGTACAGCCCAGTATCTTCATCATTATTTGAGAGAGAGGGTTGATCATCAGGAGTATTAGGCACCTTATTTACCAAGGTGATACCATCTTCTCCCGAGACCCCTAGCTTAAGAAGCCTGGGGTCGATAAGGTGGAAGTCCGGAGTCATACAGGCAGAGTTAAGCAGGGAAGTCACAGTCAAGATATCACACATGCTACTCTCACTATCTGAGCTGGCCCTAGCATGAACATAAGTGTTATGGTCAAAGTCACCATGCTGTTGGTTTACAAACCCGGCCTGCGCGGTGTTATAAGACAGTAGCTTAATTACAGTAAGTAAGTAAGGCTTAACAGTAACTAGTTAATTAAGAGAAAGAGGCTGATAATATTAAAACTTAATTTTTTTTAGTGCTGCTCTTTTATTATTAGCCCTAACTCTCTTTTACTATGTACCGGCACCTTGTTTTCTCTTAACAGCTGGTTAGGGCTCTGACCTCTGTTATATTATATTTATCAGGCCATGTACATCATGTAGGTGACGACGAAATTTAATCTTAGACTTAAATAAATCTGAGTAGCCATAAATTAGCTTTATACTTGGCCATTTTATCTTCTGAATATATCTTCTTTTAATATGCCCTTGTAAGCCGGTGCTGTGCAACCAAGACTTCATTTATTCTTTAGATACAAGAGTCTGATCCCACAGGCAACAAGGGCAGTATCCAGAGCGTATTACTATATAGCGGTAGATGATTACTTCGTAATATCGGTTATTTCAGCATTAGAGGTGTTGGCTACTGTGATTATACTAATTACTTTCCTGAAGCCACGACATGCATTCATAATAATATCTTAGCTGGTCGGCAGCTATTCCCAGGCGGCGGGCAGTGGCTTTGCGAATACAGTCGTGGATGTGAACACTTCTCTTTGGTTTTTCCAATCTGCATTTAATTATTAGTAGCATATCCCAGATATTATGGCAGGCGGTACTCACTCTTAGATGCTATATTGACACATATTAACTGGGCATTGACCATTGATGGGAGACTCTCCCGGGAGATAAACCACATCATAATCATGGTGATACTATATAAGTAATTAACTCCTGAACAAAAGTTTTTAGTTATGAGTAAGTAGCTCAGCAGAATATAAAGTCTCTACTATATATCCTACCTCAGGCATAATCAGGGTCAGGGCACGAGTACATGCATCACTCTCAAGTGATTTATACTGATTCTTTCCCCTTATTAGAATCTGCTGATCGCGTCTCTCCCAAACCCACTGAGTCTGATATCGTTAGAGCTCCGACTGCCGAATACTAACCAGCGTCTTCCGATACTCATTCTTATAGAAATTGATAATCTCGGCGTTTTCCCCTTTCTTACAGAGATCCTGTAAGTTAGTAAGTTCTTCTCGCTGCAGCATGCCTTCCTCTAATTCAGCAGAGAGTTCTTGAGGCAGCCTAACCTTGCAGAATTGTCTGTATCCTTAAAAATATTCTATGTGATAAGTCTCTTCTTCTTCGCCCAATACATCACCAACGGTATTAATTGATGAACAGTGCGCTTGATAGTATGTTGGATACATTCCCTCACTTTTATGGCTGTAGATCTAGGATACAGGTGCAGAACCATACCTTGCTATACGGGATCAGCCACACGTCCCTGAACAAAAGCCGAGGTTGTAACTTATATTTGATTTTTGTGCTAAGAGACCGACGAATATTATATATCATAGCATGTTTTAAATATCCGGCTATTATAAGAATTTAATGGAGGAAGGTATAAAATTACTGCTTGTCAAGCACCGCCTCTTAGGCGCCTTATACAGTGATATTTCTGAAAACAGGTTAATCCAAGGTACTGTCTTTCTAATAAAGTAGAATTTCTGTGTATTACCCATTATAAAGGTTAAATTAAGCCAAATCCTTTATTAACTTAATACTAAACAGAGCTCCATCGCGTAGAGTAATTATAAGAAGAAAGATATCTATAATAAACTACAGTTGATTATAGTCTTAAATCCCAATTCCAAACCTAACAACCGATCAGTTACTATAAGTAGATTAGAAAAAGCTGAACTAGAAATTCCTTACACTGTATAATTTAGGTCACGATTGTTCTTCAACTATTTTTAATTAACCCGTCATCCTACCTTGTAGGGCGCATCTGCAGAGCGGAACAAGACTAGTTTGATATACTGCAAAATTAACTTAGCACAAAATCCTGCATAAGTCAAGAATATCATAATCCTCTCACCTGATATCAGAGCCCTCTCTTTTTCCTGTGTTTCGCATCCGGTATAAGAGCCCCGATCCTTGCATGAAACGCTTGAAAATGGTGACATGACAAGTATGTCTAGGAGAGTTGGGCTGTGCCCGTGAAATGAAGGCTAGTTGCTTGGTGGTGCTTCCCGCTAGAACTGTTAGGGAAAAAGGCGGGCAAGAGCCGAACACAGAAATGTACGCTCGCTCCATAATCTGACTATCTCGTTCGAGTTTACGAACACGATATGGAAGGACAGACATGATTCTTATCTGAGCAAAGATTATGATGGTGTGAATATAGGTACCATACCTTTATTAAGCAAATTGGACTGCTCGCCGCAGTGGAAAGAGAGGAGGATTGGGCGAGAACAGGATTTCCGGGGCCCAGGCTTGATCACCCGCTGTGATGTTGTTTGGGATAAATATCACAGGGTATAATCCTGATTCTGTTTCTAATTCTGACGGACTTATTTATATTTTATTTATTTCATTATTTCAGTCATCTCCCATGTCTGAAGAAAGCGGCAGTTTTCTACCAAGCAGCTCCTATGCAGAGGTGAGGTTGTTAGAAGTAAGCATCAACTCGCGCGCTCATCTCTTTCCTAGGCCATGTAATAATCTTATGTTACCTACCTGCAACAAATAAACCGCCAAGCGAATGAAATGATCAAAATAACTAAAGCCGAGAATACCTTTTACTTGCAGCGGCTCAACTGGGAGTGCGTCGCCCACGCTTAGCTCAGACAGGAGCTTGAGGTTGGGAAGAGACTGTACCAGGACGCAGTTAACTTGATTGCCTACCTGGAACAGGAGCTTATTACGTGTACGAGAACATGTTCTGCAACCTAACAGACGCTACTGGTGGAGAAGATAATGGCAGAAGATATGGCGGCTGAATTAGACCGGACGCAGAGAAAACTTCATCTAGTTGATCTTATGGTGGATACAATGCTCCTTGAGGAAGACAGTCAACTAGACAGTCATGATCGGTCTAGGCAGATCACTGACGTGATTTTGGATCTTGAAAATCAGATGGAGAGGTGATACCGAACGAAATTGTGAGAAAACAACGAGTACATTGCCCGGCTGGAGAGTCAACAGTATGCTGTAACTGGTCGGTCTTAAATGCAGCGAGACTAGGATAGGAGCGCTGGAGACTTCTGCCAAAACTATAGCCATAATCAGCCATGGACCACACACTGTGGTAGCGACATAGAGCGCAGGATCCTAGCGCGAGAAAAGTGTGGCCCATAAGTAAATCCAAATTTATATATACCAGGGATGAGCATGAACTGGATAATAGTAATAAATAAATATGGCAAAGTGCGACCATATCTCTTGAGTTAAACCGGTGGAGGGGGAGGCTGCACAGCTGGTACAGTATAAGGATCAAGGTTTGCTCGTGTCATAACTAGGCTACCAGGCCCGTCAGCCCAATTGCCCCAGGTAGTGCTTTGCCTGGGGCGCTGATTGAAAGATCAGCGGCAACTATCGTGGCCAGCACCGCATTCAGCGATGCATCAATCTTCGCTCAGATACATTCCCTGCAGCCGCGACTTTTTGCGGACTGTGACCCTACCTGCCAACCGCGTCTGGCGTAGCAATGACGTTGTACACCCAAGGCATGTAATCCGGCAAAGAAACCAGGTGCTGAGTCTGGGATGCTGTCTGGCTTGTGCTAAAATACCAGGAGAGGCTCTTATTATGTGCCGCAGAGTGTCTGGCGACGGGATTGTTGTACCGGTACGTAAGAAGGGGAATGAACACCCAACCTTACCATAACAGCTCTATAACAAGCGGCTTCGAAGACAGTAACCTTACCAGCATCAATGAGTTAAAGCCGGCCCATATATAGGGATCGAGCCTGCCTAGTATCTACTAAATAAATATAGCCTGGGTATATCGCTTTCTGAGGGCCAGCATCAACATACGAGGGATAGCTCACTTGGCCTCTTCTTTCTGCCCGGATTACAAGGTGATGCCCTTAATTAACCTGCCTGCGTTTAAATGTGCGAGGTTCCTAGTAGCCAGACGATCTTTACTGTTGGACTAGTAATACCCTATAATTGTTTTACATATATAATCTAAAGCGCTGTGTACTCATCTTTAAGCTGCAATAATTCTGCGGTACGTGCCAATGGTGTCTTCCCAGAACTATATGAAGTAGGAACAGATCCGCAAGCAGTGTAATAACCTGCTCCATCGCCAGAATGATTTCTGGCGGCTGTACGCGATTCGCAGCTGGACCATATTAGAGATGCCTAACGGCCGGATCTACACGTATCGATCCCATCCTCATCTCCCTGCTCCCACTAACCGTGAAATTGTAAGTCCCGGCGACGCAGAAAAACCTTGATGTTGACAGATTCAGTAGGGACTTCACAGCATATCATGAGAGGTTCAACCACACAGAATATCTAGTAACTTGCTCCTGCGGCAAGACAAAGTCTACAGCCTATTTTTTCTTCTGCCCATATACAATCACGAAGTACAAAGTATAGAGTAATAAACAAGATTCAATGCTCGCGGCGTGGACTCTAGGTAATTAGCCTTGTAGTCCCAGATGCTGGTGATCTGGTCTGTAGGCCTTGTCGCGTAGCACCAGGCACGCTACCTTAGTCCTCTTATACTTTATCTAACATCCAAAGCCAATTCTCGAATTCAGCTTCATTCATCCCTTGTAGTGGTTGCGTGGAGTGTTGCTTAGCAGCCTGCTTCAATTTAAAAGTAGATGGACCGTTGTCCTCCTCAATCAAACGTCTTGTATTGTATGCTCTTTTCGCAAAAACCCGTTTCGGTGCCGATATTGAATGCATCCTTGTAAGCTCGAGCGAGACTCGCATCCTAAATTCCCTCCTCATTGAACGGATTGTTATAAGGGATTCATATGGCAGCTTCTTCGGAGAGCATCCGCGTGCCCCGTGGAATGGTTATGATTGCAACAAGACCTTTTCCCTTCCCTGGAACATCCTTCAACTCGTACATGTTGACTGTTCTGCCGCATATATAGTCCTGTTTATAATCAGGCTTGATGTGGAGTGCAGCATTTTTCAAGAATTAAGGAATTAACTTATATTTACGAGATATTTTAACAAAGGTGGGTTTCGGCGGAGCTGGGCAACCTTACATACCCATATAAAGGTTGCTCACGTATTTCAGTCCGAAGGAGAGGTACATACATACATAATACAGGAGATCAGGAGCCAATATATCCCCGCGGGGAAAGATTGAGTCCCCCCTCCAACACCACACGGTAAGCACACACAACCGTGATTCGATTTCTCCACAATCCGCGCAAGAGCCGAGACCAGCTACTGGGTAGCCACATTCACTGTGAAAAAGTCATGGTATTGAGCTGACCCACCTTCATGGTGCATCGAACCGAGAATTAGAGACAAGGGTTTTCACCTAACATAAATACCACCGAGGTTTTGTATGGCAAACTGACTATATTACCCTCTATACTGTAGGCTGGGACTGTTTGTACTCATGCATCTCCTATCATCAATCCCTCGATGCTGATTTTAGTGATATACCAAACTCAAGGAGGTACCTAGGGAGTGCAAGGGGTTACCATGAGTAATCTTACTCCGGTATCTTCGTCCTCATTCCTGAACGGCATTGCTGTACGCCTTGGGTCCGGTGAGAGATATGTAATCGATCCTGTCACGGGGAGCCTTCCTGCTACTCGACGTATAATGAGCCCCGGTTGTATGACAATGCCATATTAAGCGTTCCATCTCATTAGATATGCGCGCGCATCAACATATAAGTGTATATTATTGCAAATAAGTTAAGATTAATAAGTTACATTGAAAGAAGTATCTCGGAAGAAATTGGGGTCTGATATAAGAATGAGTGGAGCAAGATTATTTGTACGCGTACCCCTCCTTAGGAATCGATAATTTAAAGATTCTGTTTAGTTAGCTGATTTATTTTGTCTTAGCCCATGCCAACCTTCTTGCGTCACTGCCCATGCTGCTCCAGCAGGGGAGGTGCCGTCTAGTCTACGGATTTATGTTCCGGGGAAAACCTCATATTAGTCATTCAGAATGTGTGGGAAGTGTTGTAAAGGACTTTTCTACTGGAACATAATGAATTATTGAATTACACCCTTGAGACACATGCGCACACCCCTTGCAGCAGTAAATAAGGAAACAAGTCAATGAGCTTGTGCAAGAAGGATATATAGTAAGGGATAGTGATTCAAGAATAACTCACTACTGCTACGCGTTCTGTCTATTTATTTAGAGCCTTTCAGTTTGTACTCTAGTATAGGTACCTTCGCCTAATGCTTCATGCAGCTCTTATATACACCTTTTACTTATGACTAAGGGCTGGACCACCTTTGTATATTCCCTTATAAGGACACCCCTATGAATTTAATCTTATAGCAACCCGATCGCCCGCTCTAACTATCTATACTGCTTCCCCAATCTTTAAAATCTCTCGAATTACCTGTTCATCATAACACCTATGATGGAATATTTGAGAAATGCAAAAAGCTCAATCATTCATTTTAGACAGACAGTTGCTTAAGAACATACAACCGCCCTAGCTGTTGGCAGCACGGGACTTGTCCTCGCTACAGCACTAATCACCGGCCCTGCAGTATTGGGTGCTATTGGTTTCAGCACTACGGGGCCTGTCGCGGCTTCTCTTGCTGCGACCTGGCAGTCTTCGATCGGAGTAGTTCAAGCTAGGAGTCTCTTTACTACCCTACAGGGAGCTGCAATAAGAGGAGCTGCTGCAGGGACATTTACAACAGCCTCGAATATTGGGATTAGGATAGTAGGATCCGCGGCATTTAGTCTAAAATAGGAACATAAGAGTAAGCGCCCTGATCAAGCAGGGGATTATAGTAATAAAACAATGCCTGTTTATATTGTATGCCGCTCAATGCTAACATGAAAAAAGATAAAAATCAGCCAGCTGAAATTAACAGGGACATAGCATACTGTTCAAAAGTTCAAGGCGTGGATGACTCTATAGATATAGAGTTAGAGAAATTACTTAATATTAATATATCCTAAGTAGCAGCTATGTGTTATTCTCTTACCCTCAAACATATCTAGCAAAAATAAGGAATAGTTGCTTGTTTGCACCGAGCTCTTCCGTCCGTTCTTGAGCGTCTGGTCATCAATACCACTAGGAGAAGTAATACTGTTAGATTATAGGAATGTGCTGTTATCAAGATTATTATATTAAACCTGACAGAGGCATCACAGACGTTCCGGTACCGCGCGCTACAAAACCGCTGAAAAGAACACCAGGCGAAAAGGCCACTACAGTGGCAAGGCTTTAATTTTGTTCGAAAGCAGTGTTGTACAACACATAGAGATTCAAATAAACTATATAGTAGTTCTCTGTATATCACTTAGATCAGGGGTCAGGGTATAAATTCACTATAATAACTAGCTGTAACTGGTGCCTGTACTATCTGCCCCGGAAATAGAGGATTATATGGGATGATGGGAAGTCTCTCGTTTGTATTCGCTAGAATGACTATGAGATCTTCACCTCAAAAAAAGAATGGGGCCTTGCACTAGGTATGCTGTATCCGTGATAAGAGATGATTTGTTCTGGATCTCAACTTAAAATGTGTAGAAATATAGAATTGTTGATGGCTATCATACAAGGGACTCATTTCCCGACTGGCTATAATTCAGGGTAAAAGTCTGGTAAAGTTTATCTGACTAGTGTCGAGCCAGCACTCTCGCAATGGCTTTAACCTTAGAGCAAAAGCCATATATCTATCCTGCCTGCAAAGCTATATTCTCGGCTTAGAATACCGCGGTCCGCAAACTGAAAGCTATTCAGAAGCGTCTCCAAGACCACAAGTCATCGCTGCAGTCTTTAATACCCAATTTCGATATCGATATCTATATATAGAATTAGATGGAAGGATGTAAAACGAAGTCACCTTACCTATAATGAAAGGGAGAATCCACTTATGTGAGAATGCCAGTGGCGTTAGCAAAGCATACTTGGTGCTCCTTACGTGTATTGAGGTGCCATTGGTTACATGTTACCTACTCCACAATGCTTAATATTCTGGATCCTAAATGTCACTGTATTATCTATTAGCTTGTATGATCTCTTACTTATAATAGAAAAATCAGTATATGGGAGAATCATGATAGGAATGCTAATAGAGCAGCGGCTATGACAGCTGTTCCCCTAAATGCGATATGCGAGTTCCAGACAGATTAAGACTGACGATCCCAGAAGCATTGACACCTGCAAAATTTGACCACTAATCTGGTACAGAGAGAACGGGGAAACCACATTACTTGTACATACTTGAGCTCCTAGCTTAAAACATTCCTGATAGGTCACTCTGAGTTATATCTAAGCGGGCCCTTTTGTTGACTTGTGCTCAACTAATTTTTCATTATTCACAAGACCTCATTCCATTACGTTACTTATACATCTTCAAGATGGTGTTACGAAACTTCCAGACCGATGCCCTACAAGATCTGTGTACCGATGAGCAGCTGGATCTTCTCAATTCCATTAATACCCTCTGCTCTCAGGATATCAGCCACTATATCTCTCTGCCGCAAATCATAGTCTGTGGTGATCAGTCCTCTAGCAAGAGCTCCGTCCTTAAGTCAATATCTGGTGTTGGGTTTCCTGTCAAAAGCAACCTATGTACCCGGTTCCCTATAGAGCTTGTTCTCTGAAAACATCTCTATGTTGGTGTTCGTGTATCGATTGTTCCTCACCACACACGCAGTGATGTTGAGCAGCGATCTCTTAGTGATTTCTGTGAATAGTTAGATAGCTTCAACGGTCTTCCCATCCTAATTGAAAAAGCTAAAGAGACCATGGGTATAACAACCCACAGAAAAGCCTTCTCAAACAACCTCTTGCAGGTCGAGGTGTCAGGCCCCGACCGCCCCCATCTGACCATCATTGACCTCCCTGGACTTATTCATTCAGAAACCAAGCAATAATCAGCGATGGATATCCAGCTTGTCTAAGATATAGTCTAGTCTTATATAAAAGAGCCGCGCAGTATTATTCTGGCAGTTATATCCGCCAAGAACGACTTTGCCAATTAAATCATACTCAAACTTGCTCGAGATACTGACCCGTCTAGGAAATAAATACTAGGCATCATAACAAAGCCTGATACTCTCACTGCCAGGTCCAAGAGTGAGACCATATTTATTTCGTTAGCAAAGAATCAGGATATGGAGTTTCAACTTGGGTGGCACGTCCTTAAGAACATGGACATGGATAAAGGGCAATAAACATTAAAACAACATAATACTGAGGAACAGGAGTTTTTCTCTCAGGGAATATAGAAAGACTTGCCAAGCTCATTAGTTAGCATCGATAGCCTACGGACGCGGCTGAGTAAGGTACTGCTTTCACAGATCACTACAGAGCTACCAAGCTTGATCAGAGAGATCGAGGATAAGAGCGATCACTGCAAAGCTCGCTTACAACAACTTAGTGAACCTCGAATTACTATCGACGAGCAGAAGTCATATCTTCTAAATATAAGCCAGACTCTCCAGGAGCTTGTGAAAGCAGCTATTGATAGCACATATAATAATCCTTTTTTTAGTAACGCCCACTCAAGCAATAGATATCATAAAAGGATACGAGCCATGGTACAGAACTCAAATGAAGAATTTGCCCAGTGTATCAGCTGACACAGTCATTATCAACGCATCTGTGAGCCCAATGATGGACAGATACCAGCCAAGCACCAGGTCGGAGTCACGCGTGATGAGTACATAAAGCACATCAGCCATCTTCTTAGAAGAACTAGGGGCCGTGAACTACCTGGGACATTCAATCCAATGATTATCCGAGATTTATTCTTGGAACAGTGCGCCCCTTAGGAACAGCTGACCCACAGCCACACGGACAGCATATGGGCCGCGGCCAGAGAATTTCTCGCCCTGGTTGTCAAATATGTCACGGATGAAGCCACGTCAACGGCAGTGATTGAAGAGATAATAATTCCAGCCTGCGACTCCATCAAACAGGAAATCAATACTAAGACTAGGGAGCTCCTCATGCCACACCAGACAGGCCATCCCATTACTTACAATCATTACTTTACGGAAACCCTGCAGAAGATCCGTGCCGAGCGCCAGGAAGACGTGCTTACTAAGACCTTACAGCAGTTCTTTAGGGTTGATAGTTTGAAGGAACCTTATTATGTCGAGCAATTAATCAAGCTTGATCAACTTCTCAAATCACTATTGCAGCAATCAGAAACCGATATGGTGCATTTTGCGTTAATTGAAGTGTTGGACTGTATGCTGGCTTACTACAAGGTGATTCATAGCATGAGTTATTTGGTGTTTTTGTCGGTCTAATAGATGGCAGGTAGCACTGAAGCGGTTCGTCGATGATATTGCTAACGAAGTTATGGAGGGTAGACTCATGTCCTTACTGCCCCGAATCCTATCTCCAGTAACCGTGTTTGATATGCCAGCAAATCTTATCATGAGGATTGCTGGTGAGTCAAAGGAAAGTTAAACAATCCGCGAGCAGCTTAACAAGGAACTCTTAATTTTAAGTAAAGGCTCAGAGACATATAAATGGTTTGTTAAAACCAAGACTGATAGTATGTCAGCACCTCTAGCCCCAAGTGATTCTTAGGACCTAATTTTGCCTGCAGAAGGCAACTTTGATCCCTTATTAGCAAACATATACCTACCTAGGGAGAGTAGTTATGGATCTATATACGACGAACTGAGGCTGGATATAGATAAATCCGAGCTTTCTGACTCATCAAGTGATCTAATAGACCCTCCCGAGGATCTGGACGCGCCTGTTGACGAAACCGCGCCCCCTAATATAGAGGAGGAACTCAAGCCAAAGGCTAAGTCTTCGAAAAAAGCGAGCAAGAAGAGATATAAAGGTAAGAAAATTAAGGGTGTTACCTCTCTAGAGGTTGTAGAGATTAAGAGCAGGGGTGCATCTAATCACTAGTTTATGAAAAGAATGCCAAGTCCCGGCCTTCAACTGTTCCTCTAACTCTGACACATCCTCGGATGAGCTTGCTCGACTGCCAACTATTAACAGGCTCGGCATCCTAGTACCACGTTAATTCTTAAGTCCAAGTCGCAGTGCGAGATAGAATTTTTGTAATTATTTTAAGCGCCTTAATGACCGTCAATTCCGGGGAGGAACTTTTACTCTTCTCTTACCAGGCAGCCGTCAGTCTGACTAAGTAGGGAAGTAAGCTTTCGGGAGATATTCAATCCTACAAACTTAAAGTTCCTTAATTATTTATTACTAGACTGTTTTTTTAAATACTGAATTGAACCGCCTACTTCAGTAAGGCTGTTTTCCTTAAATTAATCAGCCCCTGATATCGCGCCTTTCTCTCAGACTGAGAGACTTACGCGAATCCAATAACATTTTCACAGACAGCCATTATTATTACGAAGACTACAATATTCACTATTCCTAATTAATCCACCTTCTTCTCCCTCAGCATAAAGATCCTGGGTGCTTTATCGAATCGGCTTCCAACCTGACACGCCAAACTCTCACGTGAAGAATCTGTCAAGGCAGCAACATTTTGTTATGGCTAAGTTAGGCGCCGGTGTTTGATATCATAGCTTGAGGAGCCAATCTCTGATCAAGTTCTGTAAGCGAGCGGGTACTAAGTTCTTAGCTAGGTAAGATAAGCAGGTCACACGAGGCAGGTAAGGCAGGTAAACCAGGAGTGAGAATCTCACCCTGTCTATTATGCACTTACTCTAATCTCACCCTGATCTCACCCACGTCGCGCGACCGTAATGTTGATTTACAAGTGATGCTTCAGTGTTCATGTTATTGAGGGGAGTTGATCGTGTGTTGCATAAGATACAAGTAGACTGGTGAACAGATATATACTCCAGTTGACCCCGGTGATTTTATTAGTACAGTGGGTCCGAATCCTTCAGAGCGGTCAAGGGTCTCTAAGCACCGCCTTCCTAATTAGTTTTAGAATGAAGCTAGAGAACTGCCCCGATCGCGGGATCTTGACAACCTCTGGTGTTGACCTCTTTATTTTTTATGATGCCTACTACACCTGAGCCTTCCGAAGTGCCTGAATCGGGGCAGAATTCTACACGCCTTCAACGCGATGATCGAATCTGAGTTCTGGCTCTGCGAGATGCTGGGCTTACATACGAACAGATTACCTCTCAGCTACAAATAACCCTTCGACAAGTCCAATACACATGCCAATCCCAGCAAGCTACTCCTAAAAAAGCGCGTGGACAAAGATCTAAACTGTCTGAAGATGTTGATAATATTATTTTATTTATATCTTTATCGAAACGGAATCGACGCATGCCATACCATAAAATTATTAAAGAACTGGATCTTCCTGTCGGTACAACAGCCTTATCTCGCGCGCTTAAAAAACGAGGCTATACACAATGTAAAGCCCTTCGAAAGCCACCTCTATCAGACCAGAATAAGCGTGTACGTCTTGCTTAGGCCCTTGAACATATAAATTAGACAATTGAGCAATGGAATCGAATTCTTTGGTCTGATGAGACTTGGGTTACTTCAGGCCTTCATAAACGATGCTATGTGACTAGAAAAGCAGGTGAAGAGCTGGATAAGACCTGTTTACGGACCTCACCTCCAAGAAAACGTGGCTGGATGTTTTGGGGGTCATTTCATGCCTCTTTTAAAGGGCCATGCCTCTTTTGGGAAAAGGAATAGGGGTATATTGATTCAGAGAAATACTCTGAGCGAATCGTGCCTATTATAGATGGCTATATTCGCTTACTTCGGCAACAAAATAGCCTAGTTCAACTTATGCAAGATGGTGCACCAGGCCACGCAAGTCAAAATACTATTCGTGAGCTAGGTGAGCGTGGGATCTATCCTGTTTCATGGCCTGCCTTCTCACCAGATCTTAATCCAATTGAGATGGTATGGAATTGGATGAAAGACTGGATTCAAGAGCGATATCCAGATGACCAGGAGCTTTCTTATGATAATCTACGCGAGGTTGTACAGGCTTCATGGGATGCAGTACCAGAAGATTTTCTAAAGGATCTTATTGAATCCACGCAGGCAAGATGTCAAGCTGTAATAGATGCAGAGGGTTGCCATACGAAATACTAGCTTACTTAGGAATAGCTTCAATTATGGTGCCTATTCACACCATCTTAATCTTTGCTCAGACAAGAATCGCGTCTGTCCTTCCATATCGTCTTTGTATAGTGAGTTCGTGTATCGATTTGACCCCAGACGCGCCAATGCTGGAGCGCCCGCAGAAGCCGGAAGTCAACAACACAAGCTGGATCAGACAGATCAACGCTTTAGTAAGGACACTGCATGCGCTATGCATTAGAGGCAGCTAGTCTTTATCTGATCCATTCCCACATCCTTAAGTTATTTAACTTTTAAGCATAGTCTAGCGCGCGCTTTCCCCTAACATCTACAAGAGTAAGGTCAATTTCCTTTCTGTCCAGCAAGGCTATTAATGATTCACCATTCCTCTCTCGTATAGCAATCATCAATGCTGTTTAACCTTCCTAATCTTGATGATTGACATCAATTTCATTATACTTGAGTAGTTCATTCACAAATACATTTCTCCTCCTTCTACATCCAAACGTGAGTGCACTCATACCCAACCAGCAGCAGTTGATATTGATATTGGGTACACGTAGTAACCGAAGGGCGCAGTTCTCCGCTCCCTCTACTGCACTGATTAAAGGATGTACGGAACCGTGCCTTTGATTATTCACTTCCACGCGTTGATCACTCAGGAGTAGTTCCAATAGCTCTGGCGAATCTCCAGCCGCTGTGATTACTAAAGGTGAGGCAATGGAGGGACTTAAGTTCGGGTCTAGCCGTGTGTCGTCAAGGAGCTTCTTTACAGCTGTTTTGTTCCCTTCGCTGACCGCAAACCAAAAAGGCGTCTGGCCTCCGATGGCGCCTATATTAATGTCAACAGCGTTGTGCCGTAGTAGGATGCCAAGCGGACGACAGTCATCGTTCAATACTGCGTAAGACAACGGCATCTGTCCCTCAGTGTCAATCGCATTAAGGTCAATACGACTATCCCACAGAAGCCTCATCATAATGTAGAGTTTGTCATGTTGCTGCGCTGCAATGTGGAGTATTATCTGTCCTGCATCATTTCGGACATGCACATTCATCCGTGGTAGCCTGAGAAAAGAACATGTGGCGGATAAACTCCCTATTCCCACTGCTCGGAAAAGCCCGGTGCTGCTTTCGTGGTCCACATTGTGCTGGTATAGATATTTTTTCACTGATTAGTAAAGGCCTCTGTTCACGCTCACCAGGGCATAGATATCCTGTGTGTTATGAAGCATAGCGGCTATATGTAGCACAAGTTCGGGTGGAAGACTTGAAAAAGACATCATAAGAAGAGTGTAGCTGATTCAGTTGACAGGCAGTCTACAGATGAAATAATACATGACCGTACAATCGACTAAATAATGAGAAGAAACGACACAGAATAACAGACGGTTCACTAACCCTGGAGCACTTGCACTAGCCGTTGAGAATATAGTAGGTGTACGGACCACCGCAAAGAGGCCGCAGCCAGCCGGTAAATCAGCAGATGATTTCAGGTGGGTCTGTAGGATAAAGGATGGGCGTTCTCAGTCATCACACTACTTTTCAGAGGCCAGCTTCGCACGGCCATGCATTGTTGTACACTCCAATACGTACTTCAGATATGCCACAGATCAAAGTTGTCAAACCATGGCCATCCAACTTTAAATCATGCATATCTCAGCAGACCTACCGGTCATAAGGCCGTCGGTCTAGATACTTCTGGCCACTCTATTAATTGATAGTATTAGAAACAACACCTGGGTTGGAGCCTCATTATGTTGCGGTGGTTCTCTATTTCAATGACTGATACGAGCATACTAAGCTTTGTGAATCATACCAGGGCCCGCATGGATCCTAAAAGTAGCACTATGCTCCTCGGTGTGACAGACATAGTAACGTATTAATTGTCCGCCTGTCCGTGGTGGTCTCATTGCCCGAGTATGCGCTAAAAGATTATCAGCTATAATCCTTGTACCCATGTCTTTTTCAAGTCTTCCGCCCGAACTTGTGCTCCATACGGCCCCTGCTCTTTACAGCGCACGGGATATATATGCCCTGATAAGCATGAACAGAGGCCTTTACTAATTATTAAAAAAATATCTATATCAGCATAATGTAGACCACAAAAACAGCACCAGGCTTTTCCAAGTAGTGAGAATAGGGAGTTTATCCGCTATATATTGTTTTCTCAGCTTACCACGACTGAACAGAGAAGACCTAATGCTACAGGCCAAAATCACACTGGAACTGCTGCGAGAGCTCCTAACCAGGAATGCGGAAGCTCATATGAAAACTACAACTGGTCACCAGAGGCGTTTCCATCGTTTCGCCCAAAAAGCCCACGGGGCCAGGAGATGGATATACCGTTCTGTGCAGCAGACAGGATTAACTATGGCTTGACAGCAGATCCAAATGCTCGAGCAGGGCCTAGATGGTCAAGCCGAGTTCTCCCCTGTAATGGCACGGGGTGCCGGGACGGTATAGGCTTTAGCACAAAGATATCCTGTTTACATTCGAATACCCTCGACCCTTGCTCTGGTAATACAATTCCTACCAGAGGGTGTTCAACGGTCAATTAATCTCTGTGACTGCGCGGACATGGCGAGAGTCTTCGTGGCCCTGGTAAATCACTGGTTATCTGAGGCTGGCGGGGAAGGAGCTTTGACCACCCGGGGAACTATGAGGCAGCTTGCAAGCGCTGAGAAGTCGGGCAAGATAGAGGCAGAATAGTTAGATCATGGGCTAAGATGGCTGCATTAGCAGTGAAAGTATGGCCTTTAGAAAGCCCATCTCTTTATATCCGTTCCAGTGAGGATCCCCGACATCAAGTCGCCGTTAGCTAGGTTTCTAACCATTTATTAGAAATTTATCACTTTCGTATGCCATCATGGCCGCCCATACAATTGCCGCCCGTTCAAATTGGGTGACATTCGCTCCTACTGCTACCCATTAGATTTATTACTTCGCATGAAGATGAAATCGTCCCCGCAAAGCCTACCACAATTCTCCACAAGCCTACGTCCTCCACTCGGGCTGGACCAGGTCCGAACAGTGCCGTACTTAACCCCCCCCCACAGCTTGAGTACGCGCAGCTATGGATTGACGAAGCTTGAATCCTCCAGGATTCCTTATTCACGTTAGTTATATTGGTTGACTGAATATGGGGCTTGACCGACGAAGAGGTGGCCTTTACACAGCTCCGAATCTATGGGCCGTTTACTGTGGACTGGATACAGCATGTGATACCTGACCTCTATCCGACACAGATGGTGCTGGCCTAATGGATTATAGAACATAACCAGCTTATGATGGAGTGTCCTAAGCTGGTTATCTCTAGATCATACCGCATGCTGCAACGTCTCCTCACGCCAGATATCCTTGTAGGACTCTTAGGCCTCTCTGCCTCGCAGCAGAGGCGTGTCAGTCGACGGCTCCGTCCTATGGGAGATGTCTGGGAGCTGACTGGGCAACATCCTTAATCTACGGCCGACCGTCTATGGAGTGCGGCGATGCAGATGAAGCGATGATAGGGGCGGTCACTCTCAACCAGGTCATTAGCATCTTTCCTTGTCTCAAACCGGGCGCTGTGGACCAGGTCGCGTAGTTTCTAGAGCGGCGGGCATGGCGTGTGCTAAGGGCGCCTGCTACGTTGGAGGACGTGATATTATATCTAAAGCAAGAAAAGCGCGTGTTAGATGCGGACATGCATTATGCGCGTAAGCGCTTGGGGCTGGAGCAGGACAGCACGAAAAGTTTGTAACCCCGTTGACGGGAAGTTCGTGAATTGATTCCGTCTGTAATCTGTCGTCTGTTATCTGTCTCGTTTATTCTCTTACATGAAGGATCTGTTCTGTGGCATGCTAGGTCAGTATGGATATTTCTCAACAATCCTTAATTTCGTAATCCCAAGTACTCATCATACCCACCCGGACGAAGGCATCCCCATACGCGGCTGCTTGATCATGGCGCTGATACCAACAAAGAAGATGATTACGGCCGAACTCCATTAGGCCGCGCCAGGAAAGCAGGCCATGTTGATGTGGAGGAAACCCTGCTGAAGCATAGACCTTTATAAAGTCCTTGTCACTTTTCTGCAATTAGAAGTTATTTTTCTCCAGTGATCTGATCGGGACCGCAAGTCGGAGGCAGAATAGAATGTGAGAGGATACGCTCCACCATAGCGGCACTGTGCTGTATAAGAACGAAGCTAGCATCAATCTACCTAAAGACTGGAGTTTACAGTACTGCGACCCATGACAAAGAGTTTTAAGGCGAGCATCAGCAAGCTGTGCTCTTTTGAGACAGTGATATAGAATCCATCTGTGTAGCTTTCTACTTAGTACCTAGATCAAGGAATGCAGTCATCCTAGCGCACGAGGTAGCTCCCTAAGCGCTAGAGTCTAATATTATAGTATATAGAGTAACCGCAGTTTACTTTACATTCAACTACGCGGCAAATAAGCATGAAAGCGACGATCTATATCTGATCAAGTCTCAGTCTTAATAAAAATGAAGGCACAAGGCACGGCTTCAAACCTGATATAAACAATGTCGCTGCGACCACAATCCAAAAATGAGGTCCATTCCTGAGCATGCATAAGAGGCAACGCGTTTTCACGTACGCCCTCATTTTATGCGGGGTAGGGCATTCCCTGGAAGAGACCGCGGGGATCATATATAGATAGAGCAAACTCTTGCACAGATATTGAGGTCGGCCCAAACAACTTCCAGCGTCATGTTCTCTGCTACCATTCTGTTATTCAGGCTGTTTGCCACAGTTGCAGTGAGTTATGCCCATCCTTGTTCACAGAAGTACTGCCGCTAAACTTCCCTCCTACTAGGTGTCTGGTCTCGCTGTCCACCGCGGTAAACCAGAAGGTACGTGGGACCAAGCATGGAATGCCGGAGATCGGGAACAGAGGCTAAACTAAGTGATGCGCCATTTCTTCGTGTAGGCATAAGAATAGCTGAAGGCCATGACGTCACGCCAAAAGATGCGCGCTCTACCATGTCGGTGAACAGATGCAGACGCCCAGTAAATCAGCCATGGGCTGGTGTATGTAGATAAGGAGGGGAGAGAGATTACAGTTTTCCGAAGGATTGTGTTATAATCAACGCCCAGGCCCCAGCGGATAGGTTGATTGATTGACAGACACGTGCGATATAGGAATCAACAAAGTACGCACACAGAGCCTTATGCTGCACGCTGTAGGTCCGGCACCACTTGGAACCTCAAACATTTACTTAATGCTAACCCTCATACAGCTATCCACCAATACAGTTCTACAGTACTATGATCCATCTTGTTTCTGCTCACCAGCATCTGCGGAGTCGACCAGGGGTTCCTTCCAATTCTCCAGGACCCCGATGATGCCGTCTTCGACCTTCTGGTGTGCTTCCTTATAGTAGAACACGAGGATGTCATATTCTAAGGAGCAGCACTCTGCCTGTTGTTTCTCTTCAGAGAGGCTGGTATTAGCATTCTTGAGTTACTGGTTTTCTTTGTCAAGGCGCTGACTTTCGGTATTCTTAGTAATATAGGACTCCCACAAGCGCCGGTAGAGGACTACAAGGCGTGCCGCCTGGGCAGCTAGAATAGGGTCCTTCTCATCCAATCTCTCCAGCTCACGGGCCAAGGGTCTGAAGGACTCTGTGGATGATGATGCTTTCTCATCATTGGCAGGGGGTTCCAGCTAGAGAAGTATGATGAGTAGGGAGTTCTTGGGTCCGTGTAGAGCTTGCTTTCACATACCTGTATGGAGTTGTGACTGGGTGGCTCTATGGGCTTTGCGCCTCTGCTTTCGTCGGCAGGACCAGATCGACTGCAGGACGATTCACGCTTGCGTTTGGCGGGACGTTCCAGATAGAGGGCTGTGGCTTCCATAGCGCAAGATGCTGATATTTGACGGATATAGTCCTGATAGATATAAGTATGCTCAGGCATGACACGGGTTCCACGGTGCTTTTATAGGAGATATAGTGCATCTCTGCGCAGAGAGAAGAGACTCATATTCCTTGTACAATATTACCCTACAACAATACAAGGACGTCGATGTTCACCGGTCAACTGAGCCGTTTAGCTTTCTAAAGATACGCTGGTCAGGTAAGGATAACACTTAAGACAAATCTGGGGGCCATGAAAGGCCAGCAAAGGGAAAAG
This sequence comes from Aspergillus sp. B3601, assembly GCA_023625155.1. NCBI lineage: Eukaryota > Fungi > Ascomycota > Eurotiomycetes > Eurotiales > Aspergillaceae > Aspergillus > Aspergillus sp. B3601. The sequence continues at coordinate 20,502 of JAMAAV010000057.1, forward strand.
TGCGCAGTATCGTCAGTCGGTGCATGTCCCCGGGTATCTACATGAAATTCCATGCCCTCTCCCCTAGTTAAAGATCGGGTCGATGAAACAGAAGAAATGCGTTTACAAGACACATTTTTGACTACCTTCCCATTTTGCATTCTGTCTGACAGAGGCAACCCGTCTTTACTATAGTGGTTAGCCGCTCCGCAATGCCGGCGATCCTTTATTAAGGACATCAATCAAACCTCATATATAACTATACGAAGGTGGAGGGTAGGTTTTAACTCTAGTTTTTAGCAACGCAATCCCCTTGCCACTGTGCCGCTCCATTATCGGAGAAGTCTGTCGATATAAAGCGGCCGAGGTGCTTCTGTCGTTCGCGATAGCTATCTCTACGGCTTCAAGCTGCTCTACCAGCGAGGCAGGGGACGGAGTCGAAAGCGCTGGCAGCAGCCACACCGCTCGAGGAGACACCACCTCAGAAGGAGCTTTGGTGCAAGACCTCCGCCGGTCCGATAGGCGAACGAGACGACCTAACTACTATGCACCTTAATATTTGCATTATCTGGGGTGTACGATAGTTCGAACCCATATAGATGACTAGACCACATGCCATAGTATCAAGTCTGCCCGGCAGTCCATTCTATTCGCTCTCCCGCCTAGATAAGATAGTTTAATTAAAAACTGTCCGTGAGAGCATCAGACTTCAGCAGGTATTCCATGACCTTTTCCGAGACCCTCGCCGACTCTTGGCTGGCTACTGCCTGCCACTGCTTAGGCACCTGAACACTTTCCTCCACGCCGTGCCGCCCGACGCGTCCATCCACCTGCGGGCCTGGCCAGAAAAGGTCAATGGCCGAAAGGTGTATCTCGCGGGCTCCGTTCAAATACCTAGAGACGGCCAAGGTAAGTTACCCGCGCATATACCTTATTTAAGTAGCCAATGTCGGCACAGCCGGAAAACCGCAGGGGATACGAGAAAAATAGAGTGGTATAGAGAGGGCACAGGGAGAGGGTGTTGATCCGGTCCAGCAAGGAGCTAAGATATCCGCCAAAGAGCTTCCTCTCATAGTAGCACATCTGCTGTTGCAGAGAGAGAGTAAAGAAAGTCGTTACCATGCTTCTAATGTTTATATAACAGAGGTGACTGGTGTCCACAGAAGTCTCACCTAATACCCCAGTTTTTGTTCCCCTCGATTAGGCTTGAACCTGGGCATAACCAAACCTGGCCAACTCTGCTTAAGATAATCATGGCTATCTTAACAGCTTTACGCCCCTCTACGCGGCTACAACAGGTTAAAGATTGATAATTAGGCTTGGGGTAGGAAGTGATGGCAGGGCCTCTATACTTAGGCGAAACAATCCTGTATTCCTACGCGATTAGGGTTTCCACCTATTTCTTGTCAGTATGATGTAACTGCCATAGGTCTGGTACAGCCAGGACCGATTTCTTTTTCATTTCCTTTCAGATGTATCGGAAGCATAGGCGCATTCAGACAGCCAGGCGTGGAAGTCCGCTAGGACGTGTGGCAGAAATGGCTTGGTGCTTTGCACGGCACGCTTTGCAAACTTCTTCCCGGTGACCTGGATAACATGCCCGACACACGAGATAGAAGTATGGTGCAAGATAAACCTCGTGAAATACTGTCAAGCACCCTTCGCATGGTCTGTTTCGCCGGTCCAGGGTCGCCTTTAAATGAGCTGAGTAGAGCATAGAGATGACTTTCTCATGTTTCTGTTATGTATTTATAAGCTGTTGCTCAAGCCATCCGCAGTTCTCTTCCAAACAGCGCATATTTTGGACCACATATTCCTTGCCCCAGATTGATGTTGTCAACCAGGAGCCTTCTTAAAGCGTGCGCACCTCACAGAAGATCTCGTCGAGCAGGGAGCTTGCACGTGCGCTAAATAACTGCTCCCCAGCCATGCCAGTATAGATATAGGCTGATGTGCAGCGCATATACTGTTGGGAGTATTCCGAACATATAAGGTAGAAGCACGGCTCAAGAATAACATCCTGCTGTAAGCAATACTTATCATATTACCGGTTATTCCGATCTTCGCAGGCTCGGAAGTGGGCTGCCTGCAGCTTGGATTGCTTGACGCTTAATTACTGTCTTGCGAGGCCCAGTTGCTCCTCAAGACATTTGAATCAATTCTTAAGACAGCAATACCGTTCCCATAATTCAGCTCTTCCGTGTGCTGCTTCCTGAAATGAGTCACCCCTTACACCTCTAAGGCGGGACGCCTCTTGCTCTAATTATTGCAGGAGAACCCTAGTATATTTTTCAGATTTCTCACCTGCCGTCTACTAATATAAGTATATGCATGTTCGACCGGGCATATCTTGCTTACTCACACTCAGCTAAAAGCTCACTCCAACGTGCAGGGTTAAATTAGTGGAATTCCATGATAGGAATTCGAAAAGGGACGCCCAAATCACCTTAGAATAGATAGGTTTGCGCAGATATATAGTGGAAGCGGTCAGATGCAGATAGTCTGGGATAGCGGGGGCAGCCTTCTTGATACAGGCGTGCGCTACTTTATAAGATTTGCTTCGGCGTCATCTTATAGTCAAAGCTTTACTGGTGATTGTCATCACAGCAAGATACCCTGCGGATAAACTCAGTGCTCCCAGGAGCAGGGTGTTTCCTTTGATCTTTAATGCTATTCTCAGGATATCGGATATTCGTAAGATCCGGAAGTCTGCATGGGCAATTCACTAGTCCTTATCACTTGACGAGTCTGAAGAGATATTCTCAGGACAGTTGAACGAGTATCATAGATTCATAATTTGAGTGATGCAATTGAAACCAACTTACAGCCGGGCCAAAGCATAATATTTAAAGATATGGAATTAATAGCAGATCCAGACCACAGATAAATAATTTTCTAGCAGCTTCAAAAGGTCTATATTCCTTCTAGGCATTGCCAGAATGGCGCCACCAACAGCTGCACAGCCTCCCTTAACCACAATATATAGCTTCATTCTGCTCGCTGATTTGTTCCAGAGATGTCAATTCAAAAATCTGCATCAAAATGGCCTCGCACATTGGTCTTTGTGATCTCCTCCAGTGTGCAACATGTTTGCAACACAACCACAATCCTACCACACGACAGCCCCCTAATATTCCTTCTACTGCTACAGCCAGAGGCAGTATAGACACGATTAACCACTGCATTTTACAAATGATCTCAAATCCATTTTCCACCGGAACACAAGAAAGGCTCGTTAGCCTCCTTGAAATCCACCCCCCTCAGACTCGTCTTCGTGTCTTCCATGATCTCCTACGTGAGCATCCAGATAACGAGTGGCTTATACGCCAAAGAGCTATTGCATGTACAGACAGCAATTTACACGACGAAGCCTGCCAGGCATGGCTTGGGCTAATCGAGAAGTATCTGCGGCAGGCCCAATTCCAAGAGGGGTTCATCAATGCAGCCCGCCCGCTGCCCTCTGCTCACTGTCTGAAGCTGTTATAACTAGCACAAAGCAAAATTGCTATGGGTTACTACTTCCAGCATGATTATGATAATGCTTATCATGCCTTTCGCTCCATACTCACATCGCAACATGGCTCCGATACTACCAACAACGCGAAGTTACTGATACTCTATTATATTATAAAGGATGAAAAGTCCGCAGTTCCAAGGTGATTGCAGTATTTATCCTATAAGTTGCAGCGGAAAAAGTCTATTTACCCTCGGTCAACTGTGCTTGAGTGTTGCGAAATTCTTCTTCAGCATAGATACGTTGAGGAAGCAACAAAACTCTGGGCCAAATTTACAATAAACACTGAAGATTACAATAAATTCCTGTCTCAACTTTATGAAGAATTACACAGCTAGAGATGCTAGTTAGGAGTAATAAAGACTCTATCTATTTGGGGAGCACTTGTAAGTGCCTAACCTAATAATCCTCATCTCTTGGCTAGATTTAGGGCGGCCTGTGATGAATGCCTGGATGAAAATGTCGCCGCACAGAAAGTGAGATCACTCCTTTGTCAATATCCCGGAAATACTGCGCTGTTCGAAATGCTTGTTCAGCAGCTCAAACTGGTAGATACCGAAGAAAGATTCAGGATGTGGAAAAGTCTTATAGCAAGGATTCCCTACAAGGGAAATTTTTGGGTTGAATTATATCTTGCACACAATAAACTTTGCAATAGAAAGGACAATCTTGATGGTCTCTGCATGATATGTACTGATAGGGACCTCGATACTTGTTTCTTAAGCTGCGGGCATGTCTACTGTGCGCGCTGTGCGGAAGCAATCAACCGATGCCACTTGTGCAGAACACCTATCAAGGACAGAGTCAAAGTCCATGCTGTTTTTAGCAACCCGTGATTGAAGCAGCTCGAGCAAAGCCCGTGTTTTTATAGGGGAACTATATGGTGGCTGGGTCCGGCCCCTTGAAAACGAATAGTAACTATAGTAGTAATGGACTGTTCCTGAACTTTTTATTGACTTATCATTATTCTCAAGCTGCGATAACCTATCTCTACCTCACCACAGCGATGCGTTTCTCAGGTGAGCCAAATTAAAGACGGTATTGGTTCATAGGGACACTTAAGATTTTCCAAATTTATTTCAAAAGGACCCCTGTTGCAGCAAGAGAGTTGGGCAGAATACTACCTATTTAGGCGGACAGCCTGGCAGACCTTCTCGGTTCACTGTATGATCGTCTATTACTACGCTTCCGCTTCCGTAAAATAGGACCACTTGATGTGGCCCTGGATAGAACAGGCTGATCAGCACCGGCACATGGTAATCTCGATTAACACGAAGACAACCCTGGATTTCCAAAACATGCTCCAGTCGAATAGAGTTACGGCCATCATTAATAAGATGGCTGAACCCATTATTAAATAAGAGGCAATTAAGCTGAATGCGAGCACTGCCTTTATAGCATTCCTCGCGATATACCTCCAGCAACTGCTCCTCTCGTTCAATGCGGGACTGGAATGAAGACTGCATGGTATATTCATGGCAGCTCCCAGGATCTGCAAATTCTCGTTAACATAAATATGTCGTGCACTGGCACGGAATCCTGTGGCGAGATGGATCAGAGTAGGTCTTGATTACGGTAAGATCGATTCTTAAGGGTAGAGAAACAGATAATACGCCTCAAAGAGTACGTAGATAGCATTAGATCCCTGAATAAGCAGGTATCGACATCAAATTAGTATTGTATCTCCCTTAACACCTCATTGTATAACTGGTCTGGTCACCAGTTGCAGAGCCTGAAGCATCTATTGTCTTCTAAATAAAGTAGCCGGCCATAAGTCCAATAGCTAACAGGATAGTAACATCAATACAACAATCAGCCCTTTCTCATGATGAGAAGATTTCTCTTGCCCCTACTCCTCCTTGGGGTTAAGGCGCCTGCAACAAGAGCATTACACTCTCATGGCCCTTCTTCTTTGCCATGGCATAAGCGGTATAGTCTTGATTATCTTTCTACCTCCGGGTATTTAAAGCCGGATGGCCGAGTAAAAGGCGCACGGTGTCATGATGACCTCCGCTTGCCGCCCAGAAAAGCATAGTTCGCCTGGAATCATCAATTACATTCACATTGATGGACGGGTGCTGTAGCAGATATCGTACGATATCCTTGTCGCCCCCAGATGCCGCCAGCATGAGTGGGGTTAAGCGCTGCTCAAGAGTCCTGCCGTTAACGTCAACACGATCTCCCTGCGCTAACAGGAGCTCAACAACATTAGTATGCCCTTCTGTGATTGACATATAAAGCAGTGAGATCCCAGCTCTGCATTCTTGATTGACATCAATGCTATTTTCTTGAAGTAGAATTTCCACTATATACACTCTCCCCGCTTGACATGCCAGCCAGAGAGGAGTGTATTCGCCATGACCCTGAGTATTTAGGCTCACTCCTGAGTACTGCAGCAGGGTCCTCACTACTGATATATATCCTTCCGCAGAGGCCAACCCCAAAGGCGTGCGGCCACCATTATTAATGGTGTTCGGCTCCACATCATGTCGGGCGACTAAGAGTTGGACTAGCTCCGGGAAGTTTGACTTCACAAGCATATAAACAGCGGTACTTCCGCTGTCATCCATGGCATTGGCATCGATGCCGCTGTCTAAAAGCAGGCAGACCATATAGGAGTACTGTGTAGGCTTTTTAGCCCAAGAGAGAGACCATTCTTTGCTGTGTCGGGTATTAGCTTCTGTATCCCTGATGAAACCAGGATGATCAACTCACAGATAAGACAATCTGTCCACAGCGACGTAAAGGGCCGTCTGATCCAAAAGATTCCTACTGTTGACAGTAATTCTTCCATCTTACAGTAGACATATCACCACAGAAGTATGCCCAAGGAGAACAGCATAGTATAGGGCAGTGTCTCCATTCATATCTACAGCATTAATATCCACACCGCCGTCGAGAAACAGTCTAACAATACCGACCTGGCCATATCTGGCTGCGCAAAACCAAGGAGACCTAAACATATGATTAACTCAATCCTGATAAGTAAGATCAATTTCTGGATGCGAGAGGAGTTCCTCGACTGTGGAGAGACGCTGCTGGTGGACGACAAACCATAATAGGCTCTCTCCAGAGTCGGCACACAAGTTAACATCCATCTATAGGTATTCCAGAAAACGCTCTGCTGTTTCTATAGGATAATGCCAAATAGCATAGAAAATAAATGGCTCTCCTACATATATTCCATTTATATCGGCGCCGTAGTGGTCTAAGAAGGTCGTGGCGATATCCGGCCGGTTGTGGACAGCTGCCCAATACAGCCC
>JAMAAV010000058.1:0-25394 GCA_023625155.1 Aspergillus sp. B3601
GCCAGGATACAGGGGCTGTTGGAGTTCTGACATGGCCAACAGGGGTGAACACGTGATCCTTGATGCCTGAGGCCAACATCTTAGGAACGATGCCTAAGGCAGAGTTGATAGTAGGGCTCCAGCGGAGTTCCCATAACAATACTCTAAATAATGGCTGTTGGGAGCTTGTCTGATTTCCTCTCAGATTTAGCACCTGACCAAATGTTCCGGACTATATGGGCGAGATGTAAATCTCTAGAGCTATCTGTGAAGAGCATAATAGTATTTCTAGCTCACTTACAGCAGCTTTGTGATTAAGGGTAATAAATAATCTGGGGGACTCTAATAAACCCCATGCGTCTATCTTACCTAGTTGGGTAGGTAGATGATGATTAATATGGGTGGTTGATCTACGTGGTCGTTTACCGGTCTGAGCGGTAACCCGGTTCTTGGCGGTCATCGTTCGACACGGGGCCTCATATCATGTGATCGAATCAATTGACAACTGGAGGCCTCCGTTAGGTGGAGAATCGAGGGTTACAACTTACTAATCGACATCCAGCACCTCGCTGGCCTACCACCTAGATTTGTGTAAAATCCCGGACTCCGCAGCCGCAGCTGGACCCGAAGGCGCCGACCAGAGAACGGAGTTGGGGACTGGAACTAAATTTCTGCCCCACGGGGATTCATAGGCATTCCCCGGCACTTTTCTTTTGGACGTCCCTGCCAAGTGAACTCGGGATTCCGCATCGAACTGCGCAGAGCGTTAGAGGTGGGTTGGCTTGTCGGGGTTTGATGCGGGATAAGCCCATACGCGGACTTTGATGTGGCGGTAATGCTCTGCTCTCTAGATGTTATGATATCTATGGGCGCTCGAGTGTTGGTAAAAGTGGACAGTCAGACTCCTTTCCATTCTGGACGTATATGTACAACTATCGCATGACAAAATTACCGCAGCAGCCTAGTGACAGCTACCTTATCACTCCTTCTCATTTTTTTTTTCTCTCCTACAATGGCTTCTACTACAGCAAACTTACCTCCAGCCTTGGCCATTCACGATGGCCCTAATCACGCAGTTGCAAACGTTGTCAAAAACGTTCCGACAAGCAAGCAAGAGTCGGGCACGTCTTATCAACGACCGCCCAAAGGCAACATGGAGACATTGCCTAATAATATACCTGTCGTTCAGATAGACCCTAAGATAGACCATGAGTCTATCGCTAGATCTTTCCTTGAGCGACTGAGTGGTAATTCGGATTTCCAACCAGACTTGTTCTTAGCAGATGCGTTCTGGAAAGATCACCTTGCCTTCACAGGTTCTCTCAGAGTTTTCCACCAAATTGAAACAATCAGAACTGTCTGGAATGATCTCGTACCGCGCCAGCGACCTACAAGATTTTCCTTGCTTGTCTCGTCTTCTCGGATAGAGCAGGTAGGCCCCACACATTCTTGGTTGACCGCAAGATTCTCCTTTCGCACACTCGGTCAACCTCCAGCTTTGTGCTCTGGTGTCGTCAACCTTGTTCCAGCAGATGATGGGCTCTGGAAAGTGTGGGCAATTTACACCATTTTAGAAGAAATAGACGGGCTTCCAAACCCGGACTTTACCACACAAGCCGCTCTATCAAAGACGACCAATACTCACAAAAGTGGCGCTAATTATGACTGTATTGTGGTCGGTGCGGGCGCCGGGGGTTTGTCAGTTGCAGCCCGTCTCATGGCCGCCGGTGTTCACACTTTGGTGATAGATGGACATGAAAGGATTGGTGGTGGCTGGGAACACCGATACGATTCCGCCAGGATCCATCACTCAAGATATCTTATTGACTTGCCTCTGGGAAGATTCTTTTCGAAACCATCCGAAGATTACGAATACTATATTCTTGGCAAGGATCTCGCCCGAGCTTACGGCAAATATGCAGCAGAGCACGGAATCAACTTCTTAGGATCGACATGGTTCGAGTCGACTACGTACGACGAGGAAACTGGACTATGGACTGCGCACATCAACACCAAAGGAGAAAAGTCGTCATTGAGAACCCCGAATATTATTCTTGCACTTGGCACTACGGGCATTAACCCTATCGAGCCAAAGTTTGCAAATCGCAAGGCATACAAGGGCATTGTACTCCATTCAAATGATTACAAGAATACAAAGGGATGGGAAGGAAAGACTGGTGTGGTAATTGGCTCCGCAAATACTGGATTCGATGTTGCGGTAGACATGGTAGAGGCTGGTATGAACACAACTATGGTACAACGCGGAATTACACCAGTCTGGCGTCCTCAATACACTCAGAAGGCCACAGACGATCTCTTCAACCCTACAATTAGCATCGAAGAGGCTGACAGACAGTATAACACCTTGCCGATGGGGGTCGTTTTCAAGCTAAGCAACATGGCCAATGAACACGGTGCCTCCCTAGAGCCCGAATTTTATGCTGGCCTCGACAAAGCCGGTTTCCGTTATGGAAAGCCTGGAGATGGATTCAAAAGTGTGTTTGAAAAGCTCGGTGGTCATTATGTTGATATCGGCGGCTGTGCCAGGGTCATTGATGGATCTGTAAGGCATCTTGAGTCTGAGAATTTACTGCGACTGACTTTGAATATTCACAGATCAAAATTAAAAATGACAGTCTAATCACCGCATTCACCGAGAACGGACTCCAGTTCGAGAATGGTAGCACGATCGATGCAGATGTCATTATCTACGGCACAGGCTTCGACTTCGATCTCCGTCATGAAGCTACCAAGCTGCTCGGTCCAGAAGTTGGCAAAAAACTGGATGATTATTGGGCAGTGGATGAGGAGGGCGAGTTGCGTGGATTGTACCGGCCTCACGGACGTAGGTGATCATCTGACCCGTAACCCTAACCCGAGTCTCACAAATACTGCAGATCCTGGAATTTACTTTCACGGAGGGGCTCTCCTGGCGATGCGTTATTATTCCAGATTTATCGCTCTCCAAATCCAAGCGTCTCTAAATGGCACACCGTTGCAGGTGTACTGGAAGAGGTTTCCACACCCAGAGTGAAAGATAGGGCTTTCATCATTGCAGTGAGCTTTCGAAGCCTATTATTGAACACGACATACGCATATATCTGGAAGATGAGCTCGCTAAGATAGGGAATGAATGTTTGGTTAGAGGCAAGGCCCGGAACGAGCTAGTGGCGTACTAGATACATATTACTGATGGAAGAAACATACCTTGTCATGTCATCTACACAACAAACCGCATATGGATGTTAAAAGGCACAACTTTACGCCCACTTGATTTCATCCTGGATAAACTTCCTCCGTATGCAATCCTTTCGCACACATAGCTGGAGGGCGAGGCCTTCTTCGAAGGCATAAGCAAGGGGACTGCATCGACTAAGCCCGGGTATGAGAACATCCAGTATACCGCACAGTAGATCCGTGGCGATGGGCATGAATATAACAAAACATCCATACATATCAAATCTGGCTGATGGGGAAAGAGACAGATGCGCACTACTCTCTGCACCATCGGTTCCACACCGAATCCCGCGGCCGGAGTTCCTAGTGGATCTCCGACTTGAATAGGAGAGCCATGACAGGATGGGTTGTTCGAGCGGGCGTTCTTAATAGATATTCAGAGCAGGTGCCGTTGAATTCAGCCTTGCATTCCATCGGCAACCTAATTCGAACAATCATGGCCGACCAGCCCGTATTCAACCACCAAACGACACGATGGGAGAATGTCGATCTCTCCAAGGCAACTGGCTTCAAATGGCCGGTTGAAAAGGTCACTTACAACCGACGCGATGTGCTCTTATTTGTGAGTATCTACTCCTTCAAGCTGGGCGCATCTCCGGTGCTGATAGTCAATGGATTCAAGGCAAACGTCATTGGGGTACAAGCAGACGAAAGGCATTTCTTATGGGAGCAACACCCCGAATTTGTCACATTTCCCACATTTCCATCCACTCTACTGTTTAAAAGGACGAACCAGGATGTCTTCGACTTCGTCCGCGAGATGACGGCAAGCGTAATCCCAGGGATCCCGCCCTTTGAGCCGCGGAAGACACTGCATGGCGAGGAACAGATCGAGATCGTCCGGCCGGTTCCAACTACCAGCGCTGGGCTAGACTTGGAAATTCACCGGCATATTATTGGCATCCATGACAAAGGTAAGTCAAGTGATAGAAACTGTCATTCGACCCTAGTGACCAGACCGGCAGGGGGTAGTCTTATTGTCGAGTCCCAGCAGATCTTGCTGGACGCGATGACCGGCCAAGTATATTCCAAAATACGAACCTCCCTCGTTGCCATCCAGCAAGGGGGCTATGGTGAATCTACTGCTCCGCCCCCGGCCCTCGCGCCGGCCTTGCCTCCTCGTGTACCCGATGCTGTCCACCGCTTCCAGACCTCTCGAGAGGTCGCACTGCTATATCGCTTGTGTGGTGATTACCATCCCATTCACGCCGACGACGAGTTTGCGAAGGGAAGCGGCTTCAAGGGCCATATTCTCTCTGGACTGGCGACATGGAATATTGTCGCGCATGGCTTGCTAAGGGAGCTGGGCCGATCAGATCCGGAGAACTTTGTGAGGTTTCAGACGCGCTTTAAAGCCCCCGTTTACCCTGGGGACTTGCTGGAAACAAGAGCATGGAAGATAGAGTTGGATGCTGAGGGTGTTACTGAAATTGTTTTTGAGACGTCAGCAACGTCACCCGGGGAGAAGCCAAGGGTTGTTCTTAATCGGGGTGTGGCTGGTATCAAAATTGAGGACAAGAGCCGTCTGTAGTCTTCCAGATGCTGGTGGTGTCAAAATTGGTGTGCCGGCCTTTGACCAAATATGGTTTTCCGTCACGCAGGGCAATGGGGTCTAAATGGACAGAATAAATTCTATAACAATATGATCATATGCATAGATGCTTCTTCAGGTTCCCCTACATAATCCATTTCGATAGACATACATAGCTAGTAATGGTCCCATCTATAGCGACGTCTGCCATTCTATCTGCCGTGCTCCTCCTTCCACTGGCGGATGAGCTCCCGTCCGTAGTCCCCACCATTAGGCAGTCTCTGAATGGTATGGGTATGGTATTTCATGGGCTGCTCATTTGTTAAGTAAATGCCTGAGTGATGGTCAAACTCAACTAACACCACCGGGCTTTGAATTCGATAGTAGTATGGGTCGTCATCACCAAACTTTCCAATCCAGCAAAAGTAGGTCTGGTCGAGGTGCTTGGAAACTAACTCAAGCCTGTGAGCAAGTGCAGATGGCGGTAGCAGCTCCTGGAATGCGGCGATGGTGGCCATGACCAGCGCTTGTTGCTCCGACGAGAGTGAGGTTGCTACAACGCCCTCATAAGGGATCACTCTGTTATCCTGCGATGTACCAGCGAGATGCCGTTGATCTGCTAGGTTCCAGCGGCCCTCAGGCATTGCAGGGTCATGCATTGCAAGATAAATCTGAGCCTTTTGCTGCTGTTTTGGTGATAAACTTTGCATCAATTGAAGGCCGAGCATGGCTTCCGACGTAAATAATGTTACACCCTTGTCTGGACCTGAATCAATGATCTGGTTGATTTGGGTATTAGCCTGCATAATCAAAAATCAAAAATAAAATACAAGAAAAACGAAGAAGAGCGCAGAGGCAGCCTCTTATCTAGACTTACATTTGGCTCCGCGCCAATGAAAGCCGGTCCAATGACTATTTGGTTTGCGACGAAATGTATATTCAAACAAAGGTGATGGCCGAAAAGGCTGTATCCCCAGGGTTCAGTCTCTGATGGCTGGCCGAAAATCTGAAAGCTTTAGGCGAAAAGCATATCGTTAAACAAGGCTCATGGAAAAGGAGGCCAATTGGAATACGCAAAAGACGCTGTGGTAGTAGTGGACATACTAGTAGCTCTTATCGTTCAGCATTCCCCGCGAATGGCAGATTTCTCCGAGGAATCTATTCATGCAAACTGCTGCCTGGGCCTTGGCGTATCCAGTCTCACTGAGAGACACCCTGAGCAAACCCCAGATGAGGTCGATCTGGTCCTGCTGGAGATGTTCCAGGCGAACGCCAACCTCGTAGGCAATGATCTCTGTGTTAGACCATTTTCTCCTACCGCTACTGTTAGTTAAGCGAGCCCCAATAGTCTCAGAACATGCCATGAAGGGTAGTAGAGCTGACCAATTATCGCCCTCCAAATCATTCAAAGTCTGCAGCCGTTGCTCTTGCGTCAATGCACTCAGGACCCGGTTTGCTACGGCGACCTCGAGGATGTTAGCAGTTAGAACATCAGTTGCTCTAACTCTCCTTGCAACTAACCGCCTTTCGGGTTGGGAAGCCTTCGTCTTGTAGAGAGTAAAGGTTGTCGATCTTGGCTCCATCGCAAGTCACACCGTAGAAGGGCTTCATAATGTTTGCTCTCCAGTAATCATATAAGGCCTTGGTGGCCGGCTCCTCCAACATCATTTGTGAACATGTATAGGGATCTATTGTATCACGGCCTGCAATTCGGGGGTCATCTTTTTAGATGTGCGGTAACTATGTCTTAGTATAGAATTGATAATATTTCTGCGCGGCAAGCACAATCTTACCTGGGGGAGGCAGATACCGACGAAAACCGTCCATGATCTCACTTTTTGTAGACTCCTTAGTGACTACTAGGAAATGGTGGCTCTTTCGTTACTCTCTTGCACGATTTTCACAGCGGTGACCGGAAGGCAAATCCCCGAAGAGGCTGCGTGAGGAAATATTGAACCATGAGAGGTGTCATGAAAGCTCAGTGTATAGGATAGTGCGATCTGCTGCAGCATACACTTTTGCGGCGTTGACCACTCGATTGTCCGGTCAAAAGCCGCCCGATTGCCCGGTCATCAAATGTCCGCTTGCTGTGCCGACGGAGTTGACTGCGGGTGATCCACTGGCCGGGTGTCTTGAATAGATGCCGACCATACCCGCTGTTAATGAAAGCGTCGGCCTTTGAAAAAGTTTGTATGTATCTATATATATGAGAAAGCCATCTGTCCACGCGGGATGTGACTTCCTCAAAAAGTCGACTTACATGTGCGGCCCTTCTTTATTCATCGACACATCAGTAGTCTACGACCAAATTGTTCCACCGAACCACATCCAATTTCTAAAATGAAGTACCTCCGGCCGTTCGATGACGCGAAAACCGTCGATACCGGTTTCCCTGGTTATCGAGCCCAGATTCTTTCCAACCTCGAGAGTGGAACGTTCATTGCCAGCCACATCGGCGAAAAAGGATGCGGCCCCGGTCTTCACTACCACCGAAGTGATCAGATCTACTTTCTCCTGCGTGGGAAAATGAATGTCCGCCTGGGTGACGATGTGTATTTGGTCACGCCCAATACTCTCGTGTTTGTCCCGGCAGGCCTCGCACACTGCAACTGGAATGATAGCCCGGGAACCGAGACGCATCTGGAGATGATTATTCCATCGTTGTTGCCACTGGAAAAGGTTGTATACATGGTGAACACGCCCAATGACGTCCCCCCCGAGCACCGTGCGACTCGCAAGGGCTACGTTCGACGCGTCACCCGCGGAAACTCTACGGAGCCGCTCCCTGGATTCGTTACGTTGCCGCTGGCAGATCCGTCATCAGGATCGACACAGTGCGTCATCTACTATGCCGAGGTGGCGCCGGGGGGGAGTGGCCCCGGGACTCATATCCATGAGTTCGACCAATATTATTTTGTTCTCGAGGGGGAGCTGACCATCGAGGTCGCCCTCGGGAAACATGTGGTCCCCCCGAATACCCTGGTGGTGCTAGCGGCTGGGGTTCCCCATAGGCAATACAATGCCGGGGGCTTCCCTGAAAAGCATCTCTCCATTCTTTCACCTGTGCCTACCGACGATGAACCTTGGGATCGTGGACTAACCATCACACGCACTGGTGATGATCATTCGAGCAGTCTAAACGTGGCTGGTGGCTTAGAAAATGAGAAGCCGGTACGCTCTGCGCGACCAAAGCATCTCATCTCCGGGTAAGGAGGCCATGTATGAGATGGTCGAGTATCTAACTGCTGGGAAGTAGTATATATAGTAAATTTTCAAGTCGTCGCATAAAGTTACCTCATTATTGCCCACCTATAAATGTAGCATGCTCCACATTCAACGTCGACCCCCCGCTCGGCCCCGTGCCTGGTGTAGTTGCGATACCTTATAGGAGACTTGCATTAGTACTTCATGCTTGGGACGACAGGATTAGGCTTTCAATCGGCGTTTTTGCTGGAAAGGCATTGCAAGCCCTTTAATGCATCGCAAAGATGCTGCATGTCAGAGAGGAGCAGCGCAGGTCAACCTATACATTTTGTCTATACCTAGCATGCACGTCAATTTGCTCCAGTGCTAGGTGACGTTCTTTAATGAGCCTACTATCCGTCCAGTCCAGTGGCACTGTTGGGTAAAGTTTCTTGGCATTCGGGGCGACGAAGCAGTAAGTACATGTACCCTGTCTCGAAGCCAAGCTTCACAGCTTGGACTGACCTTTCTCCACGGAAGAAGGACCGCTCAGATGGTTCGTCAATTCGTTCCTCATAATTTTGTACGTGACGTTTCTGGGAATCCGATTAACCGCCCATACACCCCCACGCAACTTCTTGTAACCGCCAACTTCATTATCGAAGTCGTGTTGGATTCTCCGGAGAGATTCAACTTCCTTTCCTTTGCATCCTGGCTGCAATATCACATACGCGGTTGGTAACTCGGTGAACTGTACCTCGTCCCAGATAGACCCTATCGCTCCATCAACCACTAATGGATGGCTGTGTAGATGGACTTCCAACTCCGCTGGGTTCACTTGAAAACCCTTATACTTGATTTGCTCTTTGGAGCGACCGACCACAGAAAGCACACCATCCGGCGAGATCGTACACACATCACCGGTGTTATACCACCCTGGCTCTGGAAACGCTTTTGCATTCACCTCATCCATATTGCCAAGGCCAATATATGCCGAGGCCACGTTTGGTCCACTAACCCACAGCTCGCCCGGCCCTCCTTCCGGTGCCTCGTCGGTCGTGCCAGGGATCTTCAGGATAGCCTTCACCCCTGGCACAAGGTGGCCGACAGCACCTAATGGCAGGTCGCAATTTGCCCGTTTGTAGGCCAGATATGGTGAAGCCTCTGTCATGCCATAGATGTTGATTTGCTGCCATTTGGCGAGGGATGATAGTCCTGCTGAGTATTCCTTCGTATCTCCGGAGCCGAGACTGAGAAGGAACTCGGCCTGGGAGAAGTCGTACTGTGCGCGGACCTTGGGATCGCGGATCAAAGGCAACATTGCTGATGGCGCCCCCTGGATGATAGTGGGTCGAATAGATCTGCTGATTGTACCATGGTCTTCAATGCTGAATGATGGCATTGCATGGTGCATCATTCCGGTCCAGGGACCTAAGAACAGAGGCCCGATCGTCATGGCAATATGAACCCAAGGGGTGTAGCCGATCAGACGGGAGTTTCGTGGCCAGAGACGGGGATCGTGGTGATAGAGCTGATGGCATTGTGCGACAAAATTGTAGTGCGAGAGTTGAATGCCCTATGCGCCGGTGAGAAGCTTCTTCGTTTAGCTGATCGGGTAAGGAAAACCGAGAGCTTACCTTGGAACTCCCCGTTGTGCCAGAAGTAAGATGCACCGAGGCAATTCGACTCGAAGTATCCGTGTAATGCGGGATTGGGAGCGGCTCGTCCTCGAGGAAGTCCTTGGGAAAGTGACGATAGCCAGCAGTGTGCTTCCCAATCGCAGTGATAACAATGGGAGAATCCCATGCAATACCGTGTTTGGCAAGTTGTTCTTTAGCGAGGCAGATCGCTTCCTCGGTGACTTTGAGGGCAGTAGTATATGCAACCACATACTTGGGTCTGGAGACAGCCAGGGCGTGCGCAATGTCGCTGGGCTTCAATACATGATTGATTGGACACCCGGTGCCACCCGTCCATAAAACCGCATGGAAGATTTCGAGAAAGTCCACTGAGCCAGGTATGATGAGAGCCCACCGATCTCCATCTTTAGCATCGAGACTGAGCTTGAGTCCCCGCGCCAACCGACCGGCATGATCACGCAGTTCTCCGAGGGTCAAACTGCGGTTGGTCACGCTATCAGTTGTAATGACATGCGACGGATGAACAGGCTCATCTCCTGCAGAAGTATGAAGTAGCTCCGTAAGATTGAGGTCGCGAGGCACATTGATCTCTCCGGTTTGATAGACTTTCATATCGTGGACAGGTGATATAAATCAAGAACAGCGATGAATAGGAGGGGAAAAAGCTAGTATTGCTTCCGCCAGGTGCCTTTCTGGATAGTTTTTAAATATACCCGGTATATATCCTACCTGCGTATGGGGCAGTGAGGCCTTCGGACTTAAAATGTGGCATATGGGATGATTGACGCCTCCTCCGTTTTCCGAGGCTGGTCCACAGTTGTGTCCGCGCAGATTGACCACGTTACACCACAGCAACTCAGTCCTATTGCAAGCACAAGCCAGGTCCAAACCGAAGTTACCCACTCATGGAAAAAGAAGTGAAGATCCAAGCCTGGTCTGATCGTGGTCTCCAGGGATTTCCGTGGTGACATCAAACGTACCACCAGGAAGTCCGCATCCTTTCGGAGGAGGATGCGTCCAGAACGTGGATGCATAATCTGCTACCTGGAGGATTCTCCGATCAACTGCAACGCATCATATGACACTACTGGGTGAACCTAGGGGTAGTGTGTGGAAAGATGTCGCCTGCCCGATGTCTAACCTGAATTTCAAATGGCTTTACCTGTAATGTACCATGGCAGATGACGTGATTCAATGTGCCGGGGCCCTCGACCGACCCAAGTTTGGCAATACTCCGGACATGAGTCGTTCAAGGGGGATTAAAGGCATACAACCTACTGGCCTCAAGACTACGATCTGACAGGCAAGAATATTGGGATTGTGGACTGTGGTCCTAGCGCTGCCCAGAGTATTCCAGAAATCTCAACGTTTACGTGCGCACACCACCGTTGTGCCGCAATGACTAAATATGGCATGTATGTTCCCTCCGACTCCCAAGACATGACGGATGATCACACAAGCTGCGGAATTTCCCCATAATCGTGGATGCCGCTCTTCCGGTACGTGCGTGTGGAACAGCAGCTTGTGACGGATAACCGCCCCATCAACGATGAGAGAAACGGGGCCGTTGCGAAGCATCTAGAGTACCAAATCAAAGACCCTGCGCTTAAATAAAAGCTGCGGCCTACAAGTGTAGGAGGAGCATTACAACTATTCCATAGGGACCCACCGTTCATGTTGCATACTATGATGGTAGTACTAGTCTGGCTCAATATTGTTGTTCTTGCTTCGCTGTTTGTTACTGTTTTGCTTGTGCTAAGCTATTTCTCTTGCTATTCTGACTTTCCAAGCCACTAGCTCATATTTTATATTCTACCAAGTTTTTACTACTGAAATGTACCATCCAAGGTTCTATTGGAAGAGGTCCTCTCAAAATGTATCCACATTCGCTAGTCCTGGACCAATTCATTTGGCTATCAAATCCTATCATGGTTTCCCTGCCAGATTGGTTCAATCGATCAGGAAATATCGATTTCTCAATTTCCCAATTCCTTCGATATTTATCACCACTTCATCTCCATTCCTCACAAAGCGTGGGGGCTTCATAGAGAAACCTACCCCGCCTGGGGTTCCAGTGAGGATAATACTGCCCTTTTGCAATGTGGTACCTCTGCTGCAAAAGGAGACGATTTTTCTCACAGGGAAACAAAGGTCAGACGTGTTAGCCTGCTGTCGAAGATCCCCGTTGACAAAAGTCCTCAGGCCCAGGTTGTTGGCTCCTCCAAGGACATGACGAGCCACTAGAACCGGACCAAGAGGAGCAAATTTATCCAGCGACTTCGAAAACCCCCATTGTGGTACTGGCCCCGCAAGGTCCGGCTCCGTCTGCCAGTCGCGAGCGCTCACATCGTTCGCCGCGGTGTATCCGGCTACATAATCCAATGCTTGCTCTTCGGATACATCCTTGACATCCTTCCCGATCAGAATAGCCAGTTCTCCTTCGTAATCAAGCTGTGCTCCAGCCCATTTGGGTACGAAGATATCCTCCCCATGCTCGGCCACGGTATGGCTGGGTTTCGTAAACGTCGTTGGGTAAAGAGGGAGAGACTGCCCAGTTTCCAGAACTACTAGTTGTTAGGTGATTATATTTGCCGGAAAGAGCATTCGGCAAGGTTTCTTACTGTGGGCTTTGTAGTTCAATCCAATACAGCGTAGTATCGGCGTATTGATAACTTCCAATGGACCGAGAAGCTTCTGCGCTTTTTCCACCTTGTTTGTGGGTCGTGCCGTAACTGGTTCGTTGCCTTCAAACAACCGAACCTGTAACTGACCCTCCTGGCATAATTTCTCGATCATATCCACGCTGGAGCCATTCAGAATGGGTTCACCATAATGCACTTGGTCATCGATCGTTGAAACATAGCGGATAAGGTAATCCCACGCAATTACAAGAGCAGCCATTTTCCGGACGAAAAGAGGGAGGTGAACAAGGATGAGCCAAGATAGAGAGTTGGGATGAAGATCAAGTCCCATTTATACAATACTTAATACCTCGGTTTCCACGTAAAATATGTAATGTAATATTAGCCATGTTTCCCACAGCGAACTCCGGTGTGGTCAAAGCGAAAGTGGTAGGCTCTCAGAGGGAAACAACTCTCATACGACACAATGACGCACAGGTCGCCGTGTTATGCCGAATAGCGTATGACCTTCGAGTTTATTTACATACAACGCAGGAAAAATAACCATATGCATTCCAAGGATCAGATGCTGCGGGCTGCTTCATCTGTTTGCTCTTGTTCATAGCTTGTTTTTCAATTCGCCAAAATGTTGCAATGCATCACGAAATGCTATCTCGAACTGCTGCTCCCCATGCGGACTGCCCGGATCTGGTCTTGCCGCAAACCCATGGCCCACACCTGGATAGGTTTTCATATCATAGGACGCCCCAGCCTGGCTCAGCCAGTCCTTCAAGTCTCGTTCCTGTGTTTCTGGCACCATATCATCGTTCTCAGCAAGCCCAATCAGGAGCGATGTGATACCGTTCGTAATGTCATCTGCTTCGACAAAACTCTACCGAACAGAGCATAATACATTAGCATAAGGTTGAACCGTCGATCGGGAACATAAAGTGTGCATACCGGATGAAAGGCCGCCGCCGCATCGATATGACATCGAGCCATCCGGATGGCATATTTTCCACCAAAGCAGAAGCCCACAGCAACTAGCTTCTCCCCATCCCTGTCCAGATGGGTGAGGACTGTCTGTAACAACTCTTCAGTCCGGACCTTGTCATGTCGTTTCAGCCAACTTTCCATGTCAATATTCGCAACTAGATCCTTCTCCATCTTGGTCCATGGCTCATCCTCCAGTGGTATTGCAAAATTTCGTTTCAAAAGCTGCTCCGGCATCCCGTCCCCTAGTAAGGATAAGGCCGGTTTGTTAGTGGTGCCCCTCCCTCGGCGATATGGTTGCGGAGAATAGGACAAACTCACCTTGGTAGTAGTCTGGCATGATCACCCGCCATCCCGCGTCTGCAAATCTATCGGCCAGTTTGAAATTATGGTTGACGTGTCCGAAGCCATCGGGCAAGTAAAGCATGGTGCCCTTCCTAGAAACCGCATCAGGAGGGTTGGAGGTATACACGGTCACTTCTCCCATTGAACTAATCCTGCCACGGCTGAAGTAACCTTCTGAATCATCGGTGAGCTCATAGGCTTTGACAAAATGGGTGGTTTAGGTCGTTGTACCTGGTGCGCTCTTCCCCGTCGCGCAACATCCATATTGGCCAGAAATATTGTTCATCGAGAAATGAGATGTACTATGCCACACTTTGACGGTAATACGGTTCTCTCTATATAATAGTAAGTTATGATAGAGTCAAGAGAGAGGGTAATCATTGTTGATATGCGACACTAGATTCCAATACCTTAGGTTTTATGTCAACAAATCTGGTCCCACTTTGAACTCCGTCCCAGTGGCGCTGTTCCCGCAATCAAGTCCGCCAGTACATCACCTGTCTGTGGTGCACCATCATTGTATCTCTCTCCATGTGATGAAGGTGAGTAATCGCTGAGATCGAGGGGAATTTTTAGCTTCCTGCTTTGGAGTATCTTTTTTTTCTTTTCCTTTTTGGAATTGTTCAAATTGTTGAAATTCATGGACCTGAGTTCACGTAGTGCCCTATAGAGCAAGTTGGCGAGCGAGTTTGTTTCTTGTATTTTGCCTTGATTTAAAGATATGCAGATGGGCTCTCAGTTGTGACAGAGTTTATGCCTGAGCAACCACTCCAACACGAGAATATATATTCCCAACTGCAAATAGCAATACTTCGCAATGATGATACACTCCAATGTTGATTACGCGGAAAGAAACAAAATATACGAAGACCCTCAGTGATTTTTACATAGAATGGGATCTCTGGACGATTTGGATGAAACTTCCCATGGGGTTACTCTGTAAAGAGAAACCGAGAGAAAGTTGGGGGGACCCACATTCCCCGCACTCGATCCCGGATTGTTCACTCCCGAGACATCGGCTGTTAGTCGTCAGTCGTCAGCCTCCAACCCCCTACCTACCTATCCAAATAGCGCAAGACTATCTACCGTAATATATCTACTTCCAACCACTCTGTCCCGGATTCAGTCCATCTTGTATTCATATGAAAGCCATGAATGAGAAACCCCTTACACGCAAAACTTCCCGAAAAGGCTTGGGAAGGTACGTGGGTCCTTGGATGATGAGGCGCATTTAAACAAGATAGCTGAACTCTCGATTCACACTCGTATAGCTACCCATGCTCAGTTTGTTCTCGAGTATTCAATCGGAAGTATGCGAGCGTTACACTTGACAGGAAGAGCGATTTCTGAGTGCGACTATAGAGATACACTATCGCGACATAACGTCATTCACGACTCCAAACGCCCCCCTCCAAAGCCCCGAAGAAAGGCCTGCATTCCATGCGCAAGGTGTGCCCTACAGTATATTATCCTGTCTCGATTGAAACTGATGTTCTCTACCGAAGGA
The DNA here is from genome assembly GCA_023625155.1 of Aspergillus sp. B3601. NCBI lineage: Eukaryota > Fungi > Ascomycota > Eurotiomycetes > Eurotiales > Aspergillaceae > Aspergillus > Aspergillus sp. B3601. The sequence continues at coordinate 15,037 of JAMAAV010000058.1, forward strand.
CAAAGCAGAAATGTCAAGGAGAGCGACCTACCTGCTCATCTTGCAGTGAGCGACAGAAGACATGTATGTATGAGTCAACTCCAAGAAATGGGGTCAGAACTCCAGATTATCGACCAGACGGTGGCCAAAGACCAACCTCGGAGAGTGGTGCGGACCAGAACTCCAATAACATGGACAGTCCGCCATTTGATGATCAGTTCCCTCCGCCCGACCAGGTGAACTGCCAAGAGCCAGGACCGTCCACCAACTTGTTCCCCGATCAAATACCGGTGTCCATACCTGACAGCATACCTCTGGAGATGTTTCAATTTGATGACGCATCGCTTCTAGATGCTTTTGGTACGGACTTTGGCTCCAACCTGAGCTGGATGTTACAGTCATCCTGTGATGATTTCAATGTGGCTACATCAGACTTTTCCCTTGACATGGGTTCCGGGCAATCAGCCCCAGCAGACCTTCAGCTGCAGCAGTCTATTCAATTCCTACCGAATGATCAAATGATAAGGCATGAAGAGCGTGTCAGCAGATCTCAGCAACCATTGCGCACACCATCCACCATGGACGATGATTCTGGGCACGCAGGATTCCACGTTGAATTACCTGACCTCGAAATGGATTTACATAAATGTCCGATTAGTATAACCTTTTCCTCAACCAAGCCAGTGAGCGATGCTTTGTACGATTCTTTGAGACGCATCATTGACATGCTCCCTCAAAATCTATGGCAGCCGATCGATATCAGAAATTGGCCAAGCAAGGAAGTACTTGATCATTGCATTGATTTATACTTTACACATTTCCATCCGGTTTGGAGAGGCCTCTCCACTTTAGTGCCTAATATTTACTTACCGAAACCCTAGAGGCTCCCTATCATCCACCAATCTACCTTTGACCCAGAAACAAGCATCATAGTGACCCTCGCCATGATCTGTTCTGGGGCAAGGTATACGAGCTCCCCTAATGCACGAGCATTCTCTATCACACTTTCGGAGATCAGCCGCCGTATTCTCTTTTCAATGGTAAGAACAAAAAAAAAATTGTTGAGTCTCGGCCAACGTGCGTTCCCTTGTCTAACGGTATAATACCACTAGGCCGAGTATGATCACAAGATCGTCCGTACCGAAGAATACTTCACAGCCCAAGTAATTCAAGGATTCCTTGGATATGCAAGTGGCAGTAAACATCTGTTTGAGTTAAGCGAGATGTATCGGAGCTCTCTGGTTTACAACGCTAGATCGATGGGACTATTCCTTGAACCATCGCCTCCACCGACGACGACAGCCAGCCCTGAACGTCTATGGTTTGAGTGGATTCGTCAAGAACAATCACGCAGGCTTGCCTGGGCCATATATGTCAGTGTGTTGACGCCCATTTTTCATATGAGAATCGAATTACCTGCTAACCTCCCCCGCTTCCACAAAGGAGTATGATGCATCGGTCACCTTTATTCATAAGAGCAGATCTTGTATTATCATTGAAGACATGAAACTATCACTTCCTTGCTCTCCACAACACTGGGACGCAGAGTCACCCTATGCATGGAAGGCCTTGCATCCCTGGACTAGCTTGTACCCACCTACTACAAGATTGCAGTCACTTGTGCGATCTTTACTTGACGGCAGTCTCAAGGACCCGGCAACTATTGACAATGAAAGACATCGATATCTCCTCATAATAACTCTAATGCGGTTGCTGTGGAGTTTGAAGGAGACTAGAGTGTCCACTATTGCGGATCTCGTGCCGCACACTCTCGATGACAGCCGAGAGCCACTAGCACGTGCCCTCTCCTCTCTGGCCCCGCCACCAGTTGCATGGTCGATGGGGAATCGGACTGATGTGATGAATAACTCTTACCATACGCAAAATATTTGTATTGCGCAGTGCATCGTGGCGGGTGATTTGCTGAATTGGCTGTGGCCCGTGATCCGCAGTTTCATCGAGGAGAAGGAGCGGATCGAACCACGCACAGCTAATGCGATCATGGGGGCTCTAGTTTCAGACAATATGGCTTCCGCACGCAAGGTAACCCGGTGCAGTGCGCAGATCCTAACGCTGGCGCGTCGTTACCCGATTGGCTGGGTGTACGAGCCTTTCAACGTCTTCCACGCGGGCGTAGTTTTGTATTTGATGGCAGGATTTCTTCCTTCACAGACAGCAGCAGCTCCAGCCGTCCAGCTACCCATAGACGATGTTGACTCTGCACCGGGTAGTCCGATACACGCGCAAATCGAATCTTGGGTTCAGCATGGAGGTGATGCGGTTGTTCGGCTCGACCGGGTCCCTGTGCTCTGCTGTCACGAGGGCCGCCAGGCAGTTCTTGAGTGTACCGCCGACCTCCTACGAAATGGAGGATGGGGAATTGGGCACCAGTTTGCAAAGTTGTTGTTTAAGCTCCGAGGACCAATATAACGTTCGAGTTTACGACGGGAATGATACTTTCTTTTCCTCGATGGGCATTGTGTCCATGTGTAACATTTGTATGATATTGCGCCATTGTCTTAGTAATTCGAGATTGTGATCGGTTTTCTGCACATATTGAACCCTGTGAGCATTCCGTGTGAGCTTCGGTGGCAGTGGTAGCATTCACCGTTAACGCCGAGAGTCTTTGGTTTTTAACGATATTTTGGAGCGGTATTAAGGCTTATTCCATGGCATGGAGCTGAATATAACGCGAATGAATGATCATGGATGCTAACATCATCGATAGAAAAGACACTCCAATGCCCGCAAGGTCTTCGGAGATTAGTGCGCGCCGGATTATGATTGGCGTGTGAGGTCGGACGTAGCTGTGGTACCACCACTCTGAACAGTCAGAATTAACTTCTATAGTATATTATAATAAGTCTAGTCTATATCTTTTTATAAAATAACCAGGCTAGTTATTTATATCTCTATCAGTTCCACTGATGGAATTTTGAAGTCAGTTTAATCAAGCCCGTGGAAATGCCTATGGCATCTAAGAGGAGCTTGAATGTTAACTTCGTGCGGAAAAGAGCGCCCAATGCTTGCCTTCGCTGCAGACATAGGAAAGTCCGATGCGATGCTGTCGTCCGTGGTGGGACTTGTACCAACTGTCATCTGGACAAGGCAAATTGCATGCTGAGAGACAGACCCCGTCGGTTTGTTCACTCCCTAGCCGTGGATATGGCCGGCCACGGTCAAAAATGTCATTGCCCAACCTAGTTAACAACCCATTTATAGAACCAAGATGCCAGTGTCGCTCCCCATCCTGTGCCGCAATCATCCTATCGATGGAAGCAAGAGCTGCCAGTGCAGTCCGATCCCACAAACTGGCCTAGGGCCAAAGATTGATTATACATCTCCATTCGACGGTGTTTTAGACTCTGAAATTGGTGTTCCTCAGGAAATACCCTCTTTACCTGCGCGTCCTTTCCCGGTGCAGTCGTGCTCGAACGATCCCAGAAGCTCAAATGGGCAACGCTCACGTACCTGCCCGGGCTTACCGGCCTATATCAAACCGCCCACCTCCTCCGTGCCCCCAGAGGATATCATATTTCTCAGCAAACACGAAGCTTTTGCAATTCCTACTACTCCAGTCCGGGATAGTCTCATCCGCAGCTTTATAGATTGTCTGTATGGAATCATGCCGATCATTGATATTCATGAATTCCTCGACATTGTCGAACAGGGGGACGGGAGAAATGGGCGTATTAGCCTGCTGGTGTTCCAGGCCATCATGTTTGCTGGATCTGCCTTTGCTGATATGGTGGCCCTCCGTGCTGCTGGGTTCCAGACAAGAAGGTCGGCGCGATGCGCGCTCTTCCAAAAGGTTCGGGTACGTGTAGTCATTGAGACTATTAATGCAGACGCTTCTGATACGTAATGCTCACGGGGTGAAATATAGCTTCTCTACGATTTCGAGACCGAACGTTGTACGACGTCCTTGGTCCAGGCTACTCTACTGATGACCTATTGGTACGATGGCCCACACGATATAAAAGACCTCTGGTATTGGATGGGAGTGGTCATAGTTCTGTCACAGCAGAGTGGTCTATATAACAACCCGGAGAAAATTGGCACCACTGTCGCTGAGAATCGCCTAAATCGTCGCCTCTGGTGGTGTATTTTTGTGCGCGACCAGCAGATCGCACTTGGAATGCGTCGGCCACCTAGGATGAGAATCCAAGACCACAGTATTTCTATTCTTACTATCGATGATTTTGAATTCCAAAGTCACTTGGCAGGTCTCGGTGTGCTGGGCCCAAATTGCGCCTTCCTTGAAGACGCAGGCCTGGAAAGAGAGCTTGCCGTCATCTGCATCCAACAGTGTCAACTGACCATTCACATAAACCATATCTTGTTCCTCGTGTACCGGGTATCATATGCCCTTGATCATCAAGGCTCCTACTGTATTCTCGAACCGAGACACAAGAGGGTTGGCATATGGGAAGCTGCCTATGAATACGAATTGGGTGAATGGTCCCGCATGCTGCCCAAGGCCTGTCAATACGATTCAAAGGCGGCATTACAAGGCCGTGACTCCCATACCGTGGTGCTCTACAAGTCTTCTCTGCAAATGCTGTACCTGACGACGGTCGCTGTGTTATATCACCCGCACATCTTACCGTTTTCCCCGTGGTCGACGTCAACGTCCTCCTTGGTGAAGGCCAGTGAAACTCTCGAACAAGCCCCGCGTGTTAGGCTCTGTTGGATTGCAAGCGAAGTGAGCGGTATTGTGCGTGATCTTATAGAGCTAGGTCTGCTCCGGTCGCTGTCCACAACGACTGTTACCGCCATGCTGCCAACCATGATGGTTCATTTGATCAATATGAAGATTGGGCCTGACGACATCCAGAGACGCAGCGCCCATGAGTTCTCCGATGGGGCCTGGCTTCTACGAGCCTTGGCAGATACCTACCCTAGTGCCGAGGGCTTGCTTTCTTTTATCGGTGAAACTGCGAGGGTAGCGGAAATTCATCTCAATGCACTCAGTCAATCGCTTGTCTCCTTGGGAGATACTACACTTCAGGGGGCAGAGACAGGTCGCCCGGTCGTGATTTCAAGCTGGGAAAATCAAGGGGCTAGAAGTACTGCTATGCCTGGGCCGATAGCCCTGCCACCACAGCTGGCTAAAGTAGAAAGTCCCAACGAAGCCGAATCAGGGGATGATACTATCAAGAGTGTCTGTGTAACAGAAGACGGAAATCTTCCCCTGGAAGTTCCCTCGACGCCATGCGGCAGGAAGAATGAACAAACCCTATGCAACCAGGTGGGATTGTTGGAGCCGTCGAGTGATCTCGCTATGGCGCAAGAATCCGATACTGTGACCCCGATCCTCTCAGAAGACTTTTTCTTAGAACTTTCATGGGCAAATGGGGATCCTTCATAACCATTGCAAAATGAATTGATCCCAAGTACATTTTAAATACCCTTTGCCGAATGGTTATGCTGTAATATCCCGTATCTACAACCTGCCTTTCTCTTTACCAGCGATGCGAATAACCAATTTCCCAAACTGCCCACCAGACTTCATCATCATGAACAACTCTTCAATCTGCTCCATGTTGTCAATACCCTTAACAACACGATGAACGATGGGGGTAATATGTCTGCGACGGACAAACTCCACCATTTCCCCGAACTCCAATCTGGAGCCCATCGTCGATCCTCGCACGTCAATGTTTTTCAGCACCGCCCGCATGGGAAAAGGCAGGCTGGGTGATAGCGTCATGCCGTAGATAGAAATCACACCGCCACCCTATTCAACCGCTTCTGAGCGTCTTTGGACACATACATATAGGGCATATTGCTTAACATACCTTGAGCAGCCTTACACTCCTCTCGACGATATCACCCCCAGCTCCATCAACAACGAGATCAAAGAGCCCGTAATCCTGCGGCAATAACGCCAGTAGCTGGGCATCCCAGTTCGGCGCTCGATAATTGACCCCTCCCTTCGCACCCAGCCTGATAGCCTCCTGTAAATTCGCCTCCTGTGAGCTTGTAACCCACACTTCCGCCCCCATCGCCACTGCGAGTTGGAGAACCATCAGCGCAACACCACCCCCAATCCCAGTCACTAGAACCGTCTTCCCAGCTGCATGTTCACCGAGCCTCCCCAGCCCCCCTTTAGTACACAAAGCTCGCCAGGCTGTGAGCTCAGCAACCGGGAGGGTCGCCCCCTGTACTTCACTTAGGTGTGTAGGCATCGCCTCGAGATCCTTGTATTCCACCACTAGGTACTCGGTCAATGTGCCCGAGGGGTTATAGATGGTCCCTCCGAGGAGATTGAAATACCCACGAGGATCCTCCGGCCCAGAGACGGAGCTCTCCCATCCCGTACCGGGGTGAATAATGACACGCTTCCCCTTCCAGTGCGGTGGGACTTGGGTGCCGACTGCGGTCACGACACCCGCGCCGTCGGCGAGGAGCGGGATGCCGGGAGATTCTGCACGATACCAGGGAGCTAACGGTGAAAGCTCCAATCCTCATCGCTCGGTTTCATCGCTGTGCGTACAATAGCAACTTCTTCCCACCGGCCATGTCGCCAAGAGGGCTCACATTAGGAAGCCCACACGAACCGACCGCTCACAGGAGGTTTCTAGAGAGCCTGTCGTCTCAGATACACCAAATTTTTACTCGGTTAGAACCTGGCATCCTTCATTCATTTCGGTATGTTTTAAAGCCTAACCTGATTGGTAGCTCGGGTCGACTGGTAATAAAGAAGCGCAAGCTTGGAGACATGAACTCCTGAACACGTGGTAAGAGCTGGAGGATAACTTGAATATCATTTTCGTGATCACATTCATCAAGTGTATTAATGATAATGAATCGGCATGAGCTCTGGCGTTTGAACTGATTTAGACTGTGGAGTGGTTTGTAAATCAGCTCCTAAAATTGCTCCTTGAGTGGTTTGGCTGTAATCCCGGGATTATCTTGGATAGCCTGTATGACCGCAGAGTGTAGTTCCGGGACTTGGATAAGTAGCTGCCGGGTAAGAGTTGGGAAGAACCGAGACGTGTTGCAACGATCTCCTTCGCCCCTTTTAAAGAAGAAGCTTGCCCCTAGTAGTTTTTGCTTCTGAAAGGTCTTTGCCACAGTCTATGATATTGTGGACTTCCTAGTTCCAGCCAAACTATTAAGCCAGAAAATACATTCCATCTCCTGAGACAGCCCAATTTTGAATATCGAGGACAAGCTTGGTTCGGGTCCCTAGAAGGTATTCTTCTTCATGTTGGTCTATATATGTTCCGAATTCAGCTCCTGCAGTAATTGGTAACTCCCTCAGGTTAATGTTCTGGGTCAGAACAGTGATTTCTTGCGCTGATCCGCTAGTGGCTAAATGAAGGTCATGAATGTTCTTAGATACATTGTCTAGTTGGCTCTTGATCCCTATTAAATACCAAATATTAAACATGATAATCATATTATAAGAAACAGCGAGAACTAACCATCTAACACTTCGCTAGCCTTTTTCTCGCCCTTGACACGCTGAGGAACGATTTGATATAAGAGATCCCTTGCATATGCCGCAGCTGCCATTGCAGCCCAACCCTGCCATTCCTTGCTTTTGTGCGAGTCAGTATAGTCACAAACACCGCGGATAACCAAGCAAGGGAAATGGTTTATTAATCCCGCTGCTTCTGTTTTAAAGTATAGAATGTCCTGCTCCGCGGTAAGCTGATCACGGAAGGTTGTATCCTTGATCACTCTGTTCCCAGATGCTATCAAGCCATAGTGGACAACAGGATCGTCTTGTCGGTCCGTATTGGCCGCTGAATTAACATTGAATTGTCACACAACTCGTCACAGCTTGCCTCAGAATTTATATGAGTAAAGTGGCTGTCAAAAAGCCTATCAGTCTTAACAAGAGGTTGTCTGTATTTTTGTTTGAGTCGTTTATTGCTTCCAAGCACAGGCTGAATAGTCTCCTTCAACTGGTGGCCCTCTTCTTCATATTGCGCTTGGAGCCCAGCAACGGCTGCACGCAAGATTGGTGGTGGCTGGTTCAAGAACCCTGTTTGATGGAATGCCTGCCCTTGCATCTCTTTGCCAAGATCATATTAGAGCAGGCCGCCGCGCCCGTTTCGAGATGAACTTACAATGTCACCCAGATGGATGTCATGTTTTATGGGTACCCCGCCTCCGATCCTAACCATAAGCCTAAACCAGATGTTTGGGAAGCTGTGGACCATGTCCCTGGCTACTCCAGCGGCTGATGATGTCCCGTATTCTCCATCTGGTAGAACAGCAATAACTACCTGGTGACCCCTAATTTCTCCCAGCGTGTAGTGATTGTTGTTTTTTCGCGAAAGTGCCTCCGGGCGACTATGTATCTTATCCAGAAAAGCTCAGGCAGCGACATATTCTGTCTGCAAGGCACATATCCAACCAACAGTGTACTAGTCTGGGTCTGACATGGTAGTAGCACAAGCAGTATAGTTAATAGTGAAGTTCTGGGATCTTTGTTACAAAGAAAGGGTATATAGGCTGGAGTTAGGGAAGAATCAGCTCCCCTCAGCTGAGAAGAGGGGTAAAGAGACATGGGGCTGTTAAAGTATGGCGCACATCATTGGCTTGCAGGTGCCCTGCCATCATACTGAATGATTGGCACTTCCATGCAGAGCTCTGTATTAAGTAATATTACAGATCTACGCCAGCTTGTATTTACCGTACATTAGTCATTTTAATATCTAGAGACTTCCATGGTCTAACTACATATATGCCAATTGGTCTTGGCGCATTTCGGAACTAAACAGAGCGCGTGTGGAGTGTTTGAAGCTGATTTTGCAAACTACGATAGATCAAGGAATGCAGTCATATTAGCACACGAGGTAGCTCCCTGAGCGCTAGAGTCCAATATTATGGTGTATGGAGTAACCGCAGTTTACTGTACGTTCGACTACGCGGCAAATAAGCATGAATGCGACGATCCATGTCCGATCAAGTCTCGGCCTTAATAAAAATGAAGGCACAAGGCACGGTTTCAAACCTGATACGGACAACGTCACCGCGACCACATTCCAAAATTGAGGTCCATTCCTGAGCATGCATAGGAGGCAACATGTTTTCGCGTACGCCCTCATTTTATGCAGGGTAGGGCATTCCTTGGAAGAGACCGCGGGGATTATATAAAGATAGAGTAAACTCTTGCACAGATGTCGAGGCCGGCCCAAACAGCTTCCAGCGTCATGTTCTCTGCTACCATTCTGTTATTCAGGCTGCTTGTCACAGTTACAGTGAGTTATGCCCCTCCTTGTTCACGGAAGTACTGTCGCTAAATCTTCCTCCCACTAGGTGTCTGGTCTCGCTGTCCACCGCGGTAAACAAGAAGGTACGTGGGAGCAAGTATGGAATGTCGGAGATCGGGAACGGAGGAGGCTAAACTTAGTGATGCGCCATTTCTTCATGTAGGTATAGGAATAGATGAAGGCCATGACGTCATGCCAAAAGGTGCGCGCTCTATCAAGTATTGGTGAATGGGGAACTGACGGTGCGGTGCCAATATACCAGCCTGCCCAGCGGGTAGATATTTGCACAGAAGGCATTCTCATGCGCATTTCAGCACAGGCCAAGGTTGCTGAGTATAGGTTCGGGCCGTGTGCGATGGGGCGAATAATTACTGAAAGTGAGGGGGAAGAACGCAGTCGGTGGGCATCTCGGTCTTGCTGTGGTCAGACATGACGTGATAATTAGCCTAGTGATCCAACCTTATAAATCAACTGTCTCCGCGTCCGCGGCCTCTTGTCATCTGAACCTCTTTGCTTCCCTTAAAACCTAAGACCATGCTGACATCTGACGCCCGACGGACCATCTGGTTCAAGGATGATACGCCCTTAATTAGCCTGGAAACTCCAGCAGCAGCTTCCAGTACAAACAGCCCAAGCCACACAGCTCCGTCGTCTACTGGCGGGGAAAGCAACACACGTCGAGATAAAAAAGATTGCCACGAACGGCCGCTTGTTTGAAAAATCACAATACAAGACCCCTGGATGATATACACCCACAAGGCTCTGGTTCGCGCCGGACATGAGGTCTACCTTGCTATACACCATGATGACCCTTTGAAATTAGTCCATATTCAGACAACTTAAACAGACTTGACCCTGGTCAAGGGAGGAGTATAGAAAGTCTTTTGGTTCACTTATTACACTTTTCTCCGTCTTCTTGATATGCTGCACCATCAATCAACATACTATCTCGTGTGGGAGCTGGCTGAGTTCACGTTGGTCCATGTCTTGATATCCCGCTGCCGGATTCAGGAAGACGAACTTAGCCACATCATCCAACCGGTACGGGTACACCTTTCTGGTCTAAGCAGAGAACTGACCATTGGAAGATTATAGAAGGCATCAAATTTCTCTGTGACAATGGCCTGGCTCTACCAGGCAAAGATC
>JAMAAV010000059.1:0-23247 GCA_023625155.1 Aspergillus sp. B3601
CAGATCCGTATATACCTCTATCAGGACATTTTCGACTGGTCCCTCTAGCACCGTGTGCCAGACTAGCGTCCCTAGGGAGAATGCCTTGAACCGGCGAGGGTATCGGGCAATATTCGGTATCTGGGGTCTGCTGCTCTCACGGGCAGTTTGTGTCCAACAACTAGACCATGCTATCTAGACGCTATCTAGACGGGAGAACGAATAGAATGGACTGCCGGGCAGACTTGATACTATGGCATGTGGCCTAGTCATCTACATGGGTTCGGACTGTCGTACACCCCAGATAATGCAAACATTAAGATGCATAGTAGTCAGGCCGTCTCGTTCGCCTACGGGACCGGCGGAGGTCTTGTGCCAAAGCTCCTTCCGAGGTGATCTCCGCTCGAGCGGTGCGGCCACCGCCAGCGCTTTCGGCTCCGTTCTCTGCCTCGCTCATCGTCTCGGCGGTGGAGTAGGAAGCATCGAACCTTGTGACGCCGCGGCTGTAAATGCGTCAGTACGGGCAATGGTGGGCACACAAGAGGATGATAGAGACAGCCTGGGATTCTCACCAATTTGGACAGTTAAAGCTGATCCGTGCCGACCGTCGTTCGAGCCAATGCCCCATACAGCCCAAGTGCACGCTCCGTCTGCACCGCTCGCACTTCAAATTGACAATGTCGTCTGCTGAGTTGTCATGACAGATAAGGCACTCTATTATGCTGCCGTCATCATCCTGACTGAGTGAGCGGAGGATCACTGGCGTGCTGGTGTTGTCTGCATTGGCGGTCCCGAACTTGATGCGAGACGGGGTAGACGGCGACACCTCGAATTGAACCGATCTTTGCCGCAGCTGCTCCATACGGATGGACTGGCGCTCAGCCGCGGCGGGTTCAACGTCCATGGGGGTCACTGATGTCGAATTTACATCCCCTATGTCCAGTTCTGGGTACAGCCGGGAGTCGATCTGCCGACTCTCCGTGTGTGGATTCCGGGCATGCTGGCCGACGACACGTGAAGCGCGAGCGCTCTCGTACCAGCGCTCTGCGAGCGGCCGCACTTGTTCATCCTCCTTGTGCCGGTGGTACCGTTTGCATAGCAGCAGTTCGGCAATCATTCGCAGTGACTCGACGAGGCTGTCATCTGCTGGTCGCTGCAGCGCCAGAAGCTTCAGGTTGTAAGCAGCCTCGGTGCGCGATTGCGTTGAGATGCGGTTTTTGCAGTTCGCGTTGGCCCGAGTCTTCCCACAACAAGTAGTCGGGCAACGTGGGTCGCCCATGCCGCACTCCCGGATCGGATCCCACTCTCCTCTACCCATTGCGAAGGCACTCTATTGAGGTACAGTGTAGTCAATTAAGGACTAAAGCGGAGGATATGTTAGCATCCCGATGCGAACGACATTCAGATCAGGATGGAGGTGGCCACTGGTTATGGGATGGGGCCTAACGTACCCTATGAGTGAATAGCAGTCTGTGCTGTTGCTTTTGCATGCGGTGAATCTCGTGGGCATTGGTGTCTTAGTAGGTGAGATGAAAGAAGTATATAACGTGAGCAGGCTACTGTGATGAATAGTCGGGGGATGGGTCACCACCTCCACGGACCAGGATACGTGGTTCACAGGACCGAGCAAGTTCCTAGGAATATAACAATTGCTCTTAGGGTCTACAGAGAGGGTCCCAGGGGGCTGTGCGCTCCTACGAAAGGCAGATGGGTTCTTGTGTTTTCTCAAGTCAACACACTTCTTGCGCCGGTTCCCTGACGCCTGCCCTGGATAACCTCCATACTGAGATAGTGGATTGGATATAAATGAGACATCTCCCCTGCTGCTGCACCCTTCGGTCAAACATCGCCTCTGCAACTGACTACTCGAGCTTCCCACCATGTCTTTCTCGTGCATCTCTCTCACCCTGGTCAACCCGTTGCACCATGAAGGGTGTATCGCGTCCTCACCCCGCGGAGGTGTATGTCCGGAGTCGATTGACTTCACCACGCGGGTTCTCGCACATCGGGAGCTGGTTTTGTCGGAACAGGAGTCAAGGCCGGAAGCCCGGGCGACAAACCTTAGGAACGCAGCCAGATTGATGATATGCGACAATCACAAGAACCGGTCGCAAGAGGGTCGCAGAATCGGTCGTCTGTGGGAAGATCAAGCAGCACAGCAATCCAACGCTATCATACATTCCCTCGCCAGCACAGAAATCCCGACATGCAAGCAGCCTCCGCAATCGCAGACATCTTTCAAAGGTGGAATTATGCACAGTCAATAGGCATCTAAATCTCAATGATGTTGTTATCGTTTCTGGTTCGAAGGCTAAATGCATAAGCGGTTCATCTCCTCAACCAGCCCTTCACCGTGGAGCCTCAGCATTGCGCCGAGTAAGAGACTACAGATCTATAGGTTGTCGGCGTTCTACTCCATCGCATTGGCTCATTAGTGCTAAGGCGTTGGACACATGATCACCGGAAGGCCACTACCGTTGACCAAAGACCGCCTGCAACCCAGCCCGACCTTCCTGGAGCTCTTTCACACGGGGATCATGGCCAAGCAACGTTGGTCCAATTTCATGTGCCCGGTTCAAGTTTGGGGAATGTCCTTGGGCGTTTGCAGACATCAATGTACGGTGGTAGTCCTCCACCATGGCCCCTATCCAGCTTGAGATGTATGGAGACGGCAAACCGAGCAGAAGTTATTTGTGATATTTCGATATATACCGTAAATAATGCCGCCAAGGAGCGGGGACTCCTTCGGGTATGGAGCGTGTTGTCACTGTTTACCTGTTATAAATACAGAGATTCCGCATAAACTGGCTATGAAAGCGTGGTTTTCCTGGGCATAGCCCGGGCAATTATCTGGAGCGACTAGAGAAATTACTCGTGAGATAGCGCCGGCCACACCATGATTAGGCTCATAGCGCAGCCTTGACTAGCGGGAGTGTCAGCAGATGTCACTTTTGCCTGGTCTATCCTCTACGAATCCCGTACTATACACGGTTCCTGGATTTTGAATAGATGCCTGATCATGAAGTTTGTTCGAGATAGAGGGCGTTCATGGCCTCTCCGCGAGAGGAAAGTAGTCGCGTAGGGCACTGTATTGTAGTACTGGGCAGATAGCGGACTAATGACTGTCCGAAATTTCTATAGTCGAAGAGCGGACGCCACATGGTAAACCACAACAGCTTCGCTCTCCCGAAACCCTCGTCTCCTTCCCTCTCATGCCCACGCCCTTGCCAGCCGGCATATAGTACAAACGTTCACCATCGCTTGCGACTAAATACAACGCCCGCCATCAGGACTCTTCTTGTAGAGAAGATCAGGGTGCACTAACCCTCAGGAGCAGCCCGCTGTATTGTCTTGCAGAATTAGTTGGGTGAGGGGGCGCGTGACCGCCGTTGGCGTTCATCCTCCATGTTCTTATCTCTTCGGTGTGGTGAATGCGGCGACGAGCCCGGTAGCTCAGACTGGAGGTTGCCCTCGGGCATTGTCGATCGAGATAAGCCGCTTTCTTGTAGAGCAGCTTGAAGCCGTAGCGGAGATAGTCATCGCGAACGACAGAAGCACCTCGGCCGCTTCATATCGGCAGACTTCTCCAGAATGTTGTAGCGATAATGGAGCGGCACAGTGGCAACGGGATTGCGTTGCTAAAAACTAGAGTCAAAACCTACCCTCCACCTTCGCATAGTTATATATGAGGCTTGATTGATGTCCTCAACAAAGGATCGCAGGCATCGCGTAGCGGCTAACCACTACAGCAAAGACGGGGTTTCCTCTGTCAGACAGAATGCGAAATGGGAAGGTAGTCAAAAATGTGCCTTGTAAACGCATTTCTTCCGTTTCATCGACCCGATCTTTAACTAGGGGAGAGGTCATGGAATTTCATGTAGATACCCGGGGACATGCACCGACCGACGATACTGCGCACTTTTCCCTTTGCTGGCCCTTTCATGGCCCCCAGATTTGTTTTAAGCGTTATCCTTACCTGACCGGCGTATTTTTAGAAAGCCAAACGCCTCAGTTGACCGGTGAACATCGACGTCCTTGTATTGTTGTAGGGTAGTATGGTACGAGGAATATGAGTCTCTTCTCTCTGCGCAGAGATGCACTATATCTCCTATATAAGCATTGTGGAACCCGTGTCATGCCTGAACACACTTATATCTATCAGGACTATATCCGTTAAATATCCGCATTTTGCGCTATGGAAGCTACGGCCCCCTACTTGGAACGTCCCGCCAAACGCAAGCGTGAATCATCCTGCAGTCGATCTGGTCCTGCCGACGAAAGCAGAGGCGCAAAACCCATGGAGCAATCCAGCCACAACTCCACACAGGTATGCGAAAGCAAGCTCTGCACGGACCCAAGAACTCCACACTCATCATACTTCTCCAGCTGGAACCTCCCGCCAACAATGAGAAAACGTCATCAGCCGCGGAGCCCTTCAGACCCTTGGCCCGTGAGCTGGAGCGATTGGACGAGAAGGACCCAATTCTGGCTGCCCAGGCGGCACGCCTCGTAGCCCTCTACCGGCGCTTGTGGGAGTCCTACGTCGCCAAGAATGCCGAAAGTCAGCGCCTCGACAAAGAAAACCAGCAACTCAAGAACACCAATGCCAGCCTCTCGGAAGAGAAACGACAGGCAGAGTGCCGCTCCTTGGAATATGACGTCCTCGTGTCCTACTACAAGGAAGCACACCAGAAGATCGAAGAAGGCATCATCGGGGTCCTGGAGAATTGGAAGGAACCCCTGGTGGACTCTGCAGATGCTGGTGAGCAGAAGCAAGATGGATCATAGTAGAACCGTATCGGTGGACAGCTGTGTGAGAGTTGGCATTGAGTGAATATTCGAGGTTCCAAGTGGTGCCGGATCTACAGCGTGCGGCATAAGGCACTGTGTGCGTACTTTGTTGATTCCTCTATCACACGTGTCTATCAATCTATCCACTGGGGGCGTCGATTATAACACGATCATTCGGAAAATTGTAATCTCTCTCCCCTCCTTATCTGCATACCCCAGCCCATGGCTGATTGACTGGCCGTCTGCGTATACATGCCTACGCCATTTCCGTATCAGTTCAAACCTGAACGATAGGTGGTGATGCTCGCCCACAGCCAGCATAACCCAGACGACAATCATTGCCTGCACAGTACAAGCACATATCGAGTGGGTCGGTCCCAGTAGAACGGTAACCAATCTGCTTGGCCACCTATTCTGGTCTCGTGTTGCCCCCAAGCGGGGTTGGTTCGTGGGTGTGCAAGTGGGAAATACAGGAGGCGGAAAGGGGCTTCGTTTCCCGTCCTCCAACAGCTCAGGGGCAGAACTAACGGCATGAGCCGAACCTTTGATCGAACAGAGAGAATGCGGCATCGTGCCGTAAAATTAACACTAAGACAGGTACAGACTTCTTCTATCCTGATATTTATTGCCATTCCAAGTGACCCAATTCGTCTTGACTGGTGGGCAGTTCATTCCACATCCGTTCTCGATATCCCCAGAACCATGCCGGCCAACGCGGTTGGTTCCCGGTTGGTTGGCTTCTATCACCAACAGCGCCATCGGACGTCCATCATGCCAATCGCCCCGCAACTGGTAGACGCTGTTTCAGTCCCTACGCTCGGCCCCCCGACGATCGACTCGAAGCTTCGGCTTTTCTCCGGCCGTATTCCAAGTCACGGCTTGGCCGTTCGAAAACAAGAAAGTGCACCGTTGGTTACGTGTGGGCCAAAGAGAATCCAGCAAGGGTCGTCTGGTCGGATCAGTCCCAGATCCTCCGACTTCTTCTAGGACGGATTAGGTCTGAGTCGGCGCCTCCAGGTGACACAATCAGCAACAGCGGTAATCGTGGAGGGTCGTTTAGCTTAGCTAGATGTGATTAGAACAAAATGGCAGAAAGAAGAGACAGGTCTATCATACAAAATAGAAGTGTATCGGATGAACCTGAATCTTACATTATCTATTTGCCCTTTAAGATCAACTTCTCCTTCATATCCTTCACGATATCTTCACTTTCGCCACTCGCAAAAGGTGCCCCTAGTATTCCTCTAAGATCCAACTTCATATCTGCAGGCCGAAGATGGTGTCTGGGATCGTCACTTCAAACAAGGTGCGTATAATCATTTTCACTTGAACCTATACCCTGGGCATTGTCATTGTTTTTGGTGTTACTTCAAGCAAGTACTGTTGCCATACTGACTATGATGGTTCCGTGTCCACGCCAGAAAAATGATAGCCAGTGTGTGCTTATGATAAGTAAGTCTGGTACCTGTTTAGATAAGTGCTTCGTGGCCATTCAGGCAGCCTCACCCAGCTTTGTCAAAATAAGTACCCCCAAAACCTGATGGAAACCTTGCGGTAAAAGAATTATCTTGACATGATCCTCGGCTTGAGGAGGTGCTATCCTTAAGAGTGCTCAAAACGCCGGGGTTTTAGGACATCTCTTCATTCTACAATTCGTGCTATACCGCAAATTATACTTGGTCTGTAAGCACTTCTTAGAGAAACTGGTCATTATGAAGGACGCTTCTCATCAAATGGCATATAGCAATGAATACATTTTGCCTCTCCCCAGCCGATGTCCCCGGCACTCTTTACAGAGTCTAATATGGAGACTGTATGACGAAAAGAGTCCCCGTTAACGTCCATAATAGTCACTAGCCATAGAAACGCTCTAGCAATTTCGAGAAGGGGGGATGAAAACAAAAGCAAACAGGTTGCCAAGGCAGAAATAACGAATTAAGCTAGCTTTTTCAAAAGTAGACAAAGGATTGTATTCTAGATTCTGAAAAAAGGATTCCCTGCAAGTGAGAACGGGGTGCTGAAATCTTTTGATTCCTTCAATCTGTTTATATCTATCATTATATTACCATGCGCCCATCAGATCGCTCAACAAAAAGTTGACTCTCATAAACCGCCAGGTCCTTCATGACATCCCGAATCCAAACCTTCACCTTCTCAGAGCATTCCATCAGTGGCGCTCTCGGCAGTACTTTCTTCTCGTGCCCACCAAACCACTCCGTGGCATATTTCGTGCCATTCATCCCAGTGTTTCCCATGCCCCACTCAGCGCTGCTGACGATACCTTGCAACTTTCTGGCTTCTTGGTAATTCCCGTTCTGGAATAAATCAAATAGTTTGACACAGGACCGTGGATGTGTGTTGGCGAGGCCAGTCACAGCACCACAGGATCCAGCAATCAGACCTGGAACTAACCAGTCGCTAGAGCCACCAAAGACGGCGAACTGCGAGGGGGTAAAGGTGTTTGTTAGGCGAGTGAGGCTACCAACGTTTCCGCAGGTTAACTTAACGCCAACAATGTTCTAGGTTCTTCTCTCAGTACAGTACGCAGTGAGTAGATTTTAGTAGAGTTGGTTGGACTCACGGAGTGCTTTGCAAGGACTGAAATCAAGTCAGAATTCATGGTTACACCCTGTGTTACAGCCGGGAAAGAATAAATAATAATTGGTATGGGTGACTGGTCTGCGACCTGGAAGATATTAGCTGTTAAGCGCGTAAAGAGTTGCTTATAAGTGTGTGAAAGTTACCAAACGATAAAAATTCTCGATCACAGCGGGGGTGCTCGCTGCCGCCCAATAACTCGGTGGAAGAACCAACGCATACTGCCCTCCATTTTCCTTAGCCTCTTGACACATCTCAATCGTCTCCCGAACACTTTGTGCAGAGCACCCCACCACGATCGTAGTTCCGGCATTCATTTGGCTTTTGACCGAAAAAACTGTTTTGGTGACAGCGTTCCGTTCTTTGCGTGACAGCATAGGCGACTCGCCAGTGGTTCCTAGAACTGTTATTCCATGGACACCAGCTTCGATGAGGTATTTGGTATGTTTTGCTTGAGCTTCCAGATCGAGGTCTTGTGAGGAATCATTCGTGAAGAATGTTATGGTGGGACAATAGATGCCTTTGGGCACGGTGGGTTCTTGCGCCGTTGACCCCATGGTGAAATCAAAGCACTGCTGCCTGGTTTTGGAAACCGAGCTATCTCAATAGTCAATAGTAAATGAGAGAGACTTGAGTGGCAAAGAAGAAGAAGAGAGCCTCGGACTATGTTTAAGGAACAAGTCTTTCTTAGGTACTCCGAGAACTGAGAAGCCACGCTCGCATGTCGCTTATCGGCTGCCTGGTTTCGCGACTGATGGCTGGGGTATTCTCATCGAGCAGCTACTGCAAAGGCGTGACAGGTCATCGAGTCATCGCATGCACTCTTGCATCTCGAAATGAAATGGATTTCAGCTCACGTTTGTGACCAACCTGGCTCGTCGGCTCGGGTCATGGCTCATGTCATTAGTGGGCCCGCATTGTGGTCTAGCCGACGAAAGCGACGAAAGCGAGAACTATTGTTTTATTATCCGATGCGGCCTTCGAATGAAACTTCTTAACTAATCAGGTCAACGTTAATAAAGCCCCTAGTCTAGTTCCACTAAATTTCTAAAACAGAGATGCGAGCCGAAACGAATCACGAGTACCTCTGAGTATAGGCTCCTCGTAATGTCAGGACACCAATTTGGAAAGAATCTCAGCTTGACATTAATCTAAAAATAAATCAAATGAAATATACGATGTCCAAACGGAACGGTAAGACGTTGCCCAGGTTAGTCTTTGAATTTAATAGGGCTGGCAAACACAACTTTAGGTCAGGGTGTAGCCACTTTCAACGCGGAGATGGGCACCGGTGATAGATATACTTGGAGGCGTCACTGAGGAGGAAGGTGGCGGCATCAAGGAGGTCTTCAGGGGTACCATCTTTCCAACCGGAATGAGGGAAGTCCAACTTTCACGGAGCTGGGGATTCTCGTCCAAGTTTTTTTTGAGTCTGTGAAAGTGGAATATCTCAGTAAAACGACAGTCTTAGAGTGTCAATCAATGCAGCAACAAACTCAAAGAGCAGCCATCATGTAGTCAGGGCTAGCACAGTGACCGGCCTACTCAACGGCCATAGAGACAGCCAAGTGACGGACAGCTGCTTTACCAGCATTGTAAGGAGCTTGTGGTTTGGGCACGTTGACGATGGAACCGAACATGGTCAGACCTAATCAACGAGCTCCGCCAGTCACCATGCTGACTTTTTCCTCGGGCGAGAAATGAGCGAGTGTGCGGTTGAAGTGCATTCCACCACGGTCCTGGACGATCGACTGAGGTAGCATCTCGCTGTTCGGGGGGTGCTGGGTGTGCACATTCTCGTCAGTCCAGGCGAATTGCCCCTCATGCTGACCAGAGACATCCTCAAGATACTTGGCTGTAACATTCATAGAAGGATCTTTCTTGAAGGCAATTTTCTTGTTGTGGGAAGCGGTATATACGAGAAACCGATTGTGAACCTTCGCCGGAGGTCGCGAGGCAGCTGCCATCACAGCTGGGCGGGCAATGCTATTTAGAGCCTTGCCAAAGTTGCTTGCAGCTAGTAGTCTGAACATGATGAAGAATAAGAGATAAGCTTCAAGATAACTGTTGCTGAAGAAATTGCGAGATGGAAAGAAGCGTTTGCAAACGGGATATGGCATTTACGTATATTAGAGAAAAAATGGCATTAGTTCATCAGAGAGATAAATAGTGGAAAGGAGCATAATGAAGACAAAAAGAGAGTGTATGAATTGAATTGTGCAGACTACCACAACTATCTATTTATAGTGTGCCACTTCCGGGAACCAACCATGAGCTTCGCAACGAACTGCCTATCTGTTTCTGCATTCCCATACTTGTGGTCTCTCAGCTAATTTTCAAATAGAGAAATCCTGATGGATAAGATAGCACTGCCATTTCCCTTGAGCTTTGTTAAGGGCGTCCTCCCAAATTCATATTCAGCCCCGAACCGAGATCAAATATGCAAGTAAACACTTTCTGCCCGGGGGTTCCCCAACTGATATTCATCAAATTGACCCGCCTGGACATCTAGTCTTTGATCTCCAGCAAACCATGTCATTCCTAATAAGAGGCGGGCGTGACGCTGAGTCTGCCGCCATCAGTCACGAGCACATTTCCATTACAGTATGCACCAGCCCTTGATGCTAAAAACAAAATTGCACCACTCATGTCCTGCTCGTCTCCCATTCTCTGCTCAGGTATAACGGAAGTTGGAAAAACCTGGGTTGGTTCCTCCGATTTGTTTGCGAAGTTCACTGCCGTCATTTCAGACGGAAATACTATTTGCCATGGTCAATAGCCTGTTTCACATATAAATGAACCAAAAACTTACTTCCTGGTGCGATGATATTACTTCGAATATTGAACGGCGCCAACAGGGTTGCAAATTGTTTCATCATCTGTGTCGTGGCAGCTTTACTCCCACCGTATGCAAACCCGCCTGGAACGCTCCTGTTGAATCCAGAAATTGAGCTCGTAGCCACAACCTGGCTTCGCTGTGCTGCCCTGTGGCGTTTCTTGTTTCCTTTATCGAGCAATTCCAAAAACGCGACGATCGTGAAAAACGTGGCGGCTGTGTTCACAGTATAGGTGCTGGCAAAGACCTCGACACTAGGCGACCAGAGTTTATCTTGTAGTTCATTGAGTGATGGAGATGCCGTTAGTCCTTGGAGATCAGGGCCACTGACTCCGGCATTTGCAATGAGAAGGTCAATGTGACCTTCTTCTGCATCCACTTGCGCGACGATGCGTTGTAGGTCATCTTTCGATGTTACATCCCCTTGGATTGGTATAATGTTGCCAAATTTCTATACAATATTAGCCCGTCTCCAACACGCCATGACATTGATGATGTCTACTCACCGACTGCTTTGATGCGTGTTCAAGAGCAGCTAGACGCCGCCCGATAATGTATACCTTTGATGCTCCGTTGGCTTCTAGTGCCTTTGCCATCACGAGCCCAATTCCTATGGCTAATCAGTACCACTCTGCTTGTTCCGGTAGATGATGAAAGATACACAGACCACTTCCGCCACCGGTTATGACGGCGACCAGACCATTAACGTTGAATAGATCGGCAGCATCAATAGATGCACTCATGGCGAAAAAGAATTCCTGCTGAAAGTAGGACTAAAAATATAATTCCTTTTGGGATTTCGTGTTGACTCAAATACAAGGATACGACAATTTAAGTCAAATGTTGATCTCTGGCTCTGCAACTTAAGACGGTAGCGTGGGGTAGAATTGATGGTGGGGCCACCGTCTCGCTTTACTCGCCGATCGGCCTAGAGAGCAACCTTCTGATGCGAAGGCCCCGTCGCCTAATCAGGAATCATTTCGGAATTCATTTAGATGGTTCCATAGTTGGTGATTATACTCAAAATTATTCATCATAAAATATTTGATCAGAACTCCTTGAATTCATTACCTATACCCTAAATGCCTCCTTGTAGTTCACCA
The DNA here is from genome assembly GCA_023625155.1 of Aspergillus sp. B3601. Lineage (NCBI taxonomy): Eukaryota > Fungi > Ascomycota > Eurotiomycetes > Eurotiales > Aspergillaceae > Aspergillus > Aspergillus sp. B3601. Next base: position 11,308 of record JAMAAV010000059.1, read on the forward strand.
GGGTAAATCGGTACTTGACATCATTCCTCTTCACTCTTTGAACTGCTTCTTTACAGCCTATTTCCCCAACATCAATTGTTTCCACCCAGCTCTTGATGTTTTGCTTGCTTGCAAGCTGCAACATGGCGAATGCTTCCTCTCTATTTCCGATATGGCTTCCTGACATAGCTGCACCATTCGGACAGAAATCCTGCGCCTTCATTTCCGGAAGTGGTTTGTCAGGCAGCCCAACATGGTGGAAGGTGCCATTTACGGCCAAGGTGCTCATGTAATCTTTCAGATTGAACGCATTCGTCATGTCTGCGGTGTTCAGGATGAAATCAAACGTGTACTGCCATGGTTTAGCCCAGTCAGAATCCTTCGTGCAAATGAACTCCCTTGCTCCCAGCTTCCTAGCATCCGCCTCTTTGTGCGGACTGTGTGAAATGGCGTAGGTTTCGGCCCCCAATGCAGCGGCAAAGAGTAGACCAAAATGCCCAAGCCCTCCAATTCCGAGAATTGCAACCTTTTTCCCGGGTCCGCAACCTGCACGAACGAGTGGGCTATAGGCAGTGAGACCTGCACACATCATTGGAGCTGCTAACTCAGAGGGGATGTTGTCCGGGATATTGAACACGAAATATTCGTGGGCTCGGATGTGGCTCGCATACCCTCCCTGTGCGTCCTCCTGGTTTGGATATTTCGCATTGTAGGTGTCTGTGGAAGTTATTTAGACCTCTCTCTAGGACGGCTGGTAACCGCTCAACTTACCAACTTGGTGAGGGCAGTAGTTTTCCTGGCCAGCTTTGCAAACTTTGCATCTCAAGCATGCCCAAACCTGAGCTCCCACTCCAACTCTGTCACCGAGTTTGACTGTTGTGACCTCATTTCCAATATTGACGACAGTGCCAACAGCCTCATGCCCAACGCATAGAGGGAAATTTGCCTGTCCCCATCCACCAGTCAGAGTGTGCACGTCGCTTCCACAGACACCGCAAGCCTCGATTTCAACGTCAACATCATGGCTTTCGAATGTTTTGGGTTTGAACTGTTAAAAGAGACAACTATGAGTAACAGTGTAGTTTGGAAATTGCAGGAATTCAAGCTCACTGGGCGTTTCTTGAAGTCGCTCCATTCAGAATGGCTTTCCACCATAAATCCCTCAAATGTGTCCGGGTAAACCATGATTGCAGTTTTGAATCGCTTCGCGTGATTAGAATGAGAACTACGAGATGTTTCAGCTTGTATTTTATATATAAGTCTCAAATAAATTCTTTATCTCCCAAAAAGCTACTTTAAGCGGCGTTCGGCGACTAAGCTCGTCGGCTCGGCCAAGGCGTTCGTCGCCAACGGGACAAGTAAGCGACGCACTTGAAGTCTATTAACCGATGTGGCTTTTTGCAGTAAGCGATAATACCCCGAGCTGGAATTTAATTTCGATGCAACTTCCATGTTCGTTCATATTCCTTTTAGCGACCGGTGGAGGTTAGAGTACCATGACTGAAGTACAGCATTAGTGAGAGATGCGGGCTCTCGTGTCATGGATTACTGTCTGGGGTTGATGATTCTAGACCCTAGCTTAAAATGCAAGGGACCTGGGTGACCTTGAACCCATATTTTAAGACTACTGCCTTATAATTCGACAAAGAATTTTCAAATTGAAGTTGCGAAAAGGCATCTTATTCGACAACAAAAAGATATCAAGTTCAGCTTCTCACTGCAGCGTGAGCGGCAAGTCTTGTCTATATAAAAGTCCATTCGCCCGAAGACATTTACGAATGGTTGGCTGGAAGTTGGCGATTGTATGTTAAAGTTTGGATTGCTTCATCCTGCCGGTCGGGACTGATCAAGTAGCGAGATTCCCTTTGGAATATCATCCCAATGAGTAAGAGACCACCAGGAATCATTTGGATAGCCATAGGAATTCGCCACTGCTTTTTCGAGGGATGAGGATGAGTCCAGACGCTCACACCGTACTGGGACGGGTTAGATAGGCTTTGTTAAAAAGGAGTGAAAATGAACATTAATCCAGAAGGCAGGAGAGAGCGAGATGAGAAGTATTAGGTTAATAAAGGTGGTAAGAGCGCCACGGATTGCCTTCGGTGCAGTTTCAGACATGAACGATTCCTAAGTGAGGTTATCCTCAGCAAGGTTTCGAAAGTATTGAGTAACTGAATATATTCTGTATCTTTAAGAGCCTAGCAATTCATGCAAGGTCGAGGATTGTTTTTGAATGAAAATCTCGACTATTCAACTCCGAATCGTGACCTTGACCACTAGATAAAAAATTTCATTCGTCACATAGCAATATCTGGCTTCAACTAGACTTTGTATTACTTAGCCTTCCCTGTCAGGTAATAGGTTGCCAGATAATAGAAACAGAAATAAAAACAAAACTCTGTGCAAGAAGCAAAAAATCACAACAGCTTCCAATCTCTGAATTACGCTTAACTCAGCTGAGTAGCTTCTACATGAACCACTTTGATACCTCGTCGTTCGTATGTATAACTGATGTAAACACCACCTTTGCTGTCACTGATGATAGAGGGATAACTGAATTCACTCTCTCCGTCGTTTACGATTCCCTAAATTCTCAGATCAGGATTTGAATCAAATGCATGGATGCAGCCGATACATACAGTGTCAAGTGCCACAATTTCTGAGAACCCGGCGGGTGGTGGTTTTGCTTCTAGTGTTAAGACCGTTCTCCATGTTTTTCCCTCGTCTGATGAACTTGAAACCACCAAAGGTGTTCGGGGGCCCTTTTGAATCCCAATAGCTATTAGCCTAAGGCAACGAAAGCTCGGGGTATAAACTCACCCATCTCTGTTGGACTGGATTGTGCACAACTAGCCAAGTCCCATTTTCTTGGCGCAAAGCATCCAACCCACTATTGTTATTAAACAGTGGGGTTAGATACATCTTTCCCCAATTGCTTCCATTGTCTTCCGAGTCAGATCTCGCGACATAGCCAGCAGAGCTTCTCGCTAACATTGTTAGCTTCCCAGGCGCAGAGTTAATTAAACTTGGTTGAATCGCGCCCTCGCCAGGCCAGGTAGCTCTATCAAGTGGCGCGAATGCGGATCTAGTCCACGCTTTGCCCTGGTCCTGAGAGCTATCCGTAAAGCAGTTCCAGATGCCATCTGGAGTTTCCAGTGATGCTGGTGCAATTATCGTCCCATCTGCCAGGACAATCGGCTTATTTTTCACAGGGCCTCGACCACCTTTGCAAGTTAGAAATTGTAGATGGGAATTGGGGAGAGATTGCTACTCACCACGGTCACCAGGGACGAGTTCGCGCGGCTCGCTCCAGGTGTTTCCATTGTCGTTTGACTCAATGATTTTTGTGTACCAGGATGAGATTGGAGAGCCAACCTTATAAAACAAAAGAATTCTCCCAGAGCTTGGGTCGTTCAAAAACACCGGATTCCAATGCGCGATTCCCTCCTCAGATGCCACTGGATATGACTTGGTCCAGGCAGCATCGGAAATTGAAAGGTCAAGTCTGGATATCCATATTCTGGTGTCCGAACTCCCCTCCTTCGTACCACCAAACCAGGCACAAAGCAGACTCTGTTCTGTAAGAACGAGTGTGCTCGCGTGGACCTCAGGTTGGCGAGAGTCAGAGAAAACCGGGAATGACATGATGCTTGGGAAGTTTTTCATTAAGGCCAGATTGCTCGTTAAGCCGCATATGGCAGAAGTAAGATAATGCGACTGGTAAAGTAGTTTTCGAAATCAGTTATACTTCCACACTCTTGCGACTTGATTGTGAGAAACTAATTCCGAAATTGGCGAGGCCTAATAGGATACCGTTACCGGCATCGGCTTTTCAGACCGCTTATCAAAATAAAATTTGTAAACTCCCATTACCACGGTGAGACATGAGGCAATGCGATGCAATGAGCCGATTCCGTAAACTCCGCGCTAATACGATGATTCCATACCGTGTCATTTCTGCCGGCATTACAAAGCGGTGCTCCAAGGGGGGTTAGCGTCTTTCGGGTATATTTTCCGGCAATCAGTTCGGAAGAGAGGTCGGCACCGGCCGATAACTGGGCACCCATTAAGCGGCGTGGATCCGAGAACTCCAAAGCTTGCCGACGAAGCCCCCTGCGGCGAGCAAGGCCTCGCAGACAAGCGACGACGTCAAAGCGATGCAAAACCCGACCGGTTAAAATGCGGGGCGCAAAAGGAATATGAAATCCACGATGTACGGATACACCGGGATGAGGATGGCTTAGCTGTGGGGGCTTTAGCGATGTAGGGCAATCGGATCGATGAGCTGCAGCCGATACTGCCATCTAACCAAACCCAAAGTATCGGAGTCGGTCCGATCGCGCCCCTTCTTCACTTCCCCGCACCAAGAACGCTGCATCGAGGGATAGCGATCGCTTCGCTATCGATGAATGGTATCTGTCCCTAACTCTACCTGCCAAACGTCGCAAGCCTCATGGCCACCCAAATAGGAGCCGACGACTTTGGAAGCGATGCTTTGACAAATGGATCATCAGCAAGCCAATTAGATCAAAGAGCCCATAACTCAACCATCTACGTTGATCCGAATAGCTCAAAGTCACGTCTGAAGTCCACTAGAAGTTCTAGGAGATCTCGCCGAGGCTGCTATACTTGTCGGAAGAGGTTAGTTATGTCGCGTTCCCTTTTCAAGGCCTCAATTTTCTTTTTCAGCACCCTGCTACCGAGTGTTGTGTTGCTAACTTCCTCTGAAGGAAAGTTAAATGCAACGAAGAGCATCCAATATGTGGACACTGCCATCGCTTAAGCCTTGTGTGTACCTATGAATCTTCGGCTTCGCCCGATTCTTTCGCCAGGATAGAAAAGCCTCGGCGGAAATCATCTGTCGCACGGCAACGAAATCAAACATCAACTATTAGAGCTTCAGCGGTACAGGACCAAAGCTTGCCCAACCAACGAAGTCATGCGGGCATCACAGGTCGCGTCCAAAGCGTGAGCTTAGAGGCTGAACCTCTTCAAGATGACGATTCAACCGCGCTCAGGGATCTTGTGCCCAGTACAGATATCGAGGACCCAGTCAGGGGTCAGCAACTGCAGCAAATCTTCCCAGACCCGGAAAACTGGGAATTAGAGCTTCTCGGTGAAGACAGCCTGTGCACAGACCTTCCCATCCTCTCAAGCTTCTTTTCGACTCAGCACTATCCTCCTTACGAACACGTGATGCCTTCCTGCAATATGGCACAGCCGTTTTCGAGTTCTCTTCCCATGAATTATATACGATCCGATCCATCTTCAACCACAAAAAATGACAACATGATCACAGCTGGCCCTGTGTCGTTCCGGAATCCTGATCCTGATCAAACCCACTTCAGCCCGTTAGATGAAGTTACCCTTCTCAGGCACTTTGTCGACTTCGCGGTGCCGCCCATTCTGATAGGGGTCGAACCGCGATGGCACAAGTCTCGGAATGCACTCCTCCGTCTCTCAAAAGCCAACATTGCTCTACGCCTCTCTATATGTGCCTTTTCCGCTTTGTCACTTGAAGAATCGTCTTCAAGACAGCCATCTCAAGCTACGCAATCATCTGAGTACTATTCAGCTCTCGCAGTTAGCGAACTGGAGAAGTTATTCGATGGCCAATCTGGTGAAAATGCCGGTCCAAGCTCGTACGAGGTCATCTTGGGGAGTATATTCTTTCTGTCGTACGTTGGACTTATTGTATCTAAAGCACCTAAAAGCTCAGTGGACCTATTGGATCGAGCTCATACGCTGCTAAGCCAAAGCGAGGCTTTTGGCTCCACATTATACAACCAACTTCAAATCTGGCTGAAATTGCTAGATGCCAAGGTTGTGAGTGCAGGTGGCAGTGGCTTTCATCTGTACACCAATCCAGATAATCCAGATCTAGAGATTATCCGGCAAAGCGACCCGTCAACTGGAGATGGAGAGCAAGCCAGCACGAATGTTAATTTACTGGAGACTGAAGATATTCTTTTCAACTCTCTCAACCAACAGGCATACAGCTTCTACCTCCAAGTACTCAACTTCTCTGGCCGAATCGCGCGCCTGGACAAGTGGCATCGCTCTCGAGGATCCGTGGAAGATGAGCTCGAGGTAATGCTTGCTGCGGAAAAAGTAGTTCGAGACCTGAATGCGCTCTGGACACGACGACCTGCAATCATAGATCTTGCAGATCAAGGAGAGCTCCAGCAATACATGGCACCTGCTCTTGCGACAAAAGTGCTTCATCATCTTCGTACATATTTGGCCAATTTCCAGGCCTGCTTTATACACCTCCAGCGGGTCGCTTATGCACATCTCCAAGCAATCCCGCAAATCAAACCTGCAGTGGCGAGAATTGTGAGCTTGTCGCGGATGACTTTGGAGGAGGGGCAATCGCTGCCAGCCAGCATGTTGTGGCCGCTTATGATGGCTGCCTGTGAGGCCGAGCAAAAAGATACACAGCACTGGATCATCAAATGCATTGATGGTATGGAGGCTAAGGTTGGAAATGCTGCCAGGACGGCGAAATTAGTGAGGGCAATCGTCGAACGGCAAAAAGGCGGACAGAGAGCAGACGCTCGGACAGTCATGCATGATACGTTTGAGGAAGTTTTTGCGATTATCTGATCAATGGAATATAAGAGGGACCAGGCCAGATAAGCTTTGAGTTTTGGTAGTGAGAAGTCTACCAAGGAAGTAAGTGCAATAAATAATAAGGAGCTTGGTTATGTATTCTCTGACCATATTCAAATCTAAGTTATTGCACAAAATTTGGAAGAATTGTGCAAGGAAAAAGGGTTTATGTAGTTTTGCCAAGATATCTGCCTGTTTCCCTCTCGATGAGTGGCGCCACTGGGGTCTTCTCATCCAACTAGACATGACGGGAAATCTAAAACTGATTTCGTACAGCTTGTAGTGGCTCGGTTCATAACCTGTTGTGATTCAGAGTGTTGTGATATGAAGCTCGTACATGCACCCAAGTAGTTTTAGCACGAAGGACACTGCTAGTATCCAGAAATTAGGTTCCAGGAAAACTAACAGGATAATCTCGCGGCTGTATATTAACTTTTCAGATCACACCTCAAATCTTAAATTCCTGGACTGGGCTTTTCAATACTAAGTTATACATACTTGTCAGGGTGGAGGGATGATTATTACTAAGCCTTATCTTATAACTCTCTATTACCTGCATCTGAAGTTGCTTAGCCTCTTCCTATCTACCCTGCTATTTATATATTGATACTAGATTATATATACTTATTAGCGTGTGAGGGTAACCCTCACCGAGCTTTATATTATAAGTCTCTATAACCTGTATAAAAAGCTGCTTGGCCCCTTCCTAGTAGCCTTGGTCATTATACATCAATACTAGGTTATAAATACTTGTAAGCATCGAGGGATGTTCCTTGCCGAGCTTTATCTCGCAAGTCTCTCTCACCTGTGATTGGAGCTGCTCGGCCTCCCCCACCACCTCCTATCAAGCCAGTATACTATTGCCAAAATGCTTGTACTATCAATTACTTCTCCATGTCCATCACCTAATAAAATTATTCTTTGATCTCGTGATCTTGATGCTATTTCTCTTACTTCCGCAATGTTAACGCAGTAAGGGTACGTTTGCCGGGTTTGCAACTAGATACTTGGTACACACTTTATAAGCGTACTACTATTAGCCTTGGACGTGCGATGACTGATAGAGAGGGGTAAGAGGAGACGGATTACAGGAGAGAAGGGAATGCTGCTGTAGCTAGAAACAAATGAGCGTTGATGAGTTGATGCATTCACTAGTCCTTTACCTCCGTACAGTATCAACCATTTTTTAATGTACACCTCGGAATCGCGCGTGCCGAATGATCCTCCTCCCCTGATCGTCACCACAGCTCTCTCCCTCAATACACTCAACATGTTCCTCATCTTGTTCTCGGTGTAGGCAAGACTGTTCAAACAGACTCGATGTGGTCGCTCTCGCTCTTGGTCTTGACGATGTCACAAGACGGAGACGATGGCCGATGCGCCTGGATGTATGCCGCTTCGCCTGCCGCGATATTCTCGGGGAGGGGTGGAATACCGTTGGGTGGAAAGAGCTTCTTGGCTCGCCAGGCCGCATGCCGCATCTTGCCAGAGAACAACGCCTTGCAACTCTCGATGGGCACTGCCTTGGTCTCGGGAACCCAGATGAAGGTGAATACGCTTTTACCAACGTCAGCTCCCACCCCCGATGCAGCCACATTTGATGAAAGGGCCAAAACTTACGCGGTCAAGAAACAGAGCGCTGAAAAGAAAAAGAATACTCCGTTTGCGCCGACGACAGAGTCGATCATATACGGGAAGACCAATGTGAGGATGAACTAATCACGCATGGTCAGCCCGAGACAAGTACTGTTGCAAGCAACGGGGTTTGACCTACACTAAAGAGCCACTGTAGAGAGGCGGCAAAGGCACCGGTGATGGGCCTGAGTCGGGCTGGGAAGATCTCTGCGGCGACGATCCATCTGATCGATGTTAGCTTAATCGTTTCGCCACGACAAGAAGTTGACAGGCATACGGTAGTCCGTTCCCTCCAAAGCTCCAGACTATGTCGTTGTCAGCTGAATGCAACTGGTGGAAACCAGGGAGGAGGATGCTGAGACATACAGACTCCGTAAAGCATCACCATCGCGATTGCGCCGGTACCGGCGGCATGGACAGAGGCAGAAGGAGTGCCTACGGTTGTGTCGGCTACTGTTGTAAAGATTGCAATGTACAAGAGTGTCAGGGAGCATGCCGAGGCGGAGATCAGCCAGGGGATTCGACGTCCACTGCGATCCACCTGAATGTTGCGTCAGTCGGGCCGGGAAGGGGCAAAACTGGCGTTCCGGTCGACTCACGATAAAGGCATAAAAGGCAATAGCTGCGGCCGACCGGCAGACTCCATAGATGCCAGTGTATAGCGCCACGTCGCTGACGAGGAGTGATTCGAAAAGGATCGGAGAATAGTAGCTGGCAAATCAGCAACGCGTCCTCTGGACTCCTCAACCATTGGGAGCATATCTCACTTGATGCTGATGGAGCCGGACCAATTCTGGAATATAAACATTCCAACAATTATGGCGCTTGAGCAGTGGTCAGCGCACGCCAAAGATTTTCTGAGCGGGAACGTACAGCCGGTATCGCATACTCGAAGTCTTCATTTCGGCCGTGGAACCACGAAGTAGAGCCACCCAGCCTTTCCGGCCGCCAGATAGCTGTTCTTCCTCCTCCAGCCTGGCCTCGATCCTACCGATTTCTTCCAGCATATATTGATGGTCGGCGGGGAGTTGGCGAAGATAGCAGAGGTTGTTGATCGCTTGTTCCCTTTTACCTTTTCGCCAGAGTAAAGTAGGCGACTCTCGAAGGATAAGCGTTCCCAAGGCCAAAGCACCTCCGGGGATGAGTTGAATGGCCATGGGAATGCGGAATGTGATCACCGCGTCTAACCCCATGTTTTGTTGGATCCCATAGTTGATCCAGAACCCGACCAAAGAGCTGGAAGCAATGTGAGCTGCATGTCACCACCTTTACAAGCTGTGAAGTGCACTGACCCGACCTGGTACGCTACCTGTAGAATGAAGAGGGCGGTAAGCACAGCACATCTTGATAGTAGAGACGCATACATACGTCGAAATACCTGGATTGTCAGCACATGGCCCTCTCTGTAGCGTTAGGGGCCGGAAGCAATGACTCACCCAGTTAACTGTCCACGGATAGCGGTGGGAGCCACCTCGGCAATGTAGGACGGGATAATACCCGTCAAGGCACCCACGCCAAAGCCAGTCAAGACTCGCCCCGCATACATCATTGGCAAGCTCGAGGTTGTAGCTGTCATAAGAATAGCACCGACCAAAAAGACAGTGCAGGTGAGCTGCATTGCCCGGACCCGGCCAGGCGTCTCGCTGGACGGCCAGGCAAAGAGCGATCCAAAGAAACCTGCAGCGAGGTAAACCGAGGTAAGGTTTGACGTGTTGGATGTCCTGGCAGAGGCGGACATGTCTGTGAAGCCGAAATGCTGAAGCGTGTTAGCCGGGAGGGTAGAGGAAATTCACCTGCGTGCTGTCGATTTACCTCCTGGAAGCTGGGTCGGGCAAGTGTTGTTCCCCAGAATGAGCCATCGTAACCCTGATGACAAGAGGTTAGCTTGTTGACCCATGATACAAAGATAGCTGTGAACCCACAAACATGAGAGCTCCAAACGACGCCACCATTGCGAATGTGTAGATTCGCCAATTATAGACCTCGGCTGCACACCACACAGTCAGCACTGATACATCTCTCAAGCAAATTGGTAAGACTGACGAGGTGTTGGGCGGTCTTCGTTTATGCCAAATCCCATCTTGATTGATGCTCGGATCGATAGTGTGTAAAGGCCCGTTCTGAAAGTTCGGGAAATAGTTATTTATGATGGTCAGGGTCGTCTGGGGCTCGTTGCCAAGGCTTATTCGGCTCCAATTCGGGCCGACCGACCCCAGATAACATCAGCGCAAAGTCGTGGGTGCTTCTGGCCTAGTTGCCAAGGCGTCTTCGGCTCCAATTCGGACCGACCGATTGTCGGCCCGTCCAGGTAACATCAGCGCAAAGTCGTGGTGCTTCTGGCCGTAAAGGTCACAATAACGCGCAGATTCCTGTTTAGAGGCGATCTTCTTTATCACCACCTCACAAAGTTGTATCTCGAAATATACCTGCAATTCTTGATCTTGAATTATTTGGCTTGTCTTTGTTATTTCCTTCTTTTGGCTTCGGCGTCGGGCGGTTATATAAATAACATGAGACTTATAATTAATAGGAGACGCCTGATGGTGTCTGGATCAAATAACAGTGTTTGGATAGAGGAATAGATATATATTTAGTATTAGCAATATCGTGCCTTTATATGGCTATTAGAGAAGTGGGTCGGATTGCCTGCATGCATCAGGTAGAATCGCAGTCTGTAGACTGGTGTCTTTCTGCCTTATGTATCTTTTCCTTAACCCACTGACAGGAGGAGGAATTTATTCTACCTGGTGCTAAGTACCTAAAGGGCAATACTTTCTATGTTACAAAGTTTACGTGCATCCTGGCAAGGTTAGACCTAATAGAATTATATATATATTACTCTTTAACACGCCAGCTACCCAATAGTGTGTGTTATCTTGTTCCAAGTTCTTATGATTAATAGTTGGCGGGTACTCTTAAAGCTGTGTTTCCAAGTATTTATTATCCTATCTTTAGTAAATGAAGCGGGGAGCTGCCGTGTGTATGAGCGTGCATGAGATAATACAGTATTAATAGTCTGGAGTGTAAAGTTCTCTGATCTTTGTTCACGATCTATCTCGTTGTTTGCTATTGTTTATTGGTGTCGTGCTCTAATTGTTTACTCACTAGCGTGAAATTGATCAGAGCTCGCACCGCATCCATGTCCGGTTTTCAGTCATCACTATGCGTGGTGGATTTGCCTCAGAGCAGACACGAAAGATTGTCTTTACCAATCTACACGCCCAAGATCTTCCTCTGCTCACTCCACCTGTCGCAGTGAGAGATGAAGTGCTCTCTTGACTCTGCTGCCTCACCGCAATCGCAACAATTCGTTTCAACAGCTTTGAGGTTGTGTAGATACCTGTTCAGTGGTGTCTACTGGCTCTTTTCGAACCCTTCTGCTAAGGCTTTCAGAATGTTGCTCAGCATGCTAATTTCCTCCCGAGAGTCCAGCACGGTAGTCTTGATTTCTGCGTCGCCGCTCAGGCAGCGATGCAGCTCTTTGAACATTAACGTGTAGTAGTCTTCGTATGTCGGCCGGATTGTCTCTTCATAAAAGTCCCCGTTGGGGTGCCTGGAGAGCGTGGTCGCGGTGATTGGCAAACCTTTGATATACGGCCTAGAACTTAGCAATCCGGTTGACTGGGTTAATGGGATAGGAGACTCACGAGTCAAAGGTGAGCTTGAGTCGCTGGTGCTGAGCCAGGACCTCGACGGTCGCGTCCACAGACAAGA
>JAMAAV010000060.1:0-24669 GCA_023625155.1 Aspergillus sp. B3601
TAACGTAATTCACCGGTCATCCGACCGCCACTAGTAATCCGACCAACTCCGCAAAATCGCTACGCTTAATGATCTTAAAGCAATTCGCAACAACGCAGCAACGCAAATATCAATTTAAATTAAATATTAGCACGTAGAGGACATTTAGTTCTATTATGTCCTAAAACACCACAATTTGAACACTTTTGTGGGCGTCGTTTTGGTGCCTCCGTATTTACCGGAGCAGAATCCACGGGGAGGTCTTCCTCTATATTTAGTTGCCCATTTCTCTGAGAAATAAGATCTCTGGTTTCTGCAAAATTAAGACCTTGTATAGGAGATATTTGGCGCCTAGATCGTTGCTTTTTTTCTCTTATCTTACTACTTTCTGCGCGTAGAAGACAGTTTTGTTGGGCTAGAAATTCAGCATTATATAAAGCAGTTTCAAAGCCTTTTTGCATCTGCTTTAAATAGGTAAGCGATGAGTCCGGAGACCTGCGAGAGTGTTGCCTTATAGCCTTTTGAATTGATGAAGTCTTTCGGTATAGTTGACGGATTGTATGAGGCGTTTCTAGTGTTGAAGATGTAGTAGAATGCCCTCCACGGCTGCCAGGGGGTGTCGGGGTCTTCTGTAGAATATGCAGCTTATCCAGTACTCTTTTGGGATTAAAAGGGACTATTCCAGCTGCTGCAAACCCATTTTGAATATTCTGAGAGGTGAAAGTAGTGTTATGGGCGCTAGGATAGGCATTTAAGAAGTCTAGCTTCTCAATATAGCGTATCCCTAATCGAGACCGTTCTTCAGTCAACCGTTGATATGCACGCTTTAGAGGACCAAAACAGCCAACATCTAAAGGTTGTAATAGATGAGATGAATGAGCAGGCATGCAGATTGGTATAATATCATTTTCTTCACAGATCTTATCGAATTGGGGTGTCAAATGACTCCCATGGCCGTCTAAAACGAGTAATCGATATCGACCAACTGTACAGTTGTTGGTTGCAGGAATAAAGACATGTTGAAGCCAGTAAAGGCCTATCTCGTCGCTAGTCCATCCATTTGGGCTAGTTTTAATATGCCAGTTACCTGGGATTGCTTGTTCTGCATACCATCCTTCAATATGGACTTTGCCTTTAAAGATAATGCAAGTCGGAACGCTCCATCCCCTAGTATTGATGCATTCGATTGTTGTGACCCATTCACGACTGCCAGGTTGAATAAGTAATGGTCTACCAGGCATATTAGACCTGGTGACAACTTTTGTAGTTCCTATTCGACCCATAGAGAAGCCAGTTTCGTCAAAGTTGTAGATATCTTCATCGAGAATCCCCTGGGTGAATCGGAGCTCTTTTAGATCATTAAACCACTTTTGAATGATCTTAGGATCCTCGCACAGAGCTCGCTGGTAATCATATCGACGTGCAAATCGACTTTTGACCTCATCACGGCGTGCAATAAGTTTTGTGACCCAATTTTGTCCAATAGGTTCATGGACAACCGCAGAATCCATCTTTAAAATCATATCAGCCATTTCTGCAACATGTGAATGCCGCGGAGGGCAACCACGTTGGTCTCTAGATACTATCCATTGTATTAGATAGTCCTCCTGAGTTTGAGATAACCGGTGGTTATGGTGGCGGCGTTCTAATTGAAATTCATGGCCATTTAGTCGGTCTCGGAGTGTCCCATATGGGACTTCAAAAACAGCTGCTGCTCGGCGTATAGAAGGAATATCACCATTTTTATATGATGTAATTGCAAGTTGGATCCTGCCCTCTTGCTCAACTAGATCTTGATTAGAAAGACGCTTTTTTCGTGGCATGGTAATTGCTTGAAAGTTGACGTGTTGGACGACGCGTCGACAATTTGGAGTTGGTCGGATTACTAGTGGCGGTCGGATGACCGGTGAATTACGTTAGTTAGTTATGTTAGTTAGTTAACTTAACTAAGTTAACTAACGTAACCCGCAATCAAAGCACTAAGATAACTAATCAAGTAAAGGATCGGATACTATGCCGTCTTCGATAACAACCGCAAAAATACAATCTCTAGTGAGGAGCATTGCTTATAAACAAAATCGACCGTCTTTCCATATTTACAGATAATTGACAAACCAAGCGACTGCTTGCGAGAAGGCTTGTTCCTTGGCGAACCTCTGCCGCTTCAGTGTCAAGTCAGCGCGGACGGCGAACCCATGGCTAACGTTGCTGAATATGTTCATCTGCCACGGCTGATTGGCCTTGGCTAGGATCGACTCGGACTCGTAACGAAGCGTTGCGGGGAAAATTTCATCGACAGCTACTCGTAGATCAGCTTTTACACTCATTTAGAATGCGGCGTGATTCGATTCAACTCACCAGCCGTAGAAATAGATATGGGACCAGCCACGGAACTCAAGTCTTCACGAGTGACATAGGCAGGGTGTGCGACATACCCAACATCAATCCCACCGGCCTTCAAAAAACGGCAGACATACTGCATTGGAGTAACCGGATGTTAACTTACGCCTGCCAACGACATAAAACCAGCTTTTACTTACCTTCGCACCAAAGCAGTAACCAATCGCGCCAATCATTTCGGCTCCCAAATCCTCACGGACGTAATTGATTGTTCTTGCAACTATTGGGTCTGTCCGTTCAGGTGTATGCTTCGCAAGCCAGCTGGACATATCCATTTTCCCAGAATCAAAATCACTTGACGAGATAGGGTCCTTTTGAAAAAGGTCTGGTACAACAGTCAAATAACCGCTCCTGGCGAATTCATCTGCCAGTAGCTGAGCATTTACAGATATACCGAAAATGTCGCTCAATAATATTAACACTTTGCCATCATGTCTCCTTTTCGGAGTAGTCGTGATGTATGTGTTGACTGAAGGGAGCGAGAATCATCAGCTGGCTTCTTGAAGGGTCTTCACTCGTTCTTCCGGCTGGAAATAAGGAGAAATGAGGGTTGGATATACCTCCATTGATTATCTTAAGCTCTCCTTCGGGAATACCGTTATGCCTGGAGCCAGCCACACAGCATTCACCTGGAGCATTGGAAGTCATGGGGGCAATCCAAAAGGACTCAAATAGAAAGACTAACTCTAGTCAACTGCCACTCAGGACGCTGGTGCCGTTATCAAGAAAGGCATAGATCACAAAGTTCACTGGTTATATCCCCTCCCACCAAATATTTCCGCTGCTCTCTTGTCCCTTTTCTCATCTATATAGTATTCTTGGACAGATTTGCCAAGGCGAAAAGCAAACATATTTTGTAAATTTCTTACCAAAAACCATAAGCAGGGCTGGGAATGTCCTCGAAATTCCGTCGTTTCTATGCGGTATGAATACACATGCTCCGATACAGCTATGTCGGAAGTCGCCCCGTCTGTATCAGCTAGTACTCAACCACACGAATATGAAGGTCGGATTCACTGAATCTGGCAGCGATCCTCCACTAAATACACCAGAAATAAGGGTCAGCTAACCAATTAAAATAGGAAATAGAAACGATATGAAACATGACCGAGCGGATGTTGACTAACAGTAAATTCGGCGTTGAAGCGGAATCCTAGTGGTGTCTACATGTCCACATCTTGCTAGCTTCGGAACTTGCCGTCGCGGAACTTGGCGTTTCGGAAAGCGTTTCCACATACAGACACTTCCAACCAATGTCGATTGTCGGTCATTGTATTACAGAGAATGTGGGATTGCTATATTAAAAGTCCCATGGCAAGTACTATGTACCAATAAAGTTCTTTTTGGTTGGCTTACACTTGTTACTCATATTCCTCTAAGTGCACCATGGCCATCTACAGCCTAATGACAGACCCTGCCGTCCTTTCGGTTATCGGGCTTGTTCTTCTCGTTGCATACTTATCATATCAGCAATTCTTCCATCCCTTAGCAAAATACCCCGGGCCGCGTCTTGCCGCTTTCACAGATTTCCACAAGTTCTCTCTATTCTGGTCTCAGCAAATAGACCAAAAAATAATTTCCCTGCATCGAAAATATGGACCCATAGTGCGCATCGCCCCAAACGAGCTTAGCTTCTGGAATGCCGAAGCTGTCGCTCCAATCTACAAGTCGGGAAAAGTTATGGCTAAGAGTTCATTTTTCGACGGGTTTACAACTTTCAACCCAAATTTGTTTGGAAACCGAGATGAAAAGGTATGTCTCCGAGAATGTAAGCGTTGGTTTTCATCCGTGATTTCTGATACCCAAGGTAAACCAGATTCACTCCTTGAGACGGAGACAGATGGCCCATAGTTTTTCCACTAGTTCTCTGACTGGGATGGAAGCGATATTTGATCGGCACGTCGGAAACTTGCGTCAGAAACTAGATAAATATGTGGAATCAGGGGAAATTTTTGATCTCAAGAATCTTATTGCCTTCTACGGCTATGATGTCCTCGGGGAGTTGGCCTTCAATCTCGACTTCCACTCACAGGAAAAGGATGACTCCGAGAACCTCCCTCCTATTAATGACCATATTCTTCTCGGATGCCTGTATGGCTCTCTCCCTGGGCTTTTGCCTTATTCCATGAGATTGAGCAATTATCTGCCTATTTCCTGGTTGCGCAAATTGATCAGAAGCCGTCAGAAAATTCGCAGCACGGTGGCCCGATGCGTGGAGGAAGAGCAGACAGATATACGCTCAGACAAAACACTTCTCACCAGTCTCATGTTGGCAAAGGACCCTGACACGGGCGTGGGATTGTCAGATGTCGAGATCAGCTCCGAAGCGTTTGGCTTTCTTGTGGCTGGCTCTCACACTACATCAGGGACCTTAACTCTGTTCTTTTACCATCTTTTTCACAATCCCGATATTTGGCATAAGTTGGAGGATGAACTTTGTCAAAAGCTACCGCCTCTTGAGCACGGCGCATACCCATTTACAGGGCTGGAAAAAAAGTTGCCATTGATGATGGCATGTATCCGGGAGAATTTTCGTCATACGCCGGTCTTTAATATGCCATTGACCCGCACTGTGATGGATCCTGCTGGACTCGTTATTGATGGAGAATGGATCCCTCGGGGCGTAAGCGATCTTACTATTGCCCCGAAATCATCGATTGGATTCCTCTGACTCATGTTAGGCCAACGTATCCATTTCCAACTATTCATTACACCACAATCCCTCCATTTGGGGGCCTGACCATGACAAATTTAAACCCGATCGGTGGCTGACGTCCGACAGCAAGGCACAGGATAAACTGCAGTATCTAATGCCATTCGGAACGGGGCACAGAATGTGCATTGGGCGCAACATTGCGACGATAAATATTGTCAAGATCATCACCAGCCTACTTCGATCATACAATTTTGAGGTGATGGACAAAGAAGAACGACTTGAGATCATGACTGTTGGAATTGGTGAGAAAAAAGGTCCGTTGTGGTGTCGTGTGACCCGGAAGCAGGAACATAACAAGGGCAAATAACATTCTGCGAGCAGTCTTTATTACAAAAATCCTGCTGCTTCTTTTCCATGTAACTAGAGGCAGCAATTTGTAACGAATATTGTGCAAAGCAGTGGCTCTCTGAAAATTAACTCCTATTATTGCATGACTTATCCAGAACACCAGCTACCATGATCCCCCAAGTCGCAAATTTCAGATTCAAGTGGGCAGATACTCACAGTATACTGGGTGGCGGATTGGTCAAGTTATCCCGGAGAGGAGGGAGGGAAAGTTGAGAGGCCTTCTGAAGTTCGGGTTAGCAACTCTGGCAAAATAATTAGAGTTTGAATTCGAGTCCAGATATATTAAGGTCCCAGCGTGGAGAGAGAGATATCAAGGCAGGAGAAAGTCAGGCGACGAAGGTGGAACTAAACAGAATGAAGGAAAAGGGTAGGATTATATATATATATAACTTGACCTAGTAGGTTGAATGAGAGGTTAGCTAGATTTAACTATGAAAGGAGTCTATTTTCTACATATCTATTTGTCAGAAAACGCGGACATTGTCAGCCAATGAACCTACTGCGCCGCAGCTAGCGCTGTGACAACAGCGGAAGAACAATGGACCGACCCGGTCATACCGGGTGATACGATACTAGAACATAACGGGACTACGGTCATATCGAAGGATATGATGGAACAAAGCGGGTGCTTTGACAGGACACATCGGGTGATATGATGGGTAAAGGTATATAAGGAACTGTCATTACTGTATCTAGAGTTAGTTCTTTGTCTGTTATTTTCGGAAGCACAACTAGTCTACCTTTACAAAGTTACGCAAGACTATACTGCATCTCCATTCTCTTTGATTAACGCACTTATTGAAGACTCTTTTCCACTTGTATCAAGAATAACTAAGGATCGGCAGACCTTATCTGACACTATTATGGAATTTCCGAGTTATTAACCCCATTAACTATAGGTGGCCTTTAGTATTATATAAACACTTTTAATTATAGTGTTGATAAGGAGTTTGGTTAGTTTATAGAGTACAGAGTAAATTGTTTGGGGAACGTCTGTAGCAGAACTTCATATTAACTATGCCATGGTAAACGAAGGAATAGCTAGAGAAAGGAACAGATAATCACAGAGCAGACAGATGATAAGACAGGAACCACGTGACAACAGGCGCGTACGCTACGCGGTGCGTGTAATGGGGGTATCCCATAACATAAATACGCATGAAGTAAGAGGTAAAGTATATATATATTTTGATAAGGTTTGTTGCTATTGTTGAGGGGAAATATGTTATAATGTTAAATTACCGAAAATATAGTTAATAACTAATCTAATTTATGTAATAATTATGCTAACTTTAGGTATTTTGGGTAACCCATGGGTACCTGCCAAGAACCCACGGGCGGGTTTAAGACACCTAAAACCTGTCTTGGGTAACCCATGGGCGGGCTGAAAAAGTGAGAACCCAACCCAACCCGCGTTTTGGCGAGGTCTAGTGGCGAGCGGCCGGCAACACAATGTGTGGACAGGATCACGTGACGGGCAAGCCCCTGCCCTATTGGCCGGCTATCTCACCCCGACATACTATTGAAAGAATGAGCAGATTAGCCATTGTAGCTTAGGTTTCCATGCGCATGGTAGGCCTCAATTATTGCCGATCACACTCTTCCCAGAACTCTATCATGTACAGTAATACAGATAAACTACAAGCATTAATACAACTTCGTGATTGTTGCACAGTACCTGCTACGCCTGATAGTACTGTACTTTAGTCTGTACTTTGCATCCTCTGCATCGGCACGAAGTGGGCGTCTGATCTATAAGTACAGCTATATGTTCAGCGTTCAGCTCAGTCCTCTCAATTTTTGAAATGCCCCAAAGAAATAAGGTCTGCTTCAATACTACTCTGCCTTTTGCCTTATAAATTCACTATAAGCCCAATATGACCGACCTGTCCCCAAAGATCATGGACACGACGGCCGCCATTGGCGAACTGGTTGCGCTGCTCACAGATGTTCCAAACAATCCTCCATCTATCTACGTCGATCTAGAGGGCATCAACCTTTCTCGTCACGGCTCAATCTCAATCATGCAAATTTTTCTACTCCCCAGGGATGAGGTGTACCTCATCAACATCTACACTCTGGGCCAGGAAGCCTTCTCACACTCCTCTACAAGCGGTAAAACCCTACAAGGTATACTAGAAGACAAAAATATTCTAAAGGCCTTTTTTGATGTTCAAAACGATTCCGATGCTTTGTATACCCACTTCGACGTTCACCTCGCAGGCATCCAGGATATCCAGCTCCTTAAGCTCGCAACTCGGAGTGGGTCAAGAAGATTCATAAGCGGTCTTGCCCGGTGCATCGAGCGTGATGCAGGTTTGACGAGGTCTGAAGCCAGCGCGTGGAAGAATATTAAAGATAATGGATGACGGCTCTTTGCGCCTGAGCGCCGGGGATCTTATAAGGTGTTCAATTCCCGGCCCTTGTCGGGGGCTATTATCAATTACTGTGCTCAAGATGTTTGAATTCTACCTAAGTTGTGGGCGGTATACAATGGTAAGTTGGATTGGAGGAGTAGAGAGAAGATCACAATCGCCACACGCGATAGGATCAATGTTTGTTTCCAGGCTGGGTATACGGGTGTTGGGAGGCATATAGCTCAGTCTCCTTCGGGCTTAGCATAACTTTGTCAAGCAAACCTGGATGCTATGCACATTGTCGATGCTTTGTTGGTTGTAACTGAAATGCCAGATATTTCTCTGTAGATGACGCTCAGGGACGGTTTCGGGGAGCTTACAAGGAGTGAATTGTGGTCTCTTCCACAGAAAAAACAGTTCCCAGGGTTCAATAAGATATTAAGATCACTAGTTATGATTACTAAGATCCTTCACAATAAGTTACTCTTTGGCAACCAGGCTCCATAGTCTAGCTTAGCAGTCAATAGAAGGGACAGCAGTCAATGGAAGGGAAAGCAGTCAATGGGGGTCGAACACATATAGACTCACTGGCTAATTGCCAATGATCCCACGGCGAAAGCCAACGGGTTAAACTACGGTGTTCTAGAAATATGTTGTAAGACCATGGCGTCCAAAGCGGCGGGTGCTCGGATGGATGGTGATTTTGATTTAGACAAACAATGCAAACTGAACAACAGGAGCTGGAGTGTACTTAGTACTTACAATGCACATAAGTACTAGATCACGTGATATAGCCGCCGACATTGCCGAAGTTCACTGATCAGTACAAAACAATATTGCTTCTGAGGAACTGTTGGATAGTCTCTTTCACGGGCGCAACGCCACTGGGGAAGAACATCACTGGGAACCCCCATTAGGGAAGTGCTGGGGAAGCACTGTATTAGATAATGTCATCGATGAAGCTCTATGACTGTCTGAATTGAATAGTGTTTAAGTGTCTATTATTCCCCCTCTTGTATTATAACTGCCACGTTTTGTATTGCCTTGGATTTAGGCCTTGTGCTCGGTGCTTCCTCTACCGAAATCTCTATTGTTGCTCCCACTGCTGTCGAATCACTCACCTCTGCCTATCTTGGAGGTATAGAATCTCTTCTATAGTTATGGTTTTAGCCCTTTAAAAAGAGCTTATGGCAAGCTTATCGAGCAGAAAGGGCGCCTGGGATATAACTATATTGACAAGCTAGATTTCTTAAAGGCTTATCCAACAGCCCACAAAGAGGTCTTTACCATAGAGAATATTCAAAGCGGATTCAGAGCAACCGGGATAATCCCCTTTAACCCCCATGCAGTACTGGATAAGTTAAGCTTAAGTATGGTGGTTGAAACCCCCCCTCCTAGTAGAGGGAGTGGTTCAATCCCTTCTTCCCAGCTCTGTACGCCTTATACAGTCCGTCAAGTGCACCAAAAAGCTTCCTCAGTTAAGAAGCTTTTTAGAAATGGGTCTAGAAGTCCTTCATCTCCCTCAAAGCGAGCGCTGGACGAGTTTATAAAGGGCTGTGAGACAGCTATTTACAATGCTGGCATATTAGTAAATGAAAACTGCAATCTCCGCGCAGCTATTGAGAATGACAGGCAGAAAAAAGGTCGTTCTAAGCGCCAGATGACTCCTACAGAAGGTCTTTCATTTCAAGAAGCTAGGGATCTAATTTTGCTGAGAAATGAGCAATTAGAGGTAGAGGGGGGTAGTACTGGTGGAAGTGCTCTTCCAACTTTAACTATACCTAAACGTGCCCCGCCAACATTTTCTGAATGTAATATTAAGGGGCATACTAGGAGGGGATGTCCGAATCGTTAATTTGATTAGTTTATTTAATTTGAATCGTTTTTGGTTGTTGTACAGTACTTTAAAGTTGATCGAGCATGGATTTTGGGGGGGTATGCACGAACTGACCGGGAATTACGTTAATATTAGTTATCCCTATTCCTCCTGAAAATATCTATTAGCCTGAGTATCTTAATATATTTATCAGTTAATTAAGTGCCCAGCTACCTGCAGCTTGCTTCTTTAATTAGTACTATATCTATTAGCTTTAATACTTCTAACCCTGTAGAGCAGATCCTATCTCTTAAATCTAATAGTATTACTCGTGCTCTAGACTATATTAGCTTTAAGGCTGTTAATACTACAGGGTATTACACGGATAGAATTATCTCATACAACCTCCTCTCTATTACAGTATAATAAGGAGGGATTGCTATTACAGGTGTATATACTAGCGGTAAGAATAGTACCCAGGGCACAATATTTACCAATTATATTCCTGCCCAGGTTTCTTTCTCTATTATATTATTATAGGAGAAGGCGCTTACTATAGGCAGTGGGATTGTACTGCTGCTAGAACATTCACAGGAGCTCATTAACCTTATTACTGTAGATCACGCAACGCCGAGCTTTGTGGTTAGTATGGTTATTAATATTAAGAATACGCCGCGGTTTTACAGGCACTATAGTGACTATTTAGAGAATAAGATTATGATTTATTTTCCCTAATTCTGACGGATATGTTTGCTGCTATCATGTTTATGCGCCAGTTTAACATCTGTAAAGAGCGATTAACATGCATTAACCTTGGGATACGCAATATTGTGAGTTGGATGAAATTATTAGTCGACCTTGGCTACAAATGATAATCGCCTGCAAGGGGCTCGGGGCTTCTCAAAACCGAAATGCCTGCAACTAATCTTGATTTATAATCTAGAAAGATCTAGCTTAAAGGTTATAAGCTATATTTTATAGTTGATTCTCACGCGTACTTCACTGTAATTTGAAGTACCCCCTGCACAGACCACGTGAACTGAAAATACCTTTAGGGTCGACAGATCTTTGAACATGAACTAATCTGTTTTTATTGTCCTGCCCGTATCCGGAAAATGGATCCTGATGCTGGTTGGCATAATTGATATAGAGCCAGCGATGATCTTTGCCTTCCCTAACAGTGGCTCGTTTGGCCCGTTCAATCCATCTGTCCGCATATGCATAAATAGCATTGTCGTCCTCAGCGTCATGCCACCGAGTAGTGAGAAGAGAGACTACCATTAAATCAGTACACATCCAGTCTTTCCAGGAAGTATCATAATATTCAAGGGGCTAGGTGTGGCAATTCTTTGGTAACAAAGACCGGGAAAAAGCCAGGCGAAAAATTGGTTGACTTACTCGTAAGAGGACCGTCAGCCTCTATACCAAGAGCATTGCCTCCCCTTTCCTTTCCTGCTTGAATGGCACCTTCTGGCAATGGCTGGGCAATGACATTTGCCCTAAATCCTGCAGATTGTTTGACATCTTGAATTTCCTCTTCCATTATCCTCATCAGATGTTTATCTAGCTCCACAGACGGGTAATACGTAACGGTGGCATATAGGTTACTATCAAAACGTGAGTTAAGATCTTCGACGTATAAATGGGAAGATTCCGCCGGGTGCTTTATGAGACGTACCGGCGTCCAGAAGGCGTGTTGGAAGCTCCTTCCAGGGAAATATTGCTCATCCAATCTACTCGCAACGAGCTTGATTCATATGGAATTTTATGAATTCCTTCAAATGGCAAGGGATCCAGAACAGGTCTATAGTATGCGTGCGTGAAAGAGACTCCAAACTGGTCAGTCTCCTGATCATAACTATAGCCATAGGAAAAGGACAAGTCTGTATCATTCCGGAATAGAGTGGTGAGTTTGTATGCCTCGTCGGCGATGACATCTTTCTTGTCAGCCGTGAAAGATTTATCCCCACCGAAAATTCGTCCTTGTGGAAAAGTTCTCATTGTGAAATATGTCACGATGCCAAAGTTGTTCATGCCACCTCGCAGAGCAAAATACAGATCGGGGTGGGTATTCTCGTTAACTTTAGCAACCGTAGCATTGGCCAAGACGATCTTCAGGTGGAGGCGTGGTAAGTATTCTGGGCATCTGATTTCAATATCGGGCCATACTTACCTCATACTCAAGCACATTGTCCACGGCCAACCCATATTTGGGGGAGAGATTTGAGATTCCACCGCCCAAAGCGTATCCTCCCAGCCCGACATCAGCAACCCTGCCACCAGTTGTGGTCAGATTGTACGCTTCAAGGCCGTGATAAAGAGTGTAAAGAACATTACCACTGCCAAGCCTTGCTGAATTTCTGTCAGGAGAGACCTCGATGGATTTCATGTTCCTCATATCGATGGTAACCCCCCCAACGGAGATTGAATCATCAGCATTGCGAGCATGCCCTCCGCCCTTGACTGCAAAGCGACACCAATTATCCACAAGCATGCGTAGTATTTCAGCAACATCTGCCGAACTAGATGGCTCGATCCGACAAGCCGATCGCACTTCTTGTTGTTTTGCGTCCCATACCGTGAGGTTATCGGTCGCTGGATAATGTAACGCCTGGCCAAACCTATGGGCCAGTTGTGTACACTTCAGATTTTATCACTATCAGACAGAATTAAAAATTGGAAAGGATATTTCTCACCGCTGTCTGACACCCTTCTGTTGGACGATCATTTGCTTGAGCTAGTCCTTGGGAGGTTGTCGTTCCCAGAGCATTCATCAATAAGATGCCGATGAGCAAAAGTAACCCGGAAAATCTAGGGGTCCCCATGTTCTCAACCAAAAACAAGAAGTTGTGATTCCTCCAGGTGTGACAGCCCTGGATGGTTAGTTATATATACTTATCTGAGTAACCAGGGGCTCGCGAAAACGAAGGTGGTAATTTCACTACCAAGGTGACATTCTTTAATCCACATCATTGGTAGTAATTCTAAATCACTTCTTCCACGACACCCTGTTTGGTGAAATCAAGCTGAAGCAGGAGCTTGCTCTCACGCTGTTTCCGCTGTGCTGATCAATTTGATCCACCAAGCGGATAGTAAGCTGGGTGCATACGCCAAGAGGGTGGGCAATATTGGTACCGAGGGATATGATCGGGACTATCAACAATGGTTGGGGTTCCCAAGAACAAATTTAACCAATCAAAGAATCACATTGCCATTACGTATAGTAAGCAGAGCGCAGAAGGGCTAGATGCAACATCACAAAAATGTGCCTCCCCGACCCGCGGTTTAGGTTATCACATCCAGATAATATCCCCTTGTACGGAAATACTATTAAGTACTGGAAGTTGCTAGTAATAAATACTGTAGATCTGCTCTGCATCTATCCTTTTTTTTTTTTTTTTTTTTTTTTTTTTTTGCAATAGAACCTACCGCACTCCGAAAATTATCCGGTGCGATTCAGCTTCAAGAAGTTTACTTTCATTCGGACTGTGTTTTCTTGGGGATGCTAGCCAAGCCTATTATCCCGCCTTCGGCTTTACTGGTAAGGGGTGGAGGGAGATATGCCAATAACTTGCCATGGCCGTCTTGATAGTGCGACCATTATCGCGCACATACCGAGCACGCTAATGCGCTCAGAGTCAACATCAAGTAGTGCTGGATATAGTCAGCCTCGTAGCGGAGTTTGGAAACAGGTAATTCAGGGTTATCCACCGACAGAGGCTGGCCAACCGTAGAGTCTAGCAATTCCAATCCTGCTAGTTCTAGGAGTTGACCGTAGTTCGCCTCGACTGCCGAGTAATTTACTGTCAATCACCTCACCCGACAGTTGAAGAGGCAAAGGTAAATGACCACTATAATATCTATAGAAATTTACCTTTTGTTTTTGCTTCTCTTTGACTCACAAGTAGCAGCATCGATTCTTAGCAAAAGAGTAGAAAAATAACGGACATATGCTAGGAGGACAGCTAGTTATATTGCCTAAGTTTGAAATAGTTAACTGACATAGTTTTTTTTTTTCAGACGGTAAGGCTGGAGTTGGCTCTTCGCTAGCCATGAAGGCCGGAGTAGATCCAAGATTAAACGCCAGCACCCGGTAGCACAACTAGAGAGATTCGCTCAGGAAATCGACGAGCCTCGGTAATGTCGCATTGGTATGGTCGTACAGATCGAAATGGGTTGCATAAGGTACAACAAATTCTTCCTTGGGCTCCAGAGCATTTGCATACGCTCGCTTCGAGAAGTACCCGGTATCTGCACGAGATCCGTACATGATCAAGACAGGTCGCGGGGAAACAAGCCGCATGTTATCGAAGGAGTCATATGTAGCCATTAACTCCCGGCTTCGGGAAACATAGACACTGGAAGCACGAGGATGCATGCCACGAGCAGTGCGATAGTAATTGTACGCCTCTCGGAACATTAAAGGCAGATCTGGAGTGAGTTCGTCGGGACTCATGGGCACACTAAATGTCAACTCGACACCACCGGTAGCTGCTTCGTGTGTTCGTTGCTGACTAGCCACAGCGAACAGATCGTTGAGAGCAGTTAAGTTCACCTCACCGCCACCGAAAGGCTCACGATGGAATTGACCGACGTCAAAGGCACTCACAGTCGCCAACGCCTTGATACGCTTGTCGGTCTGAGCAGCATAGGACACATAGCCTCCCGAGGCGCAAATCCCCAATCCGGCGATTCGTTTAGGGTCCACCAGGCCGGACAGAGTAGTCAGATACGAGACAGCATTCTTCACATCTTCGGTTCTCTGGTGGGGGTCTTCGAGATAGCGAGGCAATCCGCCGCTCTCGCCCTGGTATGCTGCATCAAAGGCTAGCGTCGCAAAGCCATACTCCGCCAGGCTCTCGGCATAGAGGCCAGAAGTTTGCTCTTTCACTCCGGCCCAAGGATGGCCGACAACAACTGCAGGCAGAGATTCATTGGTGGTGGTTAAATCAACACCATCAGGTAGAAACAAATTCCCAACCAAGTTGATACCGTTACTATCAAACTTGACGCGGTGGGGGGCGGCCGCTTCAATGCGCTGGATAATGGCGAGAAATAATATCAAAGAGGTCGAGATCATCATCATGGTTGAGTTAAAGAAGTCAAACAATGAGAATAGGCATAAAGGAAAGAGCCTGGATTTAGCTGGTTGGTTCAGGAGGTCAATGAATTACAGAGTAAAAAGGGTGAAAGCAGCTGAAATCAAAGGCAGAGGTCTACATATATATATATACATATGGTTTGGTATTCTGTGCTTGCCATCCAATGCCTACATTCGCGTGTACCCGGGCTGGGCGGTATCCCGATTCCTATCGGCCGCGGACCACCCATAAGCCGCCAAGCCCTAATACAATTACACTACCTAGGCAAATGGTATGGTGGTAATACGGTATACCAGAATTCAGCATTGAGAGTTAGAAACTTTTCCATAAATGGGTAATGGGGAACGGTGACGTATAGTAAGCAAGTAGCATGGGTACCTGCGTGCGAACTTTGTTGCTGGTGCCAAGAGAGGCCCTGACCAATTCGACATCCACTCTTGGCAGTATGCGATTCAAGGCTGGTTGGCTTCCAAGTTCCAGTACTCCGTACGCATAGATTCATGCGTGTGGGGATGTGGCGATGATGGAAAGCTGCTTCCAGCAAGTAGTAAATGTCACAACCGGTCGCAAGGTGTAAAACCCCCTATAAGAAGCAGGGAACCTGAGCAGCCCGCTATGATCTGATCTGGGTATACTTTCTACCTGAATTTACCCCCAAATTCAAGGTTATATATTCTATTTCTGGAAAACTGCAGCTGTTATGTTTTCTATTCTATTTTTCCTCGCATTCTTCCATGCTTTTGGTCTTTCCCACCACACCAATCTCCATGAAATCTATAGATTTCCCAATGGTACCTGGGTTGAAAATATTGCGGCACGCAGTAATGGCAATCTCCTTGTTGCTCTTGTGAATACACCGGAGCTTTGGGAAATTGTACCTTCCGCTGGACCTGGTGTCGCATCTGCCCGATTGGTTCACCACTTTGGTGAAGCAGACTCCGTGAATGGAATCGCAGAGCTTTCACCAGATGTGTTCGCAGTTATTGCTTCCAATTCTGTTTGGAAAGTTGACCTGCAGCGTCAGGAAAACGTGCCCGATCCAGTTTGTGTTGCTAAAATTCCTGCGGGGACATTGAATGGCCTGGCCTCGTTGGGTGACGGAGGGAGATCAGTCGCCATCTCAGACTCCGAATTAGGCCTTGTCTGGAGTCTCGATATCTATAATGGCAACTACACCGTGATACACCAGGATGATACAATGGCACCAACCGATGACTTGGGCTTGCTGCTTGGAATCAATGGGCTGCGAATATTACACCCCTATTTGTACTATAACAACAGCCCGAAGCGAATTTTCTGTCGTGTCCTTATTGATGGAAGCAATGGCGAAGCTTTGGGACCTTATGAAGTCATTGGTCGTGATGTTCTGGCTGATGACTTCGCCATCAGCCCATATGGAGTCGGATATCTAGCTGGCCTCACAGACAACGTGGTCACCCGGGTATTTCCAAATGGAACTCATGAAGTTATTGCGGGGGCTCGTGATTCCAAAGACTTGATGACCGCTACGTCAGCAGCATTCGGGAGACAGGAGTTTGGTCACCGCGTTCTTTACATAACTACGGGAGGGGAAACCGAGCATCCTGTCGATAATACCTATAGCAGAGGGGGAAAGGTTATGGCTATTTCTGTTGATATCTAGTCGGGTTATCATTCGTAACATTGGGTATGAAGAATTCTTTGTCACAATAACTTGCTGCGGCTACTCTATATCATGTGTCTGTCCACTGAGGCTCCCTGCGGCATTGCTATAATTGAATGAGATTTAAAGACACGCCTTACCCACGATATTATCAATAGCAGTAGCGCAGTTTGTCCGCAGAGCCAAGACACATCAAGAAGACTTATACAAAGAAACTCCGAACAACCTATCTGGAGCTGCGCAAGTATGTTGGGCCGTATGTAGACACAAGTCCCGCGTTTCATATTATGCTACACGACTTTTACACTGCGGAGAATGCCACCTAATCCCCCGAGAGCCTTCTCTACTTTGATCTCCAGGAGTAATTTAATAGCCATTATCTTCGCAAACCGGACAAACCTGGTTATGCTAAGGCCACCAAGATCGCGACAGGAGTCAAGATATTCAGCGTTGTTGTTGTTGCAAAAGATGCGCATTTAATATCTCGTGAAGGAAATTCTTATTATAACCAAGTTACACCAAGTGCTGGTGCCAACGTAACTGCAGTATTATAATGGCCAGTGTATAAGCAAAATGCCCCTTTCCGTCCTCTCCTCTTGACATACAGAAACCAGGAGTGGAGAAAATCTAGACTGGATTATGCAACCTGCTTACCATACGTCATCTGCCATGCTCAAAAATCAAGGCGGTCGTGTTAGCGTCCCCACTAAAAATAACATTATTCCAGTAAAATTACCTACTTGTCTGGTAGATATCTGCTAGGGCTACTAAGACAAGTAGGTGAGGTTACAGGAACAGTGTTATTTTTGGTACGTTCAGCCGGTAGGGTGAGATGAGTAAGCATGACACAGCTCACCATGGCCGACAAAGGTAGAAGACTATTTCTAAAGTGTGTCAGGCACTTTCGGAATCATAATTCTGCATTAATATGACTAACAGTACTAATACACCCCATGGAGACGAGTTCGCCCGTACAGTGGGCTGCATGCCAGAGCTGTCTGAAGTGCGTTCGGCCGAAGAAAATTGGACGGGTCTCACTGACCCAGTGCTTCGGCGAAAATTGCAGAATCGTTTGAACCAGAGGATCTATCGTATGCTCTTTTTTATTAGTTAGCATGGCAGTGGGCTGACATTGAACTGGGCACTTAGGTCGACGAAGACGAGCAAAACCTGCTGCAAAGACTCCTGAATCAGACACAAATCCTGCCACATCGGAGCGACCAGAGAGCCCGCTAGCTACGGAAGATCAATGTGAAGAAGAGGAGGAGGAGGAGGAACGGATCAATGCGGCTGCAAGCAGTGAGAGAAGCGAAAAGGATACATTTTCGCGAAAATTGAGTATCCAAACACCAAAGTCCATCCACGAAATGGATCCCGCAAATATCCAACAAATCATGGCACAGTACGAGTCTTCAGCGCGTAAAGACTATGCACTGGGCTCTCCAAGGGTCGATCAACTCCTGACTCTGATCCAATTCAATGTTTTCCGAGCGCTTGTGGATAACACGTCCATGCTAAGATTCACTATGGACTGGCTAGATGAGGAAGCCATTTCCCCATGGTGTGCAAATGTATCAGAATCTCGAATCAGCCTTTGCCCAACGAGTCTTCGTCCTACTTCGTTACAACAGGAGATTCCCCACCACCCGTGGATAGACCTTTTCCCGATTCCCCAAATGAGGGATAATTTGTTACAGAGATACGAAGACTTTGATGAAACTGCTCTTTGCAATGACCTTGTTGATTTCTATGACGTTTCAAACAACGAGACTGGTTTGATTGTGTGGAGAACGCCATGGCATTCGTCAGGGTGGGAGGTTAGTGAGATTTTCTTGCGTAAATGGAACTGGGTCGTCAAGGGATGTGATGATCTTGCCAAGTCAACAAATTACTGGCGCGGAATACGTGGAGAAGAGCCTTTGGTGTTTGATATTTGATCCCACCACTTTTCAAGCCAGAGAGAGTATGGCATCGATCCTACTGGTCTGTGTTGAAACCAATATGCAAATGTTTACGCCTCCTAACTGCGCATGTATTACTGTAATTTAATAAATGAGAAAATGGGGTTACTTCCAACTGTGTGGTCCATGGTCTTCGGTATCGTTACCCACTACAAATTGATCCGTAGTAATTGCCGTGCTTTAGCGTCAACACTTTGCTTATCATACATCATGAGGGGCCATGGACGACTATTCACAACCGTTCCCGCAATCAGACTTCAGCTGGAATTTAGTAGAATCACTGTTAATACTCGTTCACAGCTAAATGGCGTGATTCTAAGTAAGTCTGTTCTTCTAAAACATATATAAAGACCTCTTTCCCTTGTGACTTCCATTATATTTACTATTCACATTGACACTTCACTAGTAGACTACCATCATGCCACTTCCTGTTCACCCTCCCGCTCGCTCGCCCCTTGACTGCCATCGCCAGTTGGCTCCGTCCGCTTCTGTTCGGGTTTCTCCACTTTGTCTCGGCGCCATGAACTTCGGTGACGCGTGGAAGGAGAGGCTTGGAGAATGCCCAAAGGAGACTGCATTCGAAATTCTTGATTATTTTGTTAGCTAGGGTGGCAACTTCATCGACACCGCCAACAACTACCAGAACGAAGAATCCGAGAAATGGATTGGGGAATGGATTGCCCAGAGGCAAAACCGTGATGAACTCGTCCTCGCCACCAAGTTCTCCAGCAGCTACAAAAACCATGAGAATAACAAGCTGCAATCAAACTACGGCGGCAACGGCGCCAAGTCTATGCGTGTGTCCTTGGATCTCTCGCTCCAGAAATTGCAAACGAGCTACATCGACCTTTTCTATCTCCACTGGTGGGACTATAGTGTTTCAATTCCGGAATTGATGCACAGCCTTAACGATTTAGTCGTCGCCGGCAAGGTCATCTATCTAGGGATCTCTGATTGCCAGGCCTGGGTGGTGGCCAAGGCCAATCAGTACGCTCGCGATCACGGCTTACGCCAATTCTCCGTGTACCAAGGTCTTTGGAACGCCTCAATCCGGGACTTTGAGCGAGACATCCTTCCAATGTGTCGCGATGAAAACATGGGTGTGATACCTTTCGGAACCCTGGGCCAGAGCCGATTTCACACGGAGGCAGGGTACAAGGAAAGGGAGCAGAACAATCCCGGACGCAAGGGACGGCCCCCCTCCGATGACGAGAAACGTGTTTCCAAGGCCCTAGAAAAAATTGCAAATTCAAAGGAGACAGATCTTACCAGTATAGCCCTCGCCTATATCCGCCATAAAGCTCCTTATGTCTTCCCGATTGTCGGTGGGAGGAAGGTTGAGCATCTCCGAGGAAATATTGCAGCATTAGACTTGTCCCTCAGTGTCGAGGAGGTGGCGCAGATCGAAGTAGCCTATAGCTTTGATCATGGTTTCCCTCATACCTTTCTCAGCGGCACCCTTTTCGACGGCAGCCCTTCACGTTGTCCGGATGGCCCTGGGGACGTATGGCTGACGAAATTGATGGGCAACTTTGATTGGGTAAAGCCAGGGCCGCCGATTGAGTGGACCAAATAAGCTCCTGGCTCTATATAGCTTCTAAGACACAGAAACGTCGTGATTGTTCAGTTGTTGTTGTTGTTTTTTTTTTTTTTTTTTTTTTTTTTAAAAAAAAAAAAAAGGCTCTTTCTGACACAGATTCTACGGCCAATTAGAGTTTAGAATACTGCCTAGCCTCAGAAGATTCTTCTGGCACGTTTAATCATTGGATGAATTATCCACGAGATTCCAGCAATACGAGCCGGAATCAAATAGACTATGATGTATGATAAGCAGCATACAGGAGGCTCGCTTTTCTATAAAATATAAGAAAAGAAGAAAGAGAATATATTCTTTTAAGAAGCCCTGTAGGTTATATAACTAAGCTGTTAGTTTACTAGATAAAAGCTTTTATACTCTACCCTACTTCTACAGTAATAGAATCTATATATTATCTCTTTAAAGATCTTCCGCGTGATATTTGGTTAGATATAAAAGACTTTTTAGATTTAGCTAATATTAAGAATATTCTTAATACAGGTCCGAGTATCTGGGGTTCTATTTTCAAAGATAATAGTTAGCTTTAATTTATGTTAAACTTTGATTAGTATATTCAGCTAAAGGACTATATTAGTAACTATAAAGGAGCTTATTAATCGGAAGACAGTAAAATAAAGTACCTTATAAACTACTATAGTCAGGGGACCTGCTTCTAAATAAAAGCGGGTGATCCTGACTATAATACCTATTATATATATTTTCCGGGATAATAACATAGTCTCTAACATGCAGAGAGGATATATTATTACTAATCTCGGAGATGTACCTAACAGCCTCATGGCCAAGCCTCTAAGATATATTCATAGCCCCTGTGTAACCGTGGTAGAAATAGAGGTTAGAGCTGTAAATTACTAAGGTAGTAATATAGATAACTATATCTATCTAGTTTATAATACTCAGAACAGGTATATTAATTATAGATATATTATAGGATTGGCCAAGCCAGGTGATAGCTTGTATTATTACTGTAAGGGTTATATTAAGTGGTATCCTGAAGCCTATACAACAGGACAGGAGAATAAGATAAAATAAATCTTTTTACCGGTTGTGGACTTCGATCACTGCTGCTTAGAACAAATGGAAAGTGAATATAGACAAGGGTGTTGCTCTTATATCATACTCCTGTAGCCCATATAGGTATGATAACCATTTAATTTCAGGCATCCTCCATTGCTTATCAAAATCGTCATAGGCCTGCGTGGGCTGTATAGTAAATTCTCCTTGGCCATATGTCTCACGGCAACTACATTTACTTCAGGCTGCTGAGACAAGAACTAAGTGGATATGCTTATGCGGATCATGTGGAGGCCGGAAGTAAAACGTGTTTAAAAGCTTAATGAGTTTTCAGGAGTTGGGTACTGCAGGGTTGCTCTCCATGTAGAAGTTATTCATTTACTTCTTAATCATCCTTCGGGGGCTGTGCCGCTGAGAAGGGGAAACAGAAAATGGAAAGAGCTGCAGATGATTACGCGCTAAGGGTGGGTAATTGGCTGGTATTCTCCAATCAAATTGCACTTTTACATTGTCTATGGATATTCATTCTAGAGCTAGCAGTGGCTTGTTGGATGACAGTCTAACCGTGGGCTCTCCTGCTGACATTGGGACATATCGGCAGCTACGGTAATAACGTCTATCTCCGTCTATGATAGGTGCCTGGTAGCTGCTTGACGCCAGCTTTTGTATGCTTTGATTAGTCTTTCAGACTCACAATTCCATACCTTTTGTTGTTCTAAAACAATAATGACCCGTCAAATCTGGTTATCAAGGCCGCTCTTCCACTTATGAGAGCACAACGCAACGGCACCATCGTTAATCTTAGTAGCGTTGCTAGGTTCGTAGCGGGCCCATCTACTGCCGCACATGCATGTCCAAGTTTGCTGTAGAAGTTATTCCCTTCCGGAACTTATTCAAACAGTGCTCAAGTGGCATTAAACTAACCCTGATAAGCTCTTTTCAAATCTCTCTATATAGAATGTGTTTCCTTCAATATTCAAGTCCTTCTAGTGAGGCCAGGTGCCTCCGTACTAACTTTATAGGATAGCATAGACTCCCGTTGGAAACGGATTGTTTTCCGAGGATGGTGGGGAGTTGGATGCTGTAAGATAGAGCCTAGAGGAGATCAGGGAGGTTGCCATAAGTGTGGCTGTTGATTCTGATCAAGTAGCCCATCATCTGAAGCTTCCTAATCCTGGGCCCACCCTTAGCGTGTAAGCCTTTGGGTTCGACAAAGCATAAAGCAGCTGGACTGCCAGGTTGACCATGTCACATTTCCAACACCTGTACGAGCATCGCGAATTACCTTTCTATCCATAGTCGCGACGCTATATAGTTTATACCTGCCCAACATGAGAGCCATATTCGGAGCTATGAATATTGGCGAACCCGGTAAGGCACCAATACCCCCCATCTAGGGCAATGAACCGGCAGACAACTGTAATTAATCCATCGACTGTCAAGGCGACGGCCGCACGCGAGTCCACACGGTCGAACAAGCCAAGCAGATGGTCGACGTATTCAAAAGCCACGGGCACACAGACATCGACACCGCGCGGATCTACGGCAACGGCTCGTCCGAGGCCTTCCTAGGCGAAATGGGCCTCGCGCCGTCTTCATTCCTCATCGACACAAAGCCATTTCCCTCCGCCGCTAAACCCTCCGTCGCTCTCGCCACAGCAGGATACCACCACACGCCCGCCGACCTCCGACGCGGGTTACTGGAAAGCCTCGCTGCACTGAAGCTGCCCAGAGTGCACGTCTGGTACCTACACAGCCCTGATAGAACGGTTCCATTTGAGGCGACGCTGCGCGAAGTCAACAAGCTCTACCAGGAAGGATACTCCGAGAAGCTAGGGATTAGCAACTACCAAGCGTGGGAGGTCGCGACACTATGCGAGATCTGTGATCGGAATGGCTGGGTGAAGCCCTCGGTCTGCCAGGGGATCTACAATGCGTTCCATAGAGCAGTGGAGCCAGAGCTCCTGCGGTGTCTCCGTCATCATGGGATCTCGTTCTACTGCTTTAACCCGCTCGCCGCGGGGATGTTGACTGGTCGTTACTCACGCGATAGCACGGATGCTGTTGTGGCTGGCAGGTTTGATCCTTGCTCTAAGCCGGGGGCTCTTATGCGGAAGCGGTATTATCGTGATGTGTACTTTGATGCGCTTGAGCTGCTACGGCCACTTGCGAAGAGGCACGGGGTAAGCGAGGTTGAGTGTGCGCTGAGGTGGTTGGCTCATCACTCTGAGTTGAAGGAGGAGCATGGGGACGGGGTGGTTGTTGGATCCAGTAGTGTTGCGCAGCTGGATGAGAATCTGAAGGTTCTGGCGGGCGGGTCACTTCCGGCGGAGATTGTCGATGCATTGAATAAGGGGTGGGAGATTATTCGTGGCAGTCAGCTCATTTATTGGCATTGATTTAGATTAACTACCTTAATCTGCCCACCCATTGTTATCTACTTCATATAGCCCGGGAATGTGACCAGGCAAAGTAACTGTTGGTATCACGTAGTAGTAACCGAGTTTCCAGGCAACACTATTATGATAATCAAGTTCAAGCCAACTAAGTAGGACAACAGAAAAGCGGCCTCTCATTCCTTCACGCCCTCCAAGAATTCGTAGAATGGCCAAGGTCCCAACATCCCCCCAGCACCCACCCCCAGCCACGAGCAAACGATTCTGTATAACCTCCCACCCCTCTGCATCCCACGGATCCCTCCAAACAATAATCCCGGTATAATCGGGATAAACACGCCCATGCCCCTTCATATCCAGGCACAGCTGCAGCTTATTATACAACTCCCCCGCTAATATCAAGTTATCTCTTATCTACAGACTAGGTAGTAAATCCAGCTATAGATAATACAGCACCGTGCGCTGAATAACTATAGCACGGAGGCCAGGGGGGAGAGAAGCCTCAAAGTTACTATTATAATCCTGCTCTGCCTGCCATGGCCCCAACACGTTAAACGGCGAAGTTACATCATCATTATCCATTTACTCCGACAAAAGGCCTAGAACAGCCATGTTCTGGACCAGGGCTTTAATAAAATTAAATTGAATTAAATGGAGGAGCAGGTCAGTTCGCGGGAAGGCAAGCGTGCGTTGCCTATAGACCAGGACTTCAAACTGGTGTAGCAGATTCTTTGTTTTTATGGATTCAGGGCTGAGAATGTGTGCCTGGCCTATTACTGCTAGGACAGAGAGGTCGGCTATATGGTCCATGGTATTATTTGACTACATCCTTAAAAGCTGTTGGCTGGTCTCAACAAGCGGGCCTTCTTCCATCTCAGGAGACGAACGACTGCCACTGCCGCTAGTCTGCGAGTTAATGTTATGATCAGAGGATTTATCCAGTTTTCTCCGCAGGCCTGCTTGCAGATCTGTCAGCCACACTTGCCTTGCCTAACAAGGAATAAGGGGCCGGTTGCAGTGTCCAGGTGTAGACAGAGACTTACGCAGAGCCCTCTGGTTCAAACGATTCTGGACCTTTTTGCACTGCTTGACATTGCCCATCCCGGACCAGTCATCTTGCGGCAACCCGGTGAATCGCTCGGAAAACTGTTGCAAACGGATTTCAGTCGCCTCTGCTGCAGGTGGGCCATCTGAGGCATTCTGGTGAGACATTGTAGGTGGCTGGTCAGCTCGAGAGGATGGCACTTTGCAGGAATTGGTGACTGACATCTGCAGGCGGATGACAGGCGATCTGGAGAATATGAAGGGGTGGAACTTGCGAGGATGGATCTGCTGCCTGTT